>CM061225.1:19988359-20378958 GCA_030844895.1 Ambrosia x helenae | reverse complement strand
CTACAGCTCGTGCACATGAATGTGAAACAGTTAAGACAGAATAATTCCATGATGCTTCTTCACAAATCTCTATTGTCATATCACTTGTACATGATCATTTGACACATAGATTCATTAAAAACAGGACCCACAAAGATCCAAAATTTCTTCTTCTTCTTAAACATGTTTCATTCCATGATGCATGAAGTAAAAATGGAGGGAGATGTTGCTCTACAACGGCCAAAAGCTCTTGCCCCTGGCCCGCCTCCTCCATCACTACACCACCCAACCGTTTAGCGGCTTCCACCAGCTGCCCTCTTAGTTGCTGGGACAACAAGCACCCACCCGCCTTTACACACTCCCTATACAGTGGCAGGTATGCTATTGCAACCCTTAACGGTCCAGGCAAGTCCATTAAGCATATGGGCGACCCGCCCCATTTCAAGATACTAACCAGATTAAAGTAATGAACCTGACCTTGCTTCAACCCGTCTAAGAAGGCTGCCTCTGACCACTGTTTCATGCAGGAAGTCGCGCAGCTCGGGGGCGGACTGAGTCGTCATCTGACCTGGAAATGGTATCGGCCACTGCATACGTGGCGACTGGGTCACCAAGGAAGTTGGATTGTAGGAGAAAGGCGACACCATCAAGGGACCGCCGCTTCTTTCACCGGCTGCTTTGAGGATTTCAATGCTGAGTGCTGCCAGGACGTGTTGTGGACGTGTGGGAGGAGATAGGCCGCGATGTCGACTTGGCTGCTTGATGTGGCGGCTGTTAGGGCTAGACAAAGTTCCATGTCTCTGCAGCCTCGTTTGACAAACCATTGAACCACCTGCATGCATCCCCTTTCGGCAGCTCTCATTATCGGCCTAAAAAGCCATGGCTTTTCCCTCTTCCACTAAGCATTCCATGGTGCCTATCTTTCCATAGTGGGAAGCGATCCTAGTCCAGGTCAACGTCTACATCCAAGCTGTTCATTTGAGCAATCTAAAAAAGGAGAAAACAAGCAAGCAAAAGAATGAGACGACAAAAAACATAAAAAAACATTTGTATAAAAAAATAATTTCAAGTCAATACAGTTGTGATCATTAAAACAAACACACAAACACTCTTAAAGTTGTTGATAGATGTCCATCTTACAATCACAGAAAACATTAACCATGCTTTGTTCACTAGAGTCTTTACGCCTCTGTTGACAGTTGCAATTCACAGAATCAAATCATCATAAATATTTTCATTTTTTCCTTTTCAAATCTAACGGTCGGTTTTATGACCTTTCCAAACAATTGAACTACTAAGTTTGGCTTCATCCTAGCATCATTATATCCTCAACCACAAAAACCAAAAAACAAAGCCCTCGAAAAAAAGAAAGTAAATAATTATTTGGCAATTAATAACAAGAATAACTCAATGAAATAAGATAAAACACATAATAAATAAAACATGAAATTTTCAAGTTGTAGCAAGAATGAAAAATGTGAAGTATATGTAAAGAGTAAAGAGCTAGAAATTCAGTTACTTGTATAAAAGATACAGCAATATCAGCATAGAAATCTAATGCAAGTCTTACTTTATAAGTGTGTACCTTTTTTAAAACTTAAATAGTGTGTGTATCTAAGCTACAACTTATAACCGATCAAACATCACCGCCGCTTACACAAATGTAGAAGTGTATTTAAATGCATAAAACCTACCGACTCGCTTTAGCTAAAAGTTCAATTATTTTAATATGATCTAGTTCTTGTATTCATTTCCAACAGATACCCAAAAAAGGTTAGTGGGTCGGTCCAGCTAATCGATTTTCACCAGCATTAAAATTTAACCGTTTTAAACTGAATCTGTTTTGACCTGTACCAAACCTGGCTGACCTGTCCATTGTGATTTTTGCCACCTCAGTAACAAGCAGCAGATGATCACATTTTCATAACAAATGTCAATTTCTGGTTACCTGCAATAATATGCGAACGAGTTCTGTGCTTCCAAACCTCGAGGCCTCGAGAAAGCATTGGTTTACATTATCTGCACCCCCTTCCACTAACATGGCTAACAACCCTTGAACAGCAGTTGCTGACATACTGATGCCCAACCAGGATCAAAGGAACTCGAAAAGATAGTAAGCGGGAAGCAAGCTGCATCAAATGCCTCTGTGAAGTCCTTTCCTGTTAGATGATTACCAGCTAGATCCAAGAAAGTCTTGAAGGCTGACAGCTGTAACTGAACCTGATCAGCGGAGTTTTGATTAACCCTATCTTGGTTCCCCTGGCAACGAGAATGAAAACCTATACATTTCAAAGCCCATTCAGTGAACTCTGGACCTTAGCACCAGCTTCAGCCTTCAGAACCTCATCTCTTACACTCCTGCAATCGCTCATGCAAACTGCAAGAAAAATATATATATATTTATAATTTACAAACCATGAATACTTCTGAGAATAGAATCGTTCATGCACTTGGTTTTAAAAAAGCGCGCTCGCGCGCTTAAGCGCACCAGGCGCAAATCCGTGCGCCTTATGTAACCCTAGGCGATAGTGTACAAAAGCGCAAGAAAAAGCGCAAAAAGCGCAAGAAAAGCGCGTTTTTGTACACATGATGTTTTTGTGCTTAAAATTGTTATACATGTAGCTAAAAAGGTTGTACATTTTAGTTAAATCATATATATACCTTATTTGTATCTGTATTTTGAGTAAATAATGCTAAAAACCTATAGCATATATAAAAAAAAAATAGAATTGTCTTGCGCCTCGCGTACGAAAAGCCCACCGCTTTTGCACTTTGCGCCTTGGTTTTAGACCTAGTCGCTTTTGTGCGCTTCGCGCTTTTTAAAAGCCAGGTTCATGCATATAATTAATATTCTAATTCCAAGTGTTCCATAAAAAGACGCAACTTGACTCACATTGTTCAACAAGTGTGTTTGCTATCTGTAAAAAGTAATTCATTGATGACAAATCAATGCTAATCAATACTTTGCAAATCTTAGCATGTCGAAATTTTTAAAAGGTGGAGCATTGTAATTAATTCCTGTTGTCCCAATAAGAATTACGTATATTATATCAAAAGATTTTGCAAGAATTATGGCAGTCAAAACAAATGTGCATTGTATTAAAGACAAAAAGTGAAAAAGATCACGTTGTGCCATAACGGATACAGTGTCTGCAAGGCTCATTGTTCTGCTTTGGCAGGCTGTGAAACACAAGAAGCTAAAAACGAAGTCCTAAGAGCCGCTCTTGTAAAGTCGGAAGCACCATTGGAGATTATTGTTTTAATCAATCCAGTGATCCCATCATGCTCCTGATGGTGCTCAAAAACCAAACCGAATCAAGTGAAATACACAAAGCATCATTAAGCGTTTGCGGATCCGCTAAAGATATCAGAGTGTCCGCAAGCTCCCAATCATGAGAACTCACAGCACCCTGATACAAACGTCCCAACTCAATCCGATCTTGCCTACTAAGCTTCTTCTCTTGGCCACATTTCTCCAGTTTATAACCCCAAACCCGTAGTCAGGACAACCGCCACGCTCTTTAACCACAAGCGGGTCCCTCCCTTGAAAACACCACACTTTCATCCATGTTTTCAGACTTACATATCACATTCTCGTCATTAATTCTAGCCTCGTCGGTTTCCATTTCATCATCAGGCTGACCCATGTCTTCATGGCTTCCATGATCCCCTAACGAAAACAAGGCATCGGTATCCTCGTCTCCCGCAGCCGCCACAAACCTTCTTTTTATCCATTTTCCACAACCACCACCACCTCCGGTCCGATTTAATAACCACAAATTAACAAATCAAACCCTTGAAGCAGCAGCCGAATACATCCTCAACCTTATACAATCGTCCAAGAGCACAAAAGATTCAATCTTTTCCCTAATACACAACAACCCAGATAAAGACTTCAACCTTGTTTCGTCTCTCTCTCTCTCTCTCCGCCACACGATTTGCAACAATTGATCGGAAACCGAAACCGAATAGATCCAAAATCCCTATGCGTTTACAATCCGATCTGGGTTAAAATCTGAGCAACAAAAGACATCTTCAAACATAGGATTTCCTAAATTAATATTATACAAGAAGCGACTGCAAAGGGTCGGAGCAAAGCCAGAAACCTAAAACATTGAATCCAAACAAAAACCCACAATCAAACACCCACAATATCCGTAAATAAGCAATCGATTAACAAATTACCTAACACATCAATATTATTTCCTTTATCTGCAAAAGATAACAGAATAATAATAATAATAATAATAATAATGATAATGATAATAATAGATTGATAGAGAGTAAGCACAGATTAATAATAATAATAATAATAATAATAATAATAATATACCTGATTGGATTGGATTATAGGGTTAAGAAGGAAGGAGAGTGCGTGTGTGAGAGAGAGTCACCTTGGTTTTTCTGCAAATGAGTTTCGAGCCTCACCTTTACCTTTCTTTCCCCACTGCTCTCTCTCTCCTCTCTCTCTCTCTCTCTCTCTCTCTCTCTCTTGGATTTTTGTAATAAAAGATTTATATATATATATTGGTTGGTGTTTTTGGTTTTTAATTGTGTGGTCAAATCTTGAGAGGTGAAAATGGATGGTTAGGTTAAAAGGTTAAAATGATTTTGACTTACAAATAAATTAGGGGTTTGAAAGAAAAAAGAAATAAAAAAAGAAAGAAAGAAGTTGAGAACGGGATAACGGGATCGTATCTGTAAGTGAGATAGACAGAACTGATTTTGAATTGTGAATTTGGTTTTATGTAACATAAATTTTGCTTATTTGGTAAACGACCCGGACACATTTCTAATTTGGATCAGTTGGTTTTCGGTAGGGCTGGTAGAATATGTCGAATAGACTAATATTTGTACCGATGAACACCTCTACAAAGAATTGTGTTTGTTATTCGGTTTTGTAAAATGAAATGGGTTGGATTAATGTGATATTAAGTAAAAAATAGACATATTTTTGTTTGAGTTAGAGAAATAAAAAGGGTTAGATTAAAGAAGTGATTTATTATGTTTTTAGTTTATTATGGTTAAAATATTTTGAGTCAAAATAAATATGATTTTAGTTTATTATCGTAAAATGTTGGGTCAGGTTAAAATATTTTAAACATATTTTAGTTCTGTGAGTAAAATCAGCAGGTTAGGTCAAAATAACTAGTTAAAATAGATACACCTTTTTATTCGATTTTGTCAAGAAACAGGTTCGGTTTAAATAGTTTTAAGTCAATATAAATGTTCTTTTAATTTGATTTTGGTGAAAAAAAAAAAAGACGGGGGGGGGGGGGGGGGGGGGGGGGGTGGGGGGGGGGGGGGGGGGGTTAAAAATGATTTTGAGACATTAAATATAGTTTTCGTTCGGATGGTAAAAAGGTTAATGGGGTAGGTTAACATGGTTCGGGTAAAAATTGATAAGTATACATTTAGACATTTAGTTCGGTAAGTAAAAATATATGGGTTAAGTTGATATGAAATAGTTTGGCCTAGTAAAATAGCATATTAAAATCATTTTGAGCCAAAATAATTAAAATACATTTAGTTAGATTAGTAAAATAAATGAATTATATATTTTTAGATCTAGTAAAATACATTACAATGGATCTAAAAGTTAGTTTCTTTTTTTATTGAAAACTAAAGCCCTTCTGTATATTTGTAATTTAGTATATCTTAAGTAACAAACGATATAGCATAGAAATGTATGGCTAGAATTTGACATACAGAAACTCAGTCATGTCATGACATTAAAGTTGTGAACAGTGGTATTCTGGGCCAGGTTACAATTGTACATGACCCGTCACAACATAAAGTTTCGACCATCTCGAGTCACGAGTTCAGGTTAATTTTGGCCAGCCCATCAAATAGTTTTCCAGATTCAAACCCAGACCCTTCTTTAGCTTGGACAAACCAGGCCCACCCAATTGACCATAAACCGTGATCGGCTACTTGAATTGAATAGCACAAATTCGCCGATTGATAAAATGATAACAATGAATTCCATCAAGAACTATGGGAAAGAAATAACAGATTTCCACACAGGTCATATTTTACACAGAAGTACAGACAATATCCTTACACATTTGAGCATGCATCTTTTGGTAAATAGAAACTTAAAATGAGGTTCTTTTTTCCCACTAGAACAGTGTCAGCCTTAGAGATACAGGGAAACAACACGCTTCCCAAGCTTTTACTCTTCGGCAGCACTTGCGGCGCTTAGGTCAACATTCAGGTCGAGAACCTACAGATAAACACACACGTTTTAGTAACGACTCCAAATTAGAGATGTCCATTTAAAATTTGATTTATGTAATTAAATATATTGGGTTGTATATCTTTACCGCTAACAGGTTAATCAAGTAAACTTTAAAAACTTGGCTGTAAAACCAAATGTTTACAAATTACAATAGATTGAAATTTTAATTTAACAATGGTTACTATAGTAAGTTAACTATTTATAGATATAAAAAAGAAAGGTTAGCGGGTCAATCCAACCATGCCTGTTTTAATTTCGTCTAAAAGTAATGTTTTTGTTTACTTGTAAGTTGTAACCCAAACCAAACTCGCATAGCACCCACTCGTTTTGCTACCTATGCTTAAAATATTAAATCAAAAAAGAAACAGAGTAATGAAAAAGGATAAAATATTTGCATACCTTTCCGGTAATCATTGAATACATGTTGAGCACATCAATTACAGTCGACTCAAAGTGAGTTGTTGCATCATAGCTCTGTTGAACATTAAAAAAAGAATTACAATCTTATAAGACATAATAAATACAAGTACAGAAAAAATGATTTGCTGTAAAAGCTTACTGTGGATATAAAGCAATTATCCAGAGATGGCTCGTTGGACTGGTTCATATCTATCATAAACATCATAAAAGATTCATCAACAGGACCCAGAAGTTCAAGCCCTGGCTTTAATTCGATCTCAGGTTGATCAGTTTCTGCCTCCGTAGATACAAACGCAATGAACTTCCCTTTTGGAGCAACATTGTGGGAGTATGAACAACAAATAGATACCTGCAAAGTTTACGTCATAATGTAGAGTTAAAAAATGCTTATGAAATAGCATTATACGAATTTTAACTATGCCATTTCGAATAAAACCAGATAAATGCAAATGTTAACTATTCGAATATTGTGTTTAAACTCACATGTCTGATCTGCGACCCAGCTGCTTTTGTGGAAGAATAACCTGAACCGAGTGTGAGTCATTCGTATTTGGAATTGGGTGGCTCATAATGCAAATTGCTCTGGCCACCTTGCCCACCTTCCTCACCTGTAATGAACCATGCTTAAATAAATTTGCACAATGGTTATTAATAAGAAAAAATATTTTTATACTAATAATCCATGTGTTACAACACTGAAACGCCCAAATTCTTACTTTGATGTTTATTATATAATTGAGCAATATTGTTACTCATGCATTGTAGACACCCTGGCTAGTGCTACGAAAATAGCAGCCTAATAAAATGACAGTTGACCAATCTCTCTCTGTTCTGACATACAATTAAGTCTTCTATGGCTGAGCATGATATACAGCAGAAGAATCATACCTTGTTAGGCAAATAGGATGGATCACAAACAACTTTCTTGCACTTGGCTGTTTCACCCTCTGAAGTAACACCACAAACCTTTCCTTCTTCATCAAACTCAACCTAACATTTTTATAAAAAAAGGTTCAGTGATCATTACAAAGTATTTGGAAAGCTGGAGTTCAGAATATAAAATCATTATAATGTATAATATATTGATAAGGAATACCTTGCACTCAGGTTTATTCAACATATAGGTTCCACCATAGACAGCACTGAGTCGAGCAAAGGCCTACAAAATATATCGGAACGAAACATCAAACCTCCACTTCATACTGGTAAAGAGCCTTGATGTTTAGTAATTTTTATTTTATAAGTAAACAAAGTAAAATGATAAAATGAACAAATAGAGCACATGTATCATTTAAGTTGTACCTGAGGAAGCTCGCCTAACCCATACAAAGGATAAATGTAAGGTGATCCTCCTTGAAAACGAGCAAGTGATTCAGCATAGAGCTAGTGCAGATATAAAAATAAAAATAAAAAAAACAGTTAGTTCCCATCAAATTTAGACAGTAACAAAAGACGAATGACAGAAATTGATCAAATTTTAAAACCTTCATTCTTTTCACTGTATCCAGAGCAGGTTCATTTAAGTAGCGATCATCTCTGTGCAAAGCTAAAGATGTCCATAAAATCCACAGTGTTGTCATCAAGACCGTATTTACTGAAAAAAATTAATATACTATTAGTAATGTCTTCAGATGAAGATGATAGATGATAATGCAAGTGTATCCTCTCCAGTGATACGATGCATAGTCAAGCTGTGTGCTAAGTCAATGAGTGGTGGCTTATGTTCTGTATTTCTGCTGATATTTTCTTGACATTAAATAGCTCATTACACTTGTTTATGATTATACACAAGTAACTCGTTTTTATTTGTTAGTCTAGAGGCTCTATAGATAATTCTATGTTTTTGTGCCTATGTGAAAACAACAGATAACTCAATTAGTCAAATGGGACATAGTTAATGCAGGATAAAATAGCAAAAAAACTACAATATATTTATCTTAAAAAACAAGAAGCATACGCAATAAGCTCTCTAGTTGTCACTCGTGTCAAATCCAACCCTCGTGCGTTTTTGGGGTCATTCTCATTATAATCTGAACATAAATGAAGAACTTGCGGGCCCGACGTTTCTCAAAAATACCCATCAAAGGAGACTTGAGGGCCTCCATGTCAGTAGCAGGAACTTTGTGCACCTACGCAGTTAAAATTGTCAAATAACGTGAGACTTTGATGTGTAACAAAGCTGACAATTGTTTAAAAAACAGACAAAAGTCACAGTTATTTGATAGAAACAACATACCTTTCCTTTATTATAAACAAAACTGCCATCCACTGCTTTGAAGTACAGATATTTTGTGACATCAGTGTGAATGAGGACACGTACTAGGGTACCGTTTGCCATTATAAACTGGCGAAACAAAAAGTATCATAAGATGATAAAAAAACATAAGAAAATAGAGCCAGAAGAAAACATAAGTTAACAAGATAGATACCTTTGGGATCATGTCCACATTGTAATCTCTGCTAGACCCTAAGTGAGCTGGAGGTTTATCACTTCCTCTAAATTTCTTCCACAGCTGTAGTTTTTTAACTGGTTAACTTACTAGAATCTACATTGAACAGTATTTATACATCATATTATACAAGATTACATAAAAATAAAACCTGAATAAGGTTGAGTGAGGTTGATTCTCCCCCATAATAATCATTCCTGTCCATGTGCAAAACCTGATTTACAGAAAGTGTAAAAGGCCATAAGTCTATTAGGCAATAACATAAATATTGTCACTTAGTAATGAAATAAATAATATTTCAAATTCACAAATATATCATTACATCAACCAAAATCTGTAATGAGCGTTCAACAGAGCTATATGTCCAAGTGTCCATCTAATTTCAATTTAAATCATGAAGTCATTGGGACTGTACACTTCTTTAAAAAGCAAATAAAATAAAAGATTTCAGCTAAGATACTGATAATAGATTAAGAAAAAAGGAATAAGATTATCACATCGTTAACACTAATATGCTTTTGCAAGATCATTTGGCAAACCTAAAGTGCTAGCTTCAGCTATTCGTGTGTGAATGATTGACATATATTCAATCTTAGAGTGAAGAAGTAGACTGCAGTCTCTGTATCTATTTGTTTCCTTATTCTAAATCTTATATTTAATATTTACCACGATAGCTTATACTACAGTAGCTGGTACCTTAAATATTGTAGAATAATAAATGTATTTAACTATGACTCATCACACAAATTGAAATAACACATTTTCAAAAAACTAAATTCATATGCTATGAAATATAATTTAACCAAAATAATACCAATCAAAGTTTCCACCTACTACATTATACATTACAGAAGAAAAGCCAACAGAAAATGAAGATAACAAAAGGCCAAAGATCATAATTTACCAAGTCAAAAGATGGTAGAAGATGTGGTTAGTGAGAATCATGGTAAAATATACCCTATTCCCAATATATTGTATTTAAAAACCGTATTATCTTCATACAATTCTTATGAAAATTTGGAAATGCATTCATTACTCGTAAAAAGTTGCGGTAATTATTGTATTTAGACTAACTACACAAATATTGCCGGTGCCTTCATAAATTATTAACGGCAGTGGTACTCATAAAGATTAAGACATTAGCAAACGTAAAATGTAGACTACATAAGTATGTCACGTATAAGATATTTGACTATATTTGGTTTCGACTTTAGATGATGCTTTGTTGTATTGTACTATAAATTGAATTTTAGCTTAATATATTAATTAATTAATGATAAACAAATATATATATATCCATACTACTGTTCTATAAGACAAATACAAGTATACAACTATTATTCACTTTAGAAAAAAGGCTAATGGGTAAAAGGTAAACAACTTTCATTTAATTCATGGAGCCATCACTGACCCTAGTGACTGCTACCATGATAATAGTACCAGGGCCTCCAGCTCAATCGTTGACAGTTGACCTAAGTGAAAAAAATAAAACCCAAAAATTTAACTTCCTATCTTTATCAGTTATCCCACTCACTTTATATTTTATATGTATCAACTAATTGCATACAAAAATAGCTTTCTTATCAAATCATTTCGGTATTCAAAAATGCATACCAAATAAATCAAATCTAAACTTAATTTTATAACAACTAACAAATTAAACAAATCCAATCCAAACAACTATATCTTAATTCTTATTGCAATAATGAACGGCAAGGATCAAATCTCATTAGCTTTGTATCGTGATTACACACAATCTGATCATCATCTATTAATAGATGCAGTATTTTTTTTTCTCATTTAACGACAAAAATACCATAAACCTACTAATAATTTCAGATCCGATTATTCAGACACACAATCGAAGACGAAACTTGACCAAAACCAACTAATCAACCAAATTCATCCACTCAACATAACATAAAATAACATAATCGTAAAGTCATAACTATAAATTATCAACAAATAAGTTGCATACGTCCGATTAAACAGTTAAAGTATAAGAAGAAGAGAAGAAGACAGAAATTGATACCTTAAGACCGTCAACGGAGAGAAGACCACTGAGGATGCATTCCTTGAGACCGGTTCCTAGGACGATGACGTCATACTCTTCATCCATGGTGGATCGAGTTAGTGATTGGGTTGAATCGTGATGGTGATGGAGATCGAGTGAGGAGAGTAAAAACTGGATGATGAGATGTAGGGTTTGATATTATTAATCGAGTCAGATGCGTGTCTTCCGTGACTTTATATATATAGACACAGAGATTTACGGAAGGAATATAATTATAGATGCTTTGCTTCGTGGAGGAATACTACTAGTAGTAGACCAAGTTTTTTTTTTTTTTTTTTTTTTTTTTTGTCAGCAGTGCCGTCGCAAGTTTTGAGTATGCAGATTGTTTTTTAAGAATTTTTATTTAAAAACGTTTACGCGTCCTCTTCGTAGACTATGAGGTATGGTCCCCTTCACTTTTTCCTTCCCCTTCTACACATCAGCGCCACGTCATCTTCCCCTTCTCCTCCCCTTTTTAGGGGAAATGGTTCCCCTTCCCCTTCCTTTTTTTAATTTTTCTTTTTCATTTATTTTATAGATTTTTATTTTTCATTAATATTTTTTTCATTAAAATTAAAAAACAAATTACATAGAAATTAAAAAAAAAACGAAAATTACATAGAAATTAAAAAAAAAACCGAAAATACATATAAAAACCTAAATATTAAACGATCCTCCGAGCCATCTTTTGATGATGTTGTCTTTTTACTTTTCGCCGCCACCGCATGTTCCTCCTCCGTAAGGTTATCGAGAGGAGCTTACATCAACGCCAATTCGGTTGATTCTTGTTTCGAAAGCTCCATTTCGAGGCGTTTTTTTTCCAACTCTAGCCTCATCGCTTCCCTCGCCGCCGTTTCTTCCTTCTCCTTTTTTTCCATGTTTAGCCTCTCAATATCCCTCGCCGCCGCCTCTTCCTTCTCTTTCTTTCTTTCCAAGTACCTCTCTGTTTGCTCCTTTTTAAACTCGTTAAAGTTTTGAAGCAACTCCTCATTTTCTCAACCGCCTTATCTTTCGACTCCTTTCGAACCGGAACCTAAATCGGTATCAATACGCTTTCCCTTCGAGCCCGAGGCCGCTTTCTTGGCGCGGTCCCTTCCAGGTGGCCTCACTGACGGTTGTGTAGGCGCCTCGTCTTCAAACTCCGGGTCGTCATTTATGTTGATGGTACAACGAGCATCCGACCCACCACCACTATAACTCCCCGACGTGCTCGTTTTCGACCTCTTTGCTTTTTCCACCTCATTGGGCACCACTTTGAATTTTTCACACTTCGACAAAATCTCATACGATTTCATCAACCCAAACGCCCCGTTTTTGTTGGTGTATCTTTCAAGAGCCAACTTCAAAACGTTCTCATCACTTTGACCCGTGGTACGATTATTCCAAGCATGCTGATAGTAACCCCCAAATGCTTGACATTTTGCCATTATTTCCCGACACTTGCTACTAACCGAGTGCATGGTTCGATTTGGGACACGTTGTTAACAACTTGAAAAATTCCACTACAACTTGGTTTCAAAAACCATCCCTTTTCCGATTTGTAGCTACAAATATTGTTAAAAAAGTTAGTAAACAAAAAAAATATATAAAAAAATGTTAACAGAAAGTTTAAAAAAAAACAAAAAATATCTAAACAAAAAAACAAAACAGTGGCCGAAAAATATTTTAAAAAAATTAGCAAAAAAATATCTAAACAAAAATAATTAGCAAACTTTATCCGAAATTTAAAAAAAAAAATTTAAACTTTACCTAGAATTGGGTCGGTAGAGGCGATAACCCAAGCTTTTGCTAACGCCTCCAACTCAATGGGCGTCCACATTTGCGGATCCGCCCTCGAACTAGGACCTTCTTCTTGGACCCGTTTTTTCCCTTTTTTTGTAGTTTTTTTTTAGGGGCCGGTTCGGTTATGGGAGGAGGGACTTGGGTTTCGGGCACGTGATCATCGTGGGAGCCCAAAGAAACAAAATCGTGCTCGGGTTGGGATGGGGTTTCGAGTTGTTGTTGCCATTGATGTTGTTGCATTTTCCAAGGATTAAGAGGGGTGTTAAACGCGGCAAAAGGTTGTGACGAGGGGGCACCGGGTGTCGAGGGAAAACCGGGTGTCGAGGGAAAACCGAATGGTGCTTGATTAGTGGGGTGACCGGGTGTGTTCGGGACAACGGGCGTCTTGGATCTATGAATTTTTATAAAAAAGGTATGAAAGAAGGTATGAAAGATTATATAAAATGTGTGTTTTGGTTGTTTGGAGTGAAAAAAAAAAATTAAAGTAAAAGAGTATATATATAAAGGTAAATAGGTTTATTTTTTTAAAAAAAAAAACTAACCGTTGGGCCCAACGTTAACATCACCAACGTTCACTTTTTCTTGGAGAATGGGACGGGAAGCACGGGAGATTTCTCCCGATCACACCGATTCAAAAACGGGGGGGGGGGGGGGCGGTGTTCCCCATCGGGAACTTGTCCAAGTCACTCTTCCCGAAGCCTTTCCCCACCCACACCCCACAGTCTTAGTACGGACATAGATCAAGGTCTTCCCACATCTTCTTTTCTTTTCTTCTCATACTTTTCCTTTTTCTATTCTTCTTCTCCCTTTTTATCTCCTCCTCTTCTCCTCCAAGTATTGTGTTCAAGAATAATCCTTAAAGGTAGTGTGTTCTCATTTTACATTTTTTTAGTTAGAAGGTAACTCAATTTAAAGAAGGGAGGGGCGCTTCAACATCACTAATTTCTAACAATCTTGTATTGTCACGTCACTTTACTAATTCATTTCACTGAACACACGGTTTTTAAGGCAGCACTTTGCTGATTTCTTTTGTTGATTTTTAATTATACTATATTAATATGTCATGCTAATGAATAGTGATTTCATTATTATCATTATTAATGCTATGTTAAATACTTATAATTTCAAATAATTTCAACATGTTTGGTAGTGTTGTGGTGGTTGGGTTTGTTGGTTTATATGATCATTATTCAAGTTCAATTCTTGCAACCATAATATGGGGTCTATTTTGGCCACACAATGTTTTTTTACTTTTTGTTTAAGTTTTTTTTTCCTGTTTTGGCCACCAACTTGTTTATTAAGTTTTTTTTTTCTCATTTTGGCCCCGACATAATGCGTTTTTTTACCCGATTTCACACGGGTTTGGTTTTTGTTCGTTTATTATCTATATATTTAACAACCACGAAATGAATAGCTGCTTCACTCTAACGTACGCAGCCGGCTACCGACCACATCTACCGTGCGTCATCTCCACCATGTGCCGCGGATCGCGGGAGATTCCTGGTATACTCCGCGTAGCCACTGGCACTTTTGTATTTTTCTCATTGTCCACGGTTAGTCTCAATGCCTTTGTCGGTTACCAAAATCAGCATTAACACGTGTCACACCACGACAAAGGCGGAAACACGTGGCGCGACGGTTCAAAAGCATAAAGTCAAGGTTATGGCTAAACACAAGTAATTTAAAGAAAATGGGTCATTTATTATGACGTCGAATTAGTTTCAAACATTACACAAAAGATAATTGTTTTTGAAATAAACTTAGAGGTTTCTCAAATATATCCCAATGCCTTGGGAAATAAAGGTGAAACCCCACAAAAGCCTGACGTCGCATGGAGATTCCCCGACCCTGCCTGCTTGATCTTTCATCTTCTAATTACCTGAAAGATATGTTTAAAAGTTTCGTCAATATAAATATATTGGTGAGTTCACAGGTTTTTAGTTTCTAAAACTTGAATACTTGGGAATACCATGTTATGACAATATATAGGAGTTGCAAATTCCTATAAATCTACTTGAGACTATAATCAAACCAAGACATATAATAATTGTGCCCCGCTCCAAGTCGTTACTCGGTTTCCCACGACTTAAGTTCAGAATATTTGCACCCCAGGCATAACCTAATGCATAATCGACGCTATCGATTAGGGGTGGGCCTTGTCAGGCACCAATAGTACTATTCGAATATTCCTCCGGTTTCAATTCCCTGAACAAATGATTATAGAGGCGAGGACTCAACCCGAGTGGCGGTCACACCTCAAGTATTAAATCCGTCAAACACTATCCCTAACATATCTTTCCCCCGGAAAACGTAAAAATAGTTTAAAATGGGGCCGTGAAACTCACCTGTAGCTGCGTCTGACTCAATAAGGTGAATAGCGAAGGGTGGTCCTGCACCTACATACGTCCTAAACGTATAAGTCACTATCCTATAGTGTATGTGCCTTGGCAAGTTGTACACCCAACTCCCGACCACAAGTTGTTCCAAATCCCGTTTAATTATGCGTGTATCCTAGGTGTTGTTGGCGTTACATTACCCTTTGTGTTACAAGTTATATATTACTCTTGTTAATATTTCCATAACTTGTATCTTATTATCATCGACTCGACTTCACTTAACATATAATTATTTTCCCATTTAAATAATTATACTCAAGATCGCATCGCTCGATATAATATATATTTCAATCCTCGACCCGACTCACTTTGCCACACATTTGTTTTCCCATTTAAACAAATATGCTAAGATTTTGTCGTTCGATCGTATATTCTTAACGTCCGATTCAACTCACCACACCGTATATTTATTTTCCCATTTAAACAAATATACTAGGATTTCGTTGATACGACATACACATATATATATCTTTGTCTTCTCGTCGCGGCTTTCCTTCCCGCATATCTACTTTCCCATTAAGTAGATATACTAGAATTTTGCCGAGACGAGCGTACAAGTTCATAAATGTGTAATTTTTCTTGTTAAGTATATACGTTTGTTTTAACGTCTTATTTGTTTACGTCAAGTGTTTCTCCCACGAATTAATCCTCCAACACTTAGGAAAGTGTTTATTTATTTTCACCCAAGGTATATATATATATATTTTACTTCTTAAAATATATATTTTTCTTATCTTGCCGCAATGGCATTTTTCTCATATTTTGTCCGGTTATGGTTCGTTAACGCGTTTTAGTTCGATATCTTAACTCGATTAGTTAATTTTTCCAAGTTTTTCCCAACATGTATTTTATAGAAATATTTAACCATATTTCTTCCTATTTTCACATGTTACTTGGATGGTTAAAATACTTATGTATTTTTAACCCAACTTGTCAACTTAACTACAAAAATGTTTCCAACACTTTTATATTCCCATTTATATAAAAGTATTCATTTTTGTATAAGTTTCCCATGTTTGTTTAATATTTTTATAAAATCTCTATTTTATAAAAATGCATATGTTAAAACCCTTTTATATTTTATAACTTTCAAAAATACACTTTTGTACAAAATACCCAAGTATTTTTACTAGTATTTACAAAAATCATCCTTAGACTTTAATACTTGCATTTTTGACACCAAACTTTCCATACTTGTATTTTTGGACTAATAGTTTCTAAAATATCCATTTTAGTCCCTTAACTTTCAAAGTTACAACTTTAGTCCCTTAACTTACAAAAGTTGCATTTTTCTATTCTAACTTTCAAAGTTGGCATTTTTCACTCAAAATAGTTAACTTTGAAGATTCAACTTTTTATTGGTAAGTTATTTTTGTATCAAAACACTTATGTTAGTCTTATATTCCATATGAAAGACTAATTATATGTGTGTTTTATGTATTTGTCCATTTTATCAAAATTTCATTCATCTAAGTGAGTTAACTTTAATTTTCCATCTTATTCATTTATGAACTTCTAACATGTTTTACCACATATTATTACTTAAATGACCATAGTAAGATGAATTAAAGTTAGTTTTAACATATTCAAGTTCATCTCAAAATATTAACCAAAACATCATCCTACTTAGTCTTATATGTAAACTTCATATATTTTCAAGACTAATATATCATCATCATCAAATCCATGGTTTGTTTTCATATCTTTAACCTTCCATTTTACATATGAAAACTTATTAAAGATTATGTTCAAAACCATTTTTAAACCCTTCATGTACAACTTGCTACTAGGAACACATACATGAATAATAACAATCAAAAACAAGATTAAGAAGCTTACTACTAGCACAAGGCTAGGGAAGACAAAAACCTTGGATTTGAGAGGGGTTTAGTGTGTTCTTCCTAGTGGTTTAGCTCCAAGCTCTTGAAACACACAAAAGGGGTTTGGATGATGGATGATTTTGAGTATTTTGGAGAAGTAAAAACTTGAAAGAACAATGTGTGTGAGTGCATACAAACTCACGGCCAAGAGAGGGAGAAGGAAGAGTGTTTTGCTTTGATGCTTCAAGTCTCTAACACATGTTATTATATATCCAACTCATGTAATGATGCTAAAGATTTGAGAGATCTTATGGAGATTATGTGGATGTACTTGGAAGATTTTGAAAAGTATAATATGTGTGTGTATGAATGTGGCCGTATGTATGTATATAGATATAGGTGTTTTGCTTGCAATCTTGTTAAATCTTCATGGATCATCATAATATCTATATACAAGACTTCACATACATGCATGCACACTTGTGTAATGATGTTTTAGAGTTGGTCTTGGATGGTTGTGACCCTTGGCCGAAATTTCAAAAGGGGGGACAAGGTGTAGTTGCTTTTTGTACTAGATGTCTACTTATCACTTTTCTTACAACCTTTGTCTTATGTTGCATGCTTCATGTAAGATCTTATAATTATTATTATTAACACAATATATGGATACACCAAGGCCATTTGGCCGGCCCTTTGATGGGTGTAAGTGGGGTCCACAACTTCAAATATTTACCCATTGTTTGTTATGTTTAATCCCCCGTCGTTCGGGTGTCGTTCGGGTATTTTTCGGGTTTTAATCACGCGTTATCCGGACATTAAATATACCTTTAATAACACTTAAATATAGTCTATTTTAAGCGTTGATTGATTATTTAGGCCTTTACCGGGTGAAATTATGAGTTATACGCGTATCGGGTGCGATACGCGCGCTTTATTCGTTACCGGGAGATTTGTACAAGACGTTTTCATTTATGGTTTTGGAGTTCCAAAACTCATTATATCTTATGAAAATACCCTTTATTTTATATCCTGGGTGTCCGGGATTCGTTTCGTTTATTTAATTATTACCGGGTAATTGCCAACATCCGTACCGGATAGCTTATTCGCACATGATCCAATCATGCTTTACCATTAAACGTATGCATTCCTATGCACTATTTGGAAATTGCTATTCCCTAAGGCCTTGATAATTAAATCACACATAATTGCA
Source organism: Ambrosia x helenae (assembly GCA_030844895.1). Taxonomy (NCBI): domain Eukaryota; kingdom Viridiplantae; phylum Streptophyta; class Magnoliopsida; order Asterales; family Asteraceae; genus Ambrosia; species Ambrosia x helenae. Next base: position 20,360,607 of record CM061225.1, on the reverse strand, counting down.
TTTAATTACGTTAATCATATATTAATTAATTGTACGGAATTACCTTATTTTTGCCGGTTGTTACATTCTCCCCCCGTTAAGAGAATTCCGTCCCGGAATTCACTTCGAGTTCTCCGGTACAGGTGTCTTCTCGAATAGGGCGGGGTATTTTTGCTTCATCCGGTCCAGCCTTTCCCACGTGAACTCCGGTCCACGCTTGGCATTCCAGCGCACTTTGACCAACCTGATCTTGCTGCGCCTTAATTTTTGGACCTTCCAATCAGTTACCTCGATTGGTTCTTCCACAAAATGTAACTTGTCGTCAATCTGGATCTCGTCAGCAGGAATAATGAGAGTTTCGTCGGATAGGCACTTTTTCAAGTTCGACACATGAAACGTGTCGTGTATTCCACTAAGCTCTTGAGGCAACTCGAGCTTGTATGCCACTGTGCCTACCCTCGACAAGACTTTGAATGGTCCAATATATCGCGGGTTCAGCTTCCCGCGCTTCCCAAAGCGCGCGACACCTTTCCAAGGTGACACTTTCAATAGGACCCTGTCTCCGACTTGAAACTCTAAAGGCTTTCGCCTCATATCAGCATAGCTTTTCTGGCGGTCCCGGGCCGCTTTGAGACGTTCTTTTATCAAAAAGACCTTATCCGTGGTCTCTTGAACAATTTCGGGCCCGGTGAGTTGCTTTTCCCCAACTTCCGCCCAACACAATGGCGATCGGCACTTGCGTCCATATAAAGCTTCAAACGGCGCGGCTTGAATGCTCGTATGATAACTGTTGTTATAAGAAAATTCTACCAATGGCAAGTGCGTATCCCAATTACCTCCGAAATCAATCGCGCATGCCCGTAGCATATCTTCCAAGGTCTGGATGGTTCGTTCACTTTGACCATCCGTTTGGGGGTGATATGCGGTACTCATGTCGAGGCGAGTACCGAGGGCTTCATTTAAACTTTCCAAAATCTGGAAGTGAAACGACTATCCCGATCGGAGATGATAGATACAGGTACACCGTGTTTAGATACCACTTCCTTAATGTACAAACGGGTCAGTTTCTCCAACCTGTCCGTTTCGCGAATCGGGAGGAAGTGTGCAGATTTCGTCAATCGATCTACGATTACCCAGATCATGTCATGGCCGCTTGTTGTCTTAGGTAACTTGGTAATGAAATCCATGGTGATTCGTTCCCATTTCCATTCCGGTATTTCCGGTTGCTGGAGCAAACCGGAAGGTCTCTGGTGCTCAGCCTTGACCTTTGCGCAAGTCAAACATCGCGCAACATAGGCTGCTATATCCCTTTTGAAATTCGGCCACCAATAAAGTTCCTTCAAATCGTGGAACATCTTGTCTGCACCCGGGTGAACCGAATATCTAGAACTGTGAGCTTCGGCCAATACTAGCTCACGCAATCCACCATATACTGGAACCCAAATTCTATTCATGAAATACAATGTCTGGTCCGCTTTTGGTTCCAGTGAATCAACCATCTTTCGTAACCTTTCACCTTTGACATTCTCGGGTTTGAGGGCGTTTACTTGAGCTTCACGAATTCGTTCAGTCATATTCGTGTGGATAGTCAATCCCAAAGCTCGAACACGCAATGGTTTAACCCGTTCCTTGCGACTCAAGGCGTCGGCTACGACGTTCGCCTTACCGGGATGGTACTTTATCTCACAATCGTAATCGTTTAATAATTCAACCCATCGCCGTTGTCGCATATTCAAATCCTTCTGATCAAAGATGTGCTGCAAACTTTTGTGATCAGTGAAAATCGTGCACTTGGTTCCGTACAAATAGTGCCTCCATATCTTGAGAGCGAACACCACTGCACCCAATTCCAAATCGTGTGTAGTGTAGTTCTTCTCATGGATTTTCAGTTGCCTGGAAGCATAAGCTATTACTTTTTCTCGCTGCATCAATACACAACCCAAACCTTGATGCGAGGCATCACAGTAAACCACAAAATCTTCCGTACCATCTGGAAGTGACAGTATCGGAGCGCCACATAACTTGTCTTTTAACAGTTGGAATGCTGCCTCTTGCTTTTCCGTCCACTCAAATTTCTTGTCTTTTTGGGTTAACATGGTTAAAGCTTGCGCTATCTTTGAAAAGTTCTCGATGAACCTTCTGTAATAACCCGCGAGGCCTAGAAATTGTCGTACTTCGGTAGGAGTTCGAGGTGCTTCCCAATTTTTAATCGCCTCGATCTTGGCTGGATCAACGTGTATGCCCTTCTCGTTTACCACGTGACCTAAAAAGTGAACTTCCGAATCCAAAAGTCACATTTCGAGAATTTAGCATAGAGCTTCTCTTTGCGTAATACTTCAAGAATTAACCGAAGGTGATTCTCGTGGTCTTCTTTCGTACGTGAATAGATCAAAATATCGTCAATGAAGACAATGACGAATTTGTCCAGGTATGGCTTACACACGCGGTTCATTAGGTCCATGAAAACCGCTGGTGCGTTGGTCAAGCCGAACGGCATTACCAAAAATTCATAGTGTCCATACCGGGTTCTGAAGGCCGTTTTTGGTACATCTTCTTCTTGTATACGCAACTGGTGATAGCCTGACCTCAAATCGATCTTGGAGTAATAGCTGGAACCTTGGAGCTGATCAAATAAATCGTCGATCCTGGGGAGGGGGATAGCGATTCTTGATGGTTAGCTTGTTCAGCTCTCGATAGTCGATGCACATGCGAAATGTGCCATCCTTCTTCTTCACAAATAAGACGGGAGCTCCCCAAGGTGAGAAACTCGGTCTTATAAAACCTTTGTCCAATAATTCTTGTAGCTGGCTGGACAGTTCCTGCATCTCTGATGGAGCTAGGCGGTATGGCGATCGTGCCACAGGAGCTGCTCCGGGAACGAGGTCGATGCGGAACTCGACTTGTCGAGGTGGTGGCAACCCCGGCAAATCTTCTGGAAATACATCCGGAAAATCTCTGGCGACTGGAATGTCTTCCAACTTTCGCTCGTCGGCCTTCTTGTCCACTACGTGTGCCAAGAATGCGACAAGCCCTTTTCTCAGACACTTACGAGCCTTCATGCTCGAAATAATTCTTAGTGGCGTCCCGTGTCTTTCCCCTTGAATTGAGAGAGTTTCACCGCTTGCGAGGGGAACCTGAATAACCTTATCGTTGCAAACCACAATGGCACGGTGCGCGGACAACCAATCCATGCCAACAACGATGTCAAAACTTCCCAATACGACCGGTAATAGATCAATCCCAAACTCGTGCCCACAGAGTTCTAACTTACAATCTTTAGCTACCTCTCTCGTTTCAATAGTTTTACCATTAGCCAGTTCTATAGAGTAGGGTGTATCTAGTTTGCTAGTTTTTAAACCAAGTAGTCTTTTAAACTCAATGGATACGAAGCTAAAGTCAGCACCGGTATCAAATAATACAGAGGCATAATGACCATTTAGAGGAAACGTACCAGTGACCACATTGGGGTCTTGCCGTGCGTCACCGGCTCCAATTACAAATGCCCGGCCACGGGCCTGATTGTTGACTTTGGGGCAATCTTTCTTCCAATGGTCCAATGACCCGCATGCAAAACAGGGTCTGGCCCCTCCGTTCTTTGGTGCTCCAGATCGGCACTCTTCAGTCTTGTGCCCGGTGCGGTGGCACTTCCCGCAAGTCAATCCATTGTTTCTTCCCTGGTTTCCCTGTTTGTTACCGTTATTGTTACCACGTCCTGTGGCGGCATAACCCTTTCCTTTCTTGTTCGAGCTTCCCGATGCTCGATCCCTTTTCCCTTCATCTCTCTTTCTTTTCCCAAACCTCTGTCCGTTACCCTGATCATTAGTTACAACTGCTGAACTTGATCCCTGTTTCTTGCCCTCAACACTACTTGCTTCAGAAATTTTTAACCCAGAAACTTGGCGGATTAGGGTACCCATGCGGATAGCATCCTCAGTCAGACTTAGTGCCAGATCAATTGCCTCGCGCATGGTCGTGGGTTTGGAAGAGGTGACCATGCTGCGAATCTGTGGTGCTAGCCCGAATAGGTATCGCTCCACTTTGTTCTTCTCTGGTGTAACCAGGCGAGGTACCAGTCGTGCGAGATCATGAAATCTTGACGTATACCCAGTGACGTCTGCTCCTACCATGGTGAGGTTCCAGAATTCGGTTTCCAACTTCTGAACTTCACTTGCCGGGCGGTATTCGGCTGTCATCAATTCTTTCAGTGCCGCCCATGATAGAGAGTATGCAACATCATCTCCTAAGGACTGTACTTGGCCGTTCCACCAAGTTAGCGCTTGATCCAAGAACAGATTAGTGGCGTACATGACAGACTGTCGAGGGGTACACCCGCTGATGCGGATAACTGCCTCGGTCTTTTCGAACCATTTGACCAGGCCTATGGAACCCTCAGTGCCGCTGAAGTTTAGTGGCTTACAGTCCAAGAAAGCCTTGAAAGTGCAGCCGCGCTCTCCCGAGGCTGTCCCTGTAATAGTAACATAGTATGTTATTATGGGATAGGAGTTTGTGAAATATTCTCCCATCGCTTTTTCATTTATTTATAAACCTCTTACCACTGGGGGAGGTCTCACGTCGCTCACTCCCTGTCCTGTCAAGGGAGTGTTCCGAGCGTGCGGCTTCGTGTTCAGCGATGGCACGAGCTATTCGTTCAGAAATCATAGTTTCGAGTTCAGCTGGTGTTGTGGGCAGTCCGTCTGCACCACTGTTGCTTCGGGTGGCAGGTGCCATTTTCTTCAATAATAATTATCAAAGGTTAATTTGGCAAACATTTATACAATACAAAGCATAAATAACAAACCAAAGCATGAACACAATAATCAACACCATATCATCACACAACATACCACACATCATACATAAATATAAATAGGAATCAACACAACATCACCACACAAATATACAAACCACAACACATGGAGTAAGCAATAATAATCATAGACAACAACATATTTCACCATAATAATAAGATTTTTCATTAATTTCAATAATGTCATTACAATGCTTGTTCATAATACAAAATGGAGAATACACTTCTCATACAACACATTGCTTTTGAAATAATAAAACATCATATCATACGCCGTAATACCCGTACGGCTAGGCAAAACGCAGACGAGTGTCATCACCCGTGCTGTACTACCATAGTGCTGCTAGTATGTACATAATCTGGTGTGTCTTCAGTGCATCCCCAATATATCCTACTGTGGCGGTGGCGGGGGGTACTGGTACTGCGGCGCGTGCGTACTGATCGTCATACTGATCTTCATGATACGCTCGTACAAGAAATGTCGATGCGCAAAGTGCGCATCCCCTGTGATACCGCACTGAGCGTCCAGGCTCAGCAACTCCTCCGCGTAATGCGCCAAAGCATCCCGCGCATCTATCATCCTCGTCCACATCAGACGTGTCTGATGCTCCACCTGTGTTACGGTGCGCTGCACCGTATCAGCGAGAGTCTGAAAATCCCGCTCTAGTGTGATGGCAGTGGACCATGCTGGTCCAGACAAGGGTGTCGTCCTGGGTGGCTGGGATGGTCCGGGTATGTCTGGGTGTGTGGATGGGAATGGCCCGAAGGGGAATGGTACTGGTATGTGGGGCAGTAAGAAACTGGGTGGTCTGATGGAAAAGTGGTGTGGCATCAGATAAGGGTCCCCTGCACCTAGAGGGTATGGTGCAGGTGTCATGCTGGGTATGGTGGGGATAGGTATAGTCATGGCAATGGTGGGTGGTGGCATGGGCTCAGCTAGTGGGGCTACCAATGGCTCAGAGAAAGTGGCCCACTCTGGGGTGGACACCACTACAGTGGGTGTGGGAGGGCTCGCAGTGGCGAAGGCCTCCAAGCCTGCCCTATGTAGCTCAGAGCTACGGGCGGGACTACCCTCGTGTATAAGTGCGGCTGGTGCTGGCTCCTCCTGGGGTAGGGGCTCGGGTGCTGGTGGGGCTATGGGGTCCGCTGGGGCGTCCTCTAGCATGGGAGCCACTGGCTCCTCCTGGGCAGCCTGAATCTCGGGCACCAGCATGTGCCCTACTGAACCTACCGACTCGTCATCTGAGTCGTCGGATATCCATCCGTTTCTTCCACGGGGAATGGGTAGGAGTCTCATACCTGCCGGTACGTGAATGTGGGGTACCGGTGCCGGCTCGTGCTCGGCGTGAGCCTGGAAAGGAGACTCTGCCGCGTCTGACTGGGCGGGGACTGGTCGCGAAGGACCGGCACAGCCGTCAGGGAAATCCCTGATGGCTCGAACGGGGCGTACGGCCAAAGGTGCGGCCGGTACGATGGGCTGTGGCGCGTCGACCACGGCCGGTGTCCAGTCAGGATCCTCGCTAGGATCTGTCTCGTCTGAATCGTCGTCTGACCCTCCTGCGACGTCCATCTCTACGTCGTCTTCTTCCGCATCGAGTACAACCAACTCGACTGGCTCCGGCGGAGGTGCGGGTATAATCTGGATACTGCTGTCAACACTAGGCGCTATACTTCCCGCGTCCGACATCCTGGCAAAAGAACCGTACATATATATATGATTTATTTAAATTAGACAGTTATGGCTTACTCTATGGTAACCTTCCTAACTTCTAATTTTACGTTAAAGCATAACAATACTCATGGCTGGCTTGGTCGGAATCTCCTCATGCCCAATGCTTCTTGAAAATTACTTTTATTTAAAACCATGTACATTTTCTTTTGAAAACTTTATCTTTAGAACCAAATCCGGTTATAGTCTAGTTTTTTTAAAGAAAATACTCTAGTTCGCTATAACCTTGGCTCTGATACCACGTTCTGTCACACCACGACAAAGGCGGAAACACGTGGCGCGACGGTTCAAAAGCATAAAGTCAAGGTTATGGCTAAACACAAGTAATTTAAAGAAAATGGGTCATTTATTATGACGTCGAATTAGTTTCAAACATTACACAAAAGATAATTGTTTTTGAAATAAACTTAGAGGTTTCTCAAATATATCCCAATGCCTTGGGAAATAAAGGTGAAACCCCACAAAAGCTGACGTCGCATGGAGATTCCCCGACCCTGCCTGCTTGATCTTTCATCTTCTAATTACCTGAAAGATATGTTTAAAAGTTTCGTCAATATAAATATATTGGTGAGTTCACAGGTTTTTAGTTTCTAAAACTTGAATACTTGGGAATACCATGTTATGACAATATATAGGAGTTGCAAATTCCTATAAATCTACTTGAGACTATAATCAAACCAAGACATATAATAATTGTGCCCCGCTCCAAGTCGTTACTCGGTTTCCCACGACTTAAGTTCAGAATATTTGCACCCCAGGCATAACCTAATGCATAATCGACGCTATCGATTAGGGGTGGGCCTTGTCAGGCACCAATAGTACTATTCGAATATTCCTCCGGTTTCAATTCCCTGAACAAATGATTATAGAGGCGAGGACTCAACCCCGAGTGGCGGTCACACCTCAAGTATTAAATCCGTCAAACACTATCCCTAACATATCTTTCCCCCGGAAAACGTAAAAATAGTTTAAAATGGGGCCGTGAAACTCACCTGTAACTGCGTCTGACTCAATAAGGTGAATAGCGAAGGGTGGTCCTGCACCTACATACGTCCTAAACGTATAAGTCACTATTCCTATAGTGTATGTGCCTTGGCAAGTTGTACACCCAACTCCCGACCACAAGTTGTTCCAAATCCCGTTTAATTATGCGTGTATCCTAGGTGTTGTTGGCGTTACATTACCCTTTGTGTTACAAGTTATATATTACTCTTGTTAATATTTCCATAACTTGTATCTTATTATCATCGACTCGACTTCACTTAACATATAATTATTTTCCCATTTAAATAATTATACTCAAGATCGCATCGCTCGATATAATATATATTTCAATCCTCGACCCGACTCACTTTGCCACACATTTGTTTTCCCATTTAAACAAATATGCTAAGATTTTGTCGTCCGATCGTATATTCTTAACGTCCGATTCAACTCACCACACCGTATATTTATTTTCCCATTTAAACAAATATACTAGGATTTCGTTGATACGACATACACATATATATATCTTTGTCTTCTCGTCGCGGCTTTCCTTCCCGCATATCTACTTTCCCATTAAGTAGATATACTAGAATTTTGCCGAGACGAGCGTACAAGTTCATAAATGTGTAATTTTTCTTGTTAAGTATATACGTTTGTTTTAACGTCTTATTTGTTTACGTCAAGTGTTTCTCCCACGAATTAATCCTCCAACACTTAGGAAAGTGTTTATTTATTTTCACCCAAGGTATATATATATATATATTTTACTTCTTAAAATATATATTTTTCTTATCTTGCCGCAATGGCATTTTTCTCATATTTTGTCCGGTTATGGTTCGTTAACGCGTTTTAGTTCGATATCTTAACTCGATTAGTTAATTTTTCCAAGTTTTTCCCAACATGTATTTTATAGAAATATTTAACCATATTTCTTCCTATTTTCACATGTTACTTGGATGGTTAAAATACTTATGTATTTTTAACCCAACTTGTCAACTTAACTACAAAAATGTTTCCAACACTTTTATATTCCCATTTATATAAAAGTATTCATTTTTGTATAAGTTTCCAATGTTTGTTTAATATTTTTATAAAATCTCTATTTTATAAAAATGCATATGTTAAAACCCTTTTATATTTTATAACTTTCAAAAATACACTTTTGTACAAAATACCCAAGTATTTTTACTAGTATTTACAAAAATCATCCTTAGACTTTAATACTTGCATTTTTGACACCAAACTTTCCATACTTGTATTTTTGGACTAATAGTTTCTAAAATATCCATTTTAGTCCCTTAACTTTCAAAGTTACAACTTTAGTCCCTTAACTTACAAAAGTTGCATTTTTCTATTCTAACTTTCAAAGTTGGCATTTTTCACTCAAAATAGTTAACTTTGAAGATTCAACTTTTTATTGGTAAGTTATTTTTGTATCAAAACACTTATGTTAGTCTTATATTCCATATGTAAGACTAATTATATGTGTGTTTTATGTATTTGTCCATTTTATCAAAATTTCATTCATCTAAGTGAGTTAACTTTAATTTTCCATCTTATTCATTTATGAACTTCTAACATGTTTTACCACATATTATTACTTAAATGACCATAGTAAGATGAATTAAAGTTAGTTTTAACATATTCAAGTTCATCTCAAAATATTAACCAAAACATCATCCTACTTAGTCTTATATGTAAACTTCATATATTTTCAAGACTAATATATCATCATCATCAAATCCATGGTTTGTTTTCATATCTTTAACCTTCCATTTTACATATGAAAACTTATTAAAGATTATGTTCAAAACCATTTTTAAACCCTTCATGTACAACTTGCTACTAGGAACACATACATGAATAATAACAATCAAAAACAAGATTAAGAAGCTTACTACTAGCACAAGGCTAGGGAAGACAAAAACCTTGGATTTGAGAGGGGTTTAGTGTGTTCTTCCTAGTGGTTTAGCTCCAAGCTCTTGAAACACACAAAAGGGGTTTGGATGATGGATGATTTTGAGTATTTTGGAGAAGTAAAAACTTGAAAAGAACAATGTGTGTGAGTGCATACAAACTCACGGCCAAGAGAGGGGAGAAGGAAGAGTGTCTTGCTTTGATGCTTCAAGTCTCTAACACATGTTATTATATATCCAACTCATGTAATGATGCTAAAGATTTGAGAGATCTTATGGAGATTATGTGGATGTACTTGGAAGATTTTGAAAAGTATAATATGTGTGTGTATGAATGTGGCCGTATGTATGTATATAGATATAGGTGTTTTGCTTGCAATCTTGGTTAAATCTTCATGGATCATCATAATATCTATATACAAGACTTCACATACATGCATGCACACTTGTGTAATGATGTTTTAGAGTTGGTTTTGGATGGTTGTGACCCCTTGGCCGAAATTTTCAAAAGGGGGGACAAGGTGTAGTTGCTTTTTGTACTAGATGTCTACTTATCACTTTTCTTACAACCTTTGTCTTATGTTGCATGCTTCATGTAAGATCTTATAATTATTATTATTAACACAATATATGGATACACCAAGGCCATTTGGCCGGCCCTTTGATGGGTGTAAGTGGGGTCCACAACTTCAATTATTTACCCATTGTTTGTTATGTTTAATCCCCCGTCGTTCGGGTGTCGTTCGGGTATTTTTCGGGTTTTAATCACGCGTTATCCGGACATTAAATATACCTTTAATAACACTTAAATATAGTCTATTTTAAGCGTTGATTGATTATTTAGGCCTTTACCGGGTGAAATTATGAGTTATACGCGTATCGGGTGCGATACGCGCGCTTTATTCGTTACCGGGAGATTTGTACAAGACGTTTTCATTTATGGTTTTGGAGTTCCAAAACTCATTATATCTTATGAAAATACCCTTTATTTTATATCCTGGGTGTCCGGGATCCGTTTCGTTTATTTAATTATTACCGGGTAACTGCCAACATCCGTAACCGGATAGCTTATTCGCACATGATCCAATCATGCTTTACCATTAAACGTATGCATTCCTATGCACTATTTGGAAATTGCTATTCCCTAAGGCATTGATAATTAATCACACATAATTGCATTTAATTACGTTAATCATATATTAATTAATTGTACGGAATTACCTTATTTTTGCCGGTTGTTACAACACGTCATGTGAAAAAACGCACAACGCGCGTATCACCGACCACATCTACCGTGCGCCATCTCCACCATGTGCCGCGTACCACGGGAGATTCCTGGTAAAATGATGCTATTATTGGGGATGCTTACCAAAGAAATTTCACGAGCATACGCAATAATTTAGGTGGAAAGTTTATGTATGATAAACTAATATCACGAACACAATGAAAATTGATTTAGGTTTGATTTGGAATTTGAAATGTCGCAACGATATGTCATCACTTAATTATTTTTAGATCATATTGACGCCGCCGCAACGCGCGGCTGGATAAAAACCTAGTTTAAATTTAGTAAATTAATGAATCATTTCATCATAATGGTAACATTATCGCAGCACAATGGTTAAAATTTTAAAACCCAATTTTTTACCCTGTAAAACACCAGATTTTCTAATACCAAAACCAAAATCATCTTTTAATCACTTTCTAATCATCTCGTAAAATGGCATGTTGGAATGAAGAGGAGAAGATCGTGTTAGTCACAATTTTAATACATTAGTTTGCGAAAAAAATAAAAAAATAAGGTTGAACGGGTCAGATTCGGGTCAACCCGAGAATATTTAGGTCGGGTTCGGCTTCATATGTATCTCACAATTTTTCGGGTTCGGGTTCATGTAAAATTTTTGGTTTCGAGTCGGGTTGGACCCGCGAACCCAACCCGTCAAGCTTAAGCACCCCTAAGGTTTATGCATCTCTTAGAGGGTGTTTGGGATTATTTACTTAATTTAAAAGTGCTTTTTTGTGAAAAGTGTTTACTGACTTGTGGCTTTTCCAAAATAGTTTTTTTTCAAGAAAAGACGAAGGAATAAAATCAGTGGTTGTGGTGGGTTGTGGTTAATGGCAGTGATGGTGGGTGGTGATATGTGGCGGTAGTGGCGGCGGTGGTGGCGACAGTGGAAGGTGGCAGTGGAGGTGGATGGTTGTGATGGTGGGTAGGCGACAATGGTTAGTAGTGGTAGTGGCGGCGATGGTAGGTGGTGGTGTGTGGCGGTAGCGTAGTAGTGGGTGGCGACAGCGGTGGGGATGACAGTGATGGTGGGTGGGTGACGATGGTGAGTAGTGGCGCTAGTGGGTGGCGACGGCGGCGGCGGTGGTGGGTGGCGGCGACAGTGGTGGGAAAAGGAAATTGTGGTGAGTAACGATGGCAGGGGATGGAGGCGGCGGTGAGTAGGTAACGGTGATGGGTGGCGTTGGGTGGTGTTGGATGGCGACGATGGTGGGTAAGTGAAGGTAGTGGGTGGCGGTGGTTGGTGGCGATGAAGACGGTGGTGGGGTGGTGACGGCAGCGGTGGTGGCTGCAACGGTGGTGGGTGGTGATGGTGGGTGGTAGGTTATGGTGTTAGTAAGGGTGAATGAGAGATGAAATGAAAAAAAAAACATGGGGGGTGGATGGAATGGTTTTGAGGGAATGGAATGCCTTGTGGAATGGGTGATTCGATTCGTTAACAAACCAAACACACTATTTTTCATTACCTCGTAATGGTCCATTCTATTCCCACTGTCATTCCATCGTACCAAATGCTACCTTAGAGTTAATTGTCAATTTAGTCCCCGATGTTTGTCAAAAAAATGTCACTTTAGTCCAAATATTTTTTTTTCTCATCAGTATCCCTAAACTTTCCTATTTTTTGTCAATTTCATCAACTGCCCTAACTCTGTTTACAAAACACAGTTAAGTCAAGGGCATTTTTGTCCATATACCACAAACCTTTTTTTTCCATCCAATGCCTTTTCACCCATTATTAATACACCATCTCCACCAATTGAGCCCTAGATCTCCACTTTTCACCCTATTTTCACACCAAAACACCGTTCAAAATTTAAAAGCATGTTCTACTTATTAATACCCACCCCACATCTCAACAAAAAACAAAAATCATCAAAACATTAATAATGGCATTTGTGCTATGGCTCTGGTTTCTAGCATGATCATGTTCGGTCGTCACATCCACACCAAAACAAGCTTACCCATCTGCAATCCCTAACCTCAGCCACCCCTACACCCTCCTCTACTCCTACACCACCGTCTACAACGGCTTCGCCGCCTTCCTACACCGTCACCAAGCCCAGTCCCTTAGGGACTCTGACTCTGTCCTCGGTGTTTATGAGGACACCCTTTACCATCTCCACACCACATGTACTCCTGAGTTCTTAGGCATCCAGAAAGACTTGGGCTTCTTCTCTGGTCAGCCACAGTACTTCAATGCTGCTACCATTGACGTCATCATCGGCGTACTCGACATAGGCGTCTGGCCTAAGTCCAAGAGCTTTGATAACTCCCTATTAAACTCAACTAATACAGTAAACATACATTATCACTGAACCTAAACCTAGTAAAAAAGATCTAAAAACCATAATGACTTTAAGCATGAGATGCACAAACGATCAGATCCTCAATGGAGTTTGTTGTTCAATTTCCAATAATAGTGTTTTGGTGTGAAAATGTGGTGAACATGGGAGGGTGAAAAATGGAGATCTATGGCTCAATTGATAGAGATGTGGTATTAAAAAGGGGTGAAAAGGAATTGGATGAAAATGGCAAAAAAAAAGGGGGGGGGATCTGTGGTATATGGACAAAAATACCCCTGACTTAACAGGGTTTTGTAAACAGAGTTAAGGCAGTTAATGACATTGATCAAAAATGGGAAATCTAAGGGACATATGTGAAAAAAAAAAATTTGGACTAAAGTGACATTTTTTGACAAACCTCTCATGAACTAAATTGGCAATTAAGGGCATGTTTGGATAAACTTATTTGAGGCAAAAAGGACTTATTGTTTGTGACATCCGTCACCCTCGTCTTTCGTCAAATTTACAGTAATAACCCTTCAAATATTTTCATTATAGTCCCAGTAAAGTTCGTCGTTTTCAAATTTAGTTTTAGAGCGAACAAAAATTTATCGTTTATATTTATATTGGATCGGGTATGAGTTTTTAATCGAATGCGTATATGGAAACGTGTTCGTAAAAGTTTCTATAAAAAAAATTCAAGTTTTAAAAGTGTTACAAACTTTTAAGTTAAATAAGATAACTTTGGTTAAGTATTATAAAGGAAAAATTAACTGAAATTTAATAATTAACTAAGTGTAACTTGGAGGGACCAATCCTGCCATTTGCTGAAAGTTTCAAAACTGAAAAAGACCCCTGATTTCCCTTCCCCGCTTTTTTTTTTTTTCCGGCTACTGGTCTCGCCGCCGGCGGGATTCCGGCGAGTCCCACAATCGTTTTTTTTAAGCGTTTCAAGACTTTAATGATCCCAAACGTTTTCTCCTTGATTAACCAACTGTTTTAACTATCAAAAACGCGTTAAAACATTGTTTTAATGAGTATTGAATCGGGTTTTAAGGTATAACCGACCGGAACTTTAATAATCATCAAGAGAACGATTTTTGAACGGATTCACTATATAAACTCCATCCCATTATGTTTCTGCAGTACATACCATTCTAAAACACCCCTATAATCTTCGAAATCCATCCAGTAACCATATATATTCACGGTTTCTTCTATGGGTCTTGAAGCATCAATAGCGAACGATATCATTGTTGTATGTTAGTTTTTTCATTGCCATTTTATTGTTCAGTTATCCCTCTTTGAAAGCCCCATGAACTCGAGTCCTATCTTGATCGAATTGAAGGTGATGAAAATTAGGGTTAGGGTTTGATAGATTTGGGGAAGAAGATGTATGAGGCATATTATATAAATATTTTCATTTTCAGGTTATTAACAAAAGTAGTAGTTGGTCTAGTGGTTGAGATGCTCATGTTATACAGAAGGGAGCATGGGTTCGAAACCCATGATCAGCATCCCTTTTCCTTTTATTTTTGTTCCTTGTGGCTAGTTTCATATTTGTTATATTTAGATTATGTAATAATTATTTATAAATCTTATAAATTTGAAATATTCATAATAAATCCATTTTTACTCCAAAAATTATGAAAATTTAGGAGTAGCTCCTTGACACCTCATAGAAAATTATCCTACTTTTATTTTCTGGAAAATGTTTTATTTTTATATTTTTATTGAATTAAATTGTTTTAATCGTATTTAATTGATTAAAAATTCATTTTAATGATTTTAATCTCAAATTTTTTGATAAATTATTTCTAATCATTTTGAACTGAAATAAAAATATTTGGTTCAGAAAACATTTATTTTTATTGATTTTCTTATTTTTAAGTCATTTAAACATGATTTAATCTCGTTAAATCAGTTTTAAATATAAATAAGTTTATACAAATTATGAGAAAATTATTTTCATTGATTTACATCATAAAGAATCCATTTCCTATAAAACTAACATTTTTGGATCATGTCATGTATTTTTAATTTTATTTATGTTAATTAGACATAATTGAACATTTATTTATTTACATTATTTAAACATCTATTTTATAAATACTTTTATTATAAAATAGAAACGTTTTATGTTTAAAAATCTTAATTACCATTTGTTGGATTATTGTGAAACTCATAAATATTTAGTTTTACATTTATGATTATCGTATTTATTTTAAGTTAGTTAAAGTAATTAACTAAATTATTTCGTCTCAATTATTCAAACATATTTTTATCTAAATATCCAATAGGTAATAATTATATTACTTAAACCACACTTACAACCTTTCATATATTATTTGTGATATACAACTTTTACATTAACGCAACTTATCATTAAAACTCTAATTCCCCAAATCGACTTAGCAAACCCTAATGCCTTAGACCCTATTTACCCTAGACTTTTTAGACATTTCCTTATTAGTATGCTTACACATTATAGGTTGAATTCCTCGGAATTCCCATTACTTAGCTCACGACCGCTTAAGTTGGATTTTGCTCGCTTTCGCTAACTGTGAGTATATCTTTCCTTTTTTTACTGTTTACTATTTTTGGGGTGATTCATGTACTTATTATCAAGTTTCTATTACTTCTTACTAAATGCAATTCTCATGTGTGTTTGCTTTATGTTAATTTGAGTGTCTATGACTTGTCAAAATCATTAACCTTTGAGGGCCTGGCATTTCAATGAATAGATCTATGGTATATACCCCTTGTGACTCTGTTGAGAGACCTTGGTCATTGTCTTGTGATTCATATTACTAAAAATGTTTTTGATTCTTGATTCTTGATACTTATTTAGGGTTGATTTTGAACGGATATTACTTATTACATATTTGCAAACAGTATACAACACATGAATTGCGAAACACTTTTCTTACTATATATATATATATATATATATATATATTCAAACAGGGTATGCTCACCAATACAATTTTTGTATTGACCAAAATATTTTGTACATGTTTCAGGTTGTTTTGAGACGCTTCTTTTAGGCTTTTGGATTTTTATATTTCAGTCTTGTCTACATTGTATCTTAGCTAGACTTGTCACTTTAGAATTATTGTATCCTGTAATTTCATTTTAATGTAATAAATTATTAAATCAATGTATTCAAATTTACACTTTAGTCCATGAGCTATTGAACAATCGTCACTACGTGACACCTCGATGTTCCCGCCATCGGTTGGGGTGTTACATTGTTAAAAGGACTTATTAACTTATGACTTTTTAAAAGGAGTTTTTAAAAAAGTGTTTGGATTAGCTTATGTGGTGGGAAAAAACAATAAGTTGATAAGTTAGGTTGTAAAAAAGTGTTTGGTTTAACTTATTTAGGTAAAATGACCAAAAAGGGTATAAGGAAGGAAGGTGTAAGGATATAATAAGGGCATGTAGGTAAATAACCATCAATAAGTTATAAGGAGGTTCAAAAAGTCACTTCTCCCTTACTTTTCCAAAACAACTTATCATAGGCTTATAAAAAGTTAAAACAAAAAGTCCTTTTCCTTTTGCCAAACACTTTTTGTAACTTATTAACTTTTTGGAAAAGTTATAAGTTATAAGGAGGTGGAAATAAGGAGAGCCAAACATGCTCTAACTCTAGCTTTTACTAGTTTAACTTTAATATTTTTTATTAGCCTAATTATTTATGTTGGCCTTTTTTGGGCTATTTTCTTTTACCAACGGAACCAAGCTTATAAAGCAGAAACTAATAAAGAACTCTTTGTTCAAAACGAGCACGTTGCACAAGTGAACTCGCAATGGATGATGGAGTCGTGGAGGTAGGCAATGCCACTAGAAAAGAAGGAACTTTGTATAACAAGAAAGACACTTTTTTTCTTCCATAGATTGCTCTTCTTTCTTATGAGAGAGATTCGCAATAGGGGCATTTCTCTGTAAGAAGAAGGCCTGTTACAGCTATCATATATTGAAGACGAGAGTGAGGTACAACAAGGCCATTTGTTGGATCAGTGTGTTCTTTAACAGTTCTTATTCATTAACACTTGTGTGTTGTAAATATATCAAAGTAAGTTTGCACAGGGGAATAAGTAAAGTGTTCAAGTTTAGAGTTTCACTTTCAACGGGAGTTATTACTCCCCCTGGATTTAATGAACTAAAGCAGTTAATGAGAATCTTAAACAATTGAATGTGTATAACAATAAGCGTTGTATAAGATTCTCAGATGTGAAATGGTATTTCTATTAAAAAGCACTTGAAGGATTTTAGTTAAAATCGATGTCTAAGATAATGGGATTAACCCATCTATTTATAGACCAGCAGATACTTACAAGTTGATTAAAAGATAATACTAAACAATACTACAACAGGTTGTAGTATTGGAACTTGTACAAAGACATTAACAAAATAATATAATACTAAACTGCTGAAGTACTTGGGCGGTGGGAAACTTCTATCAAAACAGCTGATGAGTGACAAACTACTGATGAGTAGTTTGTCTTCAGTAGTTCTTCAGTTGACTTGTCTGGTTTGACTTCAGAACTCCTGATCATTACTCTTCAGCACTTGATATCTTCTTCTTCAGTAGTTTCTATACTTAGCTTTATTTGCAGAAATAGGAATTAGACTAAGCTTTCCAAAAGTGGTTTATTCAATCCTTTTTATCCTTACACCATTTCTGTCCACCGCCCTTCTCACGGAGCCGTATGTGGACATCACCATTCATACAACACCCAGCGCTCGTTATCCACACCTCCAGTCGAATGAATGGAGGACCGACCGAGCCGGGTTTTCACGAGCGTTAAAGGACTAGGGCATCTTGTCAAAATCAAAAGTGAGCGGTGACTCCATCGGACCTATTAAATAAGTAGGAGTGCGAGCATCCTCTTTATAGGACTGACCGGGAAACGAGCATCTCACTCTTCGTCGCAGTCGCTCAATACGTTGTATCGATACAGTGACATTTGCCTTACCCCCACCCATGATCCCTATACCGATGGATCAATAAGCAACCGGGTGGTGGACAAACCATATCTATTCCAATTCTGTAGGCTTTCTTCGATCGAAGTCGAATCAAATGCAAATATTCGATTCCAGAGGAGTCGGTTTTGGGGAACCTCGGGCATTGTGTGTTTGAAGATTTCGATGCCTTTTATTATGGTCAATGAACCGATATTGTGAGGGAGCAACTAACTAATCTTATATCTCATATAAGTCCATCAGTTTAGAAATTAGTTCATGCTCTTTCATCCTCTCATTTAAGGAGTCAGAGATGGCTTGGTAGCAAGCGTAGTGGTAGGCAGGCGATAAGATGTTAGCATGATAGGCTTACCTGTGTAGTTAATGCGGCCGAGATCTCAGTGGTATATCGGATATCGGTGGTTGAAAAAAATATCGGTACAAATATCGGCTGGAAATATCGGTCCCGATAATATTGGCGATATTTACTGACATATCGCCGATATTTGAGTTTTTTGTATCGGTCATCTCACCGATATAATCGGTTTGGCCCTAATCAGTCAAAGTTAGGTCAAAATCTGACCAAATCAGTAAAGTAGAATGAGTTATTACCTCTAATCGAACCAAAATCAGACCTGCACCAGCCTCCAAAGGCGAAATCAAACCCCATTTAAGAATCAATCGATAGTCTAAATGAATTTGGAGCTAGGGTTTGTATTTTTTGTATGTGTCTGATGAAGAAGATACAAAAGGGAGGCGGCTACTGAACTTGGGTAGGGATTAGGTTTTATTAAGTATGGGCATTTTTACATTTAACCCCCTCCATCTTTCACTAGTTTACATATGGTTTCCAAACTTGTAAATGTATATATAAAAAAGAGTAAATTACCAAAACAGTCCCTAAGGTTTGGGCCAATATGGTTGTCTAGTCAAATCTTTAAAAATTGTTTGAACACTCCCTGACCTTTAAGAAAATAGGGCAAATCAGTCCTACCACTTAACCCAGTTAGATTTTCTCAGTTAAGTTAGGGGCATTTTCGTCAAGTCGGTTAAAATTTTTAAACCTAGTCAACCCAGCCAACCCTTGTCCCCCCCTTTATAAACCCTTCGTTTTCCCCAAATTGTAATTCTAATAAATCCTAATTGTTCATAACCAAATTCCCCAAATCCTTCTACCCCAACAATTTGTCCTGTAATCAACATGGTTGTTTGCTCATGTAGTGCTGGTACTGTTATCAAGACTTCGTGGACGACAATAAACCCTGGACGACAGTTCTATTGTTGTAATCTAAAGGTAAGTTTTCAAATTGAAAAGTTTAAGTTGTTAATTTTTCAATTTCTAACGAATCTGTACTGATAGGGAGGTGGTTGTGGCTTCGTTGCTTGGGTGGATCATCATTGTGTCCATGAGGTGGCCCTTTCAAACTTGACTGTCGAAAATGGAAGGCTGACACAGTGCAACAGAATATTGAAAATGTATTTGGGTGTAACTTGGGTGTTAATCATTTTGTATTGTGTGTCATTTGGGTCAGACAACTCAAGTGGGTCAAATAGTATGTAGTTATGGTTGTATATGTTATGTTTTGCTCATGTATCGACTCAAGAATTAATGAATGAATGTTCTTTCAATGCAATTGTTTTGATCTATTTGTTATGTATCAATTCATGTATCAGTTAAACATTATAATGTGCAGGTTTGCAGTCAACCAAATGGGTCATGAAATGTGCACTTTTGCAAAATTTGGTAGCTGCTGTATTATTCAAATGGGTCATGCACTTTCACTTTTAAAACACTATGCAGTTCAAATGGGTCATGGTGCAGTCAACCAAATGGGTCATTCATACCATTCAAACCAACACAACACATTCAACATAAAATAACATAACACATAAAAACAACATAACATAGTCATTCATACCATTCAAAATTTGACCATAATGGTCATTAATAAGTCAACGAAGACCCATAAGTTCCTAAACATAGCATAATATTCTTCACAACCCATGACACAAACAAAATACATAAACATAATATCCAAATCATCTCCCAGGTTCACCAAGAACCAACTCCAAGTCTCCATTGTTTATGCTTCCACCAATGCATAAGCCACTGGATAAATTCCATTGTTACCATCCACACCCACAACAGTTAAAATATGTCCAGGGAAGGGTCCCTTCATGAAACAACCATCCAAACCCAGGATTTCCCTACCACATAACTTCCACCCTTGTTTCAAACAACCTAGACAAATGTAAATTCTTCTAAATTGCCTAGTAGGGCTATCTGGACTGTATGCTCTCTCCACATCAATTTTGATTGATGTTCCAGGGTTAGATCTTATCAACCCCTCACAATAATCCCTAAGAATGGCATACTAAGTTGTATAACAGCCTATCATTTTATTGTATGCTTTCACTTTTGCCCTAAACATCTGGTTTTTAGTCACCTGAACCTGCCTATTCTTCTGAACAATATCAACTAAAGCATCAACTGTTATGCTTGGACTTGCCTGAACGATATGCTCTATCTCCTGAGCCAACCAAGAAACTGTGCATAATTTAACACCCTGACATTGAAGACAAGTATGATATGTGATTAAGGTCTTCATAACCCAAGCCCGAACTACGCGACTATATGAGATGTGAATAGCAAAGGGACAGGTGGGGTTGGGTGTTTCTTTCTAGGTTTCTTGGGTTTTGAGGTGGAGGCTCCTGCCTTTTTTTTTTTTTTTTTTTTACTATTTTGGGTGGGTTTACAGAAATTCCCCCAACTTTGACTTATCTGCATTAATGGCATAACCACCACCAAGTTGTGGATTAATACCCTGGCAAACAACCTCGAACCTACCCTTGTTATTCTTCACTATTCTCAGCTGCCTCCTGGTTTCCACAGCAAAGTCCTTCACCATCTTCTTTATAACAGCCCTATAAATAAATGTTTGAGTAACATAAAAGGGACAATCATCATTCTTTGATCTGTTTCTCCTCTTATGTTTATTCTTCTTCCTAGTTGACTTATTCAGATAAGGCTCATTTTCATCACTCAAACTGTCAAAGTCTTCTAAATCTACTTCAACCTCATCTTCCATTTCATCCTCTGATTCCCCACCTTCATTACCATCTGGGTCTACTGCAGCCTTGTAGTTTTCCATATCAACCTCATAATCCTCTACTAAATTGTCCTCATCTACAATAAAGTCAGAGTCCTCATCATCATCCTTCTCTGCAGTCTCCATGTCATTCTCTACCGTCTCCATGTTTTTCTTTTTGTTCCTAGTGTTTGCATCACCCCTATCCTCACTATCAGATGATTCATTGTCCATATCCCTATCAGGCTTATAAGCAGTATCTTCACTATCAGTACATTACCACTTATCCAAATCTGTCTGATATGAGAATTCTTCCTCATCAGACTGATTAACAACTTCACTAACCTTTCTGTTTTTTTAAAGTTTCATAGTCTGGGACTATTTGTTCAACATATACCTCAATTAGCTTCTCAGTCTCAACTAGTTTGAGTAGTTCTAAGACTTGTTTATCAAATAGGATTGGTCTTAAACCAGTATCTAGACTTTGTCCTGGCAGCCTATAAAAAACCTAACTTCATCACTTTCTAGGTACCCTAGTTTAGACAAAAAGTCATACAACGTTACCACAACAAACCAATCAGTGTGCACATGATCAATGTAGTTAACCTTGTCATTTAGATACATCATAGCTACATCAGGATCACTAAACTCACCAGCATGATAAAGCTTAATCGAAAACTTCTCTTTGCTTGAACCTGTATAATCATAGAAACGGAGGTTATGAAGCACATTATCATAGAAACATAGGTTACTAAGACAACATACGAAAGCTGTTGTACTCACCATATTTGGAGTCGTGATCAAATTCTTGATTGTCTTCCTTGACACGTCATCCTTCGTCGTCGTCCATGATCAACAGGGGTAGCAAGAATTGCAGAGGATTGTTGATTGTTGTTGATTTTGGAGGGAGATAAAAGCAGGAGGAGGGTTATGACAAATAAGAGGAACAATTAGGGTTAAAACATTTATAAAGGGGACAAGGTTAGCTGGGTTTAAAAATTTTAACTGACTTGACGAAAATGCCCATGACTTAACTCAGAAAGTCTAACTGGGTTAAGCGGTATGACTGATTTGCCCTATTTTCTTAAAGGTCAGGGAGAGTTCAAGCAATTTTTAAAAGATTGGACTGGACAAGCATATTGGCCCAAACCTCAGGGACTGTTTTGGTAATTTACTCTATAAAAAATATAAACTTAACTATATATATATATACTTGTAGAATTATATATGTTTTGCAATTACCGATATCTAACTGTGATAACCGATATCCCAAATATCGGTCCTTGACCGATATCCGATATTTTTTCGCATTAACCACATAGAGGCTTACTAAAGCTCATGTAAACAGTACTGATATGAGAGAGGGGTGAGCTCTCCATCTCTCTTAGGAGGGCCTTTTGTCCTTTAAAAATGAAAATTTGATCTATTTTTCATGTTTAGATCGCCTCTGTGTGGTTCCTCTTAAGTGGCTAATCGAATATGCTTTTGTCTCTTGAAATCGTATCATCCATGGTAGGGGTATTGTATAATAAGAGAACGGTTGTTTTTAGGAGTGATCTGTTCATCTAACTATCAATTCAAGAAGAGGACGCTCTGAACAAAATGGGATCTATAGCATAGAAGGAGCTGCAATTGAATCAAATAGGTTATATTCAAGTGAAAAAGAAAGAATAAATTGTGATAGAATCATTATAGAATAGACAACTATAAAATCAACACGTAGATGATATTATCACGACCTCTCTTTTCATACCGTTAGGGATGCTTAACGCCACTTCGCCAACTAGCGTTACCTGCGCTTTCGTGTCTCTCAGTGTGGTCAACATCCATCGATGCATAAAATGCTCCACTTTTCCATTTTGATACAAAATGAAAATGTTGATGGTTGTGGGATTTGAACATACCTTAATTTTTTTTACATTTTCTTTATTGTTAATGGTGTTGTATCGAGCGTTGCCACTATGAGACGGTAACAAACCAAAAAGACACCCATTGAATTTTCTACACGTAACAAACCGAAACGATACCGACTAAATTACAGTCGCATCACGCGGGCCACAAAGCATGGGCTAATTTAAGAAAACATTCAAACAATCTCTATTATAAGGTCATGTGTAGTGGAGGGGCGTTATAGGGCGTTATGGAGATTAAAATATTAAAAAGTAATAGAATGGGGGTTATGGGGCGTTATGGAAAAAGATGGTATAGTGGGAAGGGGCGTTATGGAGCTTTATAAATGATTGAGTAATCATTGGTTAATTATTATTTTCTTATTTAAATAATAATATTAAATAGTTAATAATATTTTATTAAATAAATAAAAATTACAAATAATAAAAATATTACAAAATACTAATTTTTTTTACAAAACACTAAAAAAAATACAAATACTAAAAAAAAATACAAATACTCATAGGTTATATTTTTGCTCGATTTTGGCCTTTTGTTTCAAACACATTTCCAAGGCCTTGCCGCTTAGGTGGTCGTGCGACTTCGTGTAAAAGTCAAAGTCGCATTGAAATTGTCGATCCTTCATAAGTTCAACCACCTCTCGGTTTTCTTGGATACGCTGAGCCCCGATGTCGCATGTCTTGGAGCCACTGGTTCATCTCAGCAAACGCCGGGATTAACTCGTTCACCCCCGACGAAGACTCCGCCCGAGCGGCTCGAGCAGCCCGTCGACCGGGCGGACGAGGTATCTCATCCGCCCCCTCCTCCCATGCAAAATACGCATTTTCTTCGGCGTTTAGGTCGATGTAACGCGCCTCAGACGTAGGGATATCGGGATCAACCGACTCAGAGGTCTTCGACTTCTTTGATGGCTTCGTATTTCTGGCCCGAGATGAAGAAGTTCCAACCATTGGGCGGACGTTGGACCATTTGGAGCAGTCTTTAAGCAGCCGCCAAACCCTCATGTACGGAAAATTCTCATATTGTTGTTTGTATTCTTTCAAAGCCACCTCCAAAATATTGTCGTCGCTTTGGCCATATTTCCACCCGTTCTGGGTGCGTTGATAAACAACTTGAAAGTTTGTGCATTTAAAGTTGATATCGGTCCACTTGCCCGATCTGGACCCTCGGGTCGGTAGTTCTCTCCCTTACCAGCTAGACCAAAAAATGTTGCTCGGACTCTTTTCCAAAAATCCCCTTTTGATTGATAGTTCGCTAAAAAAACAAACCAAAAAAATATATAAGTACCCGTTTAAAAAACTATATTGTGACATCCGTCACTTTTCTTTTATTTTATTTGGTAAATAATAATAATAATAATAATAATAATAATAATAATAATATTTTTTTCAGGTTTTATATATATATATACATATTTATGGAAGTATATGTATGCCTTGTTCTACCAATCTTAAACCCATAACCCAACATATTAAAACCCACCCCTTGAAACCCATTTTGGAGCCCAAACAACCCAGCCCATACCACCTGGCCCATCTCCTCTCCACCTTTTAAAAACAAAAACAAAAAAAGGAAGCCTCCCAGGACTCGAACTCGAGCCTGGGAGCGGCCCGACCTTTAACACGCGCCAATAACCATCTGAGCTACACTGATCTGTTGATTTAATTTCAGCGTGAATTATATAAAAGCCCACCTTTCTGCCTTTTCTTTCTTCCCTCTCGCTGCAACTCAAGACCTGCGAATCAGCTTTGACCAAAAGTCAAATCTCCTAAACTCCCTTAATTGATGCACCATCAAGCTATTAATGGAAGGTATTTTAATTATTTCGTGGCCACCACATGATTCTCGGCCATAAACACATCACAAATTAAGTTCACGACGTGATCATGGATCGTGATTAACGCATCTTGACACCTTATCGAGTCAACCTCTTAAATTCTCAATTAAACCCGACCACAATATAAATTAATCCTCAAAGTCTATTCAGACCATGACGAATCCATTTCCTGTACACTTTAATCGCACAAACAAATCACTCTCTGCGTCTAATCGAAGTTGTTGACCTTAGGAGTTGACTCGCGAATTGAAGTATTCCGGGTCTGGTATGTTTTAATTCTTGGTTGTAGTATGTTAATCAAGTACTGATAGATATTAACCCCATGTTTAATCAGAGTATAATTGTGTGCTTGAAACATTAAGGAATCTAGGGTTCTTATGATATAATTGGGGAAGAACACCATTGCAAGCTTATGTTTTTATTTTAAAAAGACAGAAACCAAACACAACCACTGATCTAGATCAAGTGGTTGTATCTGTTGCTGGTTATTCAGAGTACACGGGTTTGAATCCCACAAGTGCCAAAACATTTTTTTTTGTCCCTTTTCATTTATATATTTAACCCTTAATCTTTTAAAATCATTTTAAAATACTAAAACTATTTTATAAATTCCACAAAATTTATCTTATGTTATTCTAATGATAAACTTTGCTGTTCCATTTTTAGTTTTTCAAAAATAGTTTATTTAATATATATTATAAATAATACAAGTTTATTCATTTATAATTATAAAATTCAATAAAAATATCTAAACGATTTTATTAAATCTCACAAAAATTATTCTAAACTTGTATATCCTTAAACATTTCATAAATTATTTTTAATTCAGAAAAACCGTGCATTTTATATTTTTAATTAATTTTTGTTAGTTTTAATCATAAATAAATCATAATAAATTCATTTTTTCAATATTTTTGCACCAAAATTTTATATAAATTATTTCTAACTATCTAGAACTGAAATACAATTTTTAATTCAGAAATTCTTTAATTTTAATATTTTTAGATATTAAAGTCATATTTTGACAATTTGAAATAATTAGATTAAATATTCTATTTTCAAGAAAATAATTTTATAAAAATTATTTTCATACTCAACACCTTATGTTGTGATTATATCCAACTTAAAATTTTACAAAAAGACTTTTATTTATTTATTTATTAAATTTCTTATATTTAATAAACAATTTGTTTATTAATCAATTAAACATTTATCCCCAATTCGAAGCCCTAGAAAATACTTATAAACTAGATAGACTTAGACTTATTTGTTACATTATACATAGGGTGATACTTGGCAACGTTGGAATATACTTATTCAATTACACAAGACTTATCACCTTGCTAAGGTGAGTATTACTTATCCCCTTTTTCCGTTTTTACAACTTTTGGGGTGATTCATGCACAAGTATACAAAACTTTCGTATTAATTTACACATACATTTTATTCATTTACAATTCATATACGTGTCTTGTTTATCTTTGTGCTTATGCTTGAACATGAACGTAGCTTACATACAAAATCATACATTTAGACATAACTTATGTTATGGTGCTCTTTACACTCAGACGTAACTTATGTTACGGTGCTCATTTAGACGTAACTTATGTTACGGTGCTCATTTAGACATAACTTTGTGTTATGGTGCTCTTTTAGACTCACACGTGTTGAGGTGCTCATTATCAATTTCATTGTACAACTTTACATGTGATCTTTGTCTTGTTTGGTTACTTGCGTGTTTACATAATGCCTTGGTGATGCTAGACACATGAATTGTACTACTTTTCAAAACTTATACTATACGTACAAAACTAAGTAGTACTCACCAACATCATATGTTGACAAAATTATTTTCGTGCATGTTTCAGGATAAGCTGCTTGACGTTTCACATAGGACTTTGGACTTAGATTAAATCAATCAATTATCTTTACTTTTGTTGTATTGTATTTAATTTCACATGTTGTAAAACAATATTTAATAATCATATATTTACATTTTAGTACCATGAGCTTTTGAACAATCGTCACTACGTGGCACCTCGATGATTCCGCCATCGGTTGGGGTGTTACATATATGTAAAAAAAATATAACATAACAAAAAATATATATCTTACAAACAACAGGATCCTCCGACATGTGAACCCACGCTCGGGCTAACGCGAACAACTCGTCGTCATCCCATGGTTGTACGGTTTTTTTGGCGCGAGTTTGCGTCTCTTTCCTTTTGTGAGTCCGTCTTCCTCGCCCGGTTGGTCGCACGGGCTCTTTATCTTCCTCTTGCACCGACTCCTGTGTCTCAGGAACCGACTGTGGGTTTTGCGAAGCATTTGAGGACCCGAACATTTGAGATGTCCTAAACACTTGTGTTGAGCTAAACCCACCTCCCATGGGTGACCCGAAACCCCCTCCCATGTTAATGTTATACATGTTCGGGTCCCAACTCATGGATTGGTTTAACAGGTTCATAAAAGTTTGTTCGTTTGAACTTGAACCCGGAGCTATGGCTTGGGTGTTGTCGCCAGTAGTTTGGGAAACGAACCCGAAACCACTTCTACCGAATGGATTCATCTTGTGTTTGAACTTGTGTGTGTAGAAATTAGAAATTTTGTGTTTGGTGTGTGTGTATTCTGTAAATAAAATGGTAGTTTGGTTGTGGTTGAATGTTGTGTGTGTTGATGTATGTATGTATATAGAAGGAGAAAGGAGAAGGAGCCACGTTTTTTTTTTAATAAAAGCTTGTGACCGTTCAACGGTCAAATGACCAAACCAAGATTGCACAACGACCGTTGAATCCATAGCGGCCACCCCCATAACGCCGGGGGGGGGGGAGGCGGTGTTCCCTGGCGCTATGGTGGCAATAGCGCCCCTATAACGCTGCCACTACGTATGAACTAACCTAGTTAAGTAACTAGACATATGTTCTTTCGCTGCCCCGGTTTGTAGGTTGGTTGCGTTAATTAAATCTACCTCTACTAATAAATGGGTAACTAGGGGACACTTGTCCCCTTACTAGAGCTCAATCCTACAAATCCACGTGGCAATCATACATCCTAATATCCATACCCATGTTTTAACCCGAGTGAAATGTTGACCCAGGTATTTATGTCGCCCAAAAATGCATTGAAATATCCAATCGATATGTTTGACCACTCGGCTAAAATGTCGCCCACTATTATCACTTTCCATTTTTTTTGAACATTAAACACATTGGACCGATTTTATGAAATTCTATATTATTTCATACATTTCAATAAAATTCTCCAAAATTTCGCTCCATCTTTAAAAGGGACGCATTTTACTAACAATTTTTTTAGTCCAAAAAAAAAAATTAAACCCACTACTAGGCCATTAGTAGACCAACTTTAAAAATTATAGTACAAATTAGAGACCCGTGACATACCTTTATTACAAATTGGTTGACATACCTTTCTTCATTACTACACCATTATTACAAATTGGCTGTAAATTTGTCCATTCTAAAAATACATATTTATAAATTTTATTATAAATACATGTTGAAATACTAGAATGACTCATATGCAAACAAAAAAGATAAGAAACATCAACAAACTTACAATTGCAAACCTAAAGAATTCACACGGTATTGTTTGTTTTAATATTTTTACAATTTTACATCATGATAATTTTATTTCCCCACATATATTATTTTACTAATTTACTAATTTTTTTTCTTTCTAATTCTCTTTTACATAGTTCAATGATCATGGACTCTTATAATGAATTTCTAACAAATAACACATTTAGCCTAATCGACGATGTGTGGGAAGCGCAATATGAAACGAGTCTTATTGTTTTTGGTAAAATCACAAATGTGTATAAAGATTATGGTTGGTACCATTTGGCATGCTCGAAATGCCATGACAAAGTAAGCACAAACTACATTGTGATTAATACTAATGATGGCAAAGGAGGGTATGAAATAAAACCAAAATACCTTTGCAACAACATCAATTGTATTGAAAATGAAGTTCAAGCACTCCCAAAGTTTTTTCCTAACTTTTAAATTTAACGCCTCAAAATAATTTGTTTTTTACTTTAACAAAAAAAAAAAAAAATTCAATGCTTAAACTTAAATTTGATTTGAATTCCTTTTATTTTTTCAGGTTTAAAATAAAAATTTTGGTACAAGATATTAGCGATGGAGTCACGCTAATATTGTCCCATGAAAATGTTTGTAAATTGGTTCCAATTGATATTGAAGATATGTTGAGATATAATACCGTGCGTTTTAGCTTTATTATTTTTATTAATTATTATTTTTTTATTTTTTATTATCTAATTACCAAATTTTCTCCTTCACATGTTGGCGATTATGTTCGGTTTCCCGATAAATTTTATTTAATTAAAGATAGGTGGCTTGGGTTTAAAATTGAAATCACAGAAACAAATTTAAAAACATTTTTTGAAATTTACACCGTTAGCGGTATCGCTGATGATAAAAATGTGTTGTCCAAGCTTGAGGAAAAAATGTTTAGTGCGCATGTATTATAAAAGTTGTTTATATATATATATATATATATATACAGTTAATTCTTCTTATTATGTTTTTTAATCTTAAATGTTTTCTTTGATATATAATTTTTATACAGGATAATGGCGCAAATAAACTAGACGTTGTTGATTTGAGGGTAGAAATTTCAAGCGATGAAGAATGATTTGAAATGAAGGTTTTTTTTAGGATGTTTTTTATTGTGTTATGAACTTGTGTTTGGTATTTGCGTGTTTGGTTTATGAACTTAAGTTTTGTTGGTTATTGTGTTATGAAATTGCATGAATAATGGTTTTATTTTTTATATATTTCTACGTATTATACATAATCAATTTAATATTGTGTTAATGTTATGTTTTTTTTTGTTGTGATATATGACTATTATTAGTTGAAAAATATTAATTAATTTAATTGTAATAATTCTTTAAGATTCGAACCAATACTAGGACTGGTGATGGTTAAAAAATTATAATATTTATACATTTAAAAATAAAAAAGTTGTACATTTTTTTTTATTATTGGATCATTTAATGACTACATTTAAAAAATTATAATATTTCTATAATTTTATTCTTTTTGTTACGTAATAAATATGTATATATAATTTAAGTAATATAATTAATTACATTTCCATAAATTATAATTCCGGTTTTTTTGTTATAAAATTTAAATTTTGAAAATTTTAATTTTGATATTGGTAAGTATTATAAGTTGTATTTATACTTTCAATTTTATTATAATTAATAATTTTCCATAATTAATATTTACGGTTATTTTTTTTTTGGTTTTAATATTTAATGAAAATTATAAATTGGTTAACTTTTTTAAATATCCGAACAATTTCAATAAATTAAATCTTTCAAACTTAAAATTTGAATTTTTTAAAGTTTAATATTTTACAACTTTTGTTAATCAAAATTTTTAATATATTTTTTAGTTAACAAAAATTTGTTCCTAAATTACATTTGAATAAATTTTTTTACAGTTCCGCATTTAATGATCAGGTTTTTTATTTATAATATTTAGTATATAAATTAATATAAAACTTTTCAAATTTTTCGAATTCTTTTAATTTAAAACTCATAATTTATACACTTAAATATTTCAAATTTTTTGAAATTTTGGAGGTAATTAATTTGTCATTAATTTTTCAAAGATTTTTTAAAATTAATTATATTTCAATATTTAATCAATCCCATTTAACTATAAATATTAAAAACACTCTATACTCATTTTACTAATTCATTTTTACTTACATTTCGTTAGAAATTACTTCATATTTGTTCGTTGTTAAATTTGAAGATCATACAAAGCAAGTGTTAGACTTTAGTTTTCTACGATTAATGTTTGGGTAAGTTTTTTTACAATCTTGTTTTATACGTTTGCAACATATATTATGCAATTAAATCCCTATTAATTTTATTAATATTATTATATCTGTCTTTATTTTTGAATTTTTAAAAGTTTCAAACATAAACTTTGACTCTTTAAAAGTTGAATATTTTATAACTTTAATTCTTCAAATATATGGCACATATTGCATAATTTAAATTTTTTGTATCAAAAATTTCAAATTTAAGTCATAATGGTTCTAATTGTGGCATACTTGTATTTAAGTCATGTTTTATACATTTGCAACACATATTATGCAATTAAATCCCTATTAATTTTATTAATATTATTATATCTGACTTTATTTTTGAATTTAAATTTTTTGTATCAAAAATTTCAAATTTAAGTCATACTTGTATTATGGTAAGTAATAAAAATTGTATTTATAATTTCAGTTTTATTATAATTAATTACCTTTCTATAAATAATTTTTACGGTTTTTATTTTGATTTAATATTTAATATGAAAATTCTAAATTGTTTGACTTTTTTTAAATATCCGAACATTTCAATAAATTAAACGTATAAACTTAAAATTTGAAATTTTAATATATTTGTACTTAAGAAATTTTTGTTCGTAATTTACATTTTAATAACATTTTTTACATTTTCGTATTTAATGTTCCGGTTTTTTTATTTATAATATTTAGTATATAAATTTATATAAAACTTTTAAAATTTTTCGATTTCTTAAATATTTCAAACTCATAATTACTACACTTTAATATTTCAATTTTTTTGAATTTTTGGAGGTAATTGATTTGTGATTAAATTTTTAAATTTTTTTACAATTAATTACATTACCATATTTAATCAATCCCATTTAACTATAAATATTGCAAAACACATTACTCTTTTTACTAATTCATTTTTACTTACATTTCGTTAGAACTGACTTCATATTCGTTCTTTGTTAACTGTGAAGATCATACAAAGCAAGTGTTAGACTTTAGTTTTCTTCGATTAATGTTTGGGTAAGTTTTTTTACAATCATGTTTATACGTTTGCAACATATATTATGCAATTAAATCTTTATTAATTTTATTAATATTATTATATCTGTCTTTATTTTTCAACTTTTAAAAGTTTCAAACATAAAATTTGACTTTTTAAAAGTTTAATATTTTATAACTTTAACTATTCAAATATATGGCACATATTACGTAATTTAAATTTTTTGTATCAAAAATTTCAAATTTAAATCATACTGGTTCTAAATGTGGCATACTTGTATTTAAGTCATGTTTTTAATTATTAGATTTATTTGCATCAACTTTTTTTTAAATTACATATTTCACAAGCACAACAAAATTACACTTGAAAACTTTAACAGTATATTAATTTCTCATGTTATATTTTCTTTCATGTTATGTTTTAAACTTTTAGTTTAATACTGCCCTTATAAAAATTATTTAATTTTATTTAGTCAATAATATGTTTTATTTAAAAATTTCTCCACCCGTGAAATTTACGGGTCTCTAACCTAGTTTTGCTTTAAAAAAAAACTATGTAATGAAAAATATCCTGTCAACTCATATAAAAGAGGAAAAAGCTTAAGCCCTACAACAATCATGGTGATTCCACTGTAGAACCAACCACAAACCCTCTACTAAAGTCTAAAACCCTAAAACCCGAACATGGCTCCGATGGATGGACACAATGACGGAGTTGCCAATCATCACATGGTCTTCATCGACACCAACCTCGACACTCATCTGGCTTTGATCGTCTCAGACTCCGACACTGTATCCGATTTCAAAAGTAATAATATTCTAAACCCTAATTAATACATACCTGTTCTCATACATAGTGTAATCATCAGTTATCAGTTATCATCAATTTTAGGCTTAACACAATCAATATGGAATGTGTATTGTCTAGCTTTGACATCAAATATCAGACATGCAACTACATCACTTTTTATTTTATTAAACTGGCCTATGTGTGTTATGCACTTAGGTCATGGTTATCAAAGGCGTTAGGCGCACTCAAGGCGCGGCCTAAGCGCAAGGCGCAAAAAAGCGAGGGACCGAGATAAAAAAAGCTAACGAAGAAAAATATATCGTGTATTAGAAAAATAATAATATTCTTCAAATAAAATATGCAAAAGCTATTATATACCATTTAATATCATCTAACAGTATTAAAAGTTATAAAATATTAGTGTTTTAGTATATAAAAGTAGTTTTCTTTACATAAAAGTTAAAATCTGCCTGGAATCTAGCCATAATTTAAAGGATTTGGCTGGAAATGCTCCAGAATTCGAGAATCTCACTGTAATTTGTACCTAAACCATCACCTGGAGGCTGGAGAATTATAGCACAATTTCCTCGACTTAAAACCCAATTGCCTTGCCTCGCCTAAAAATGGGCCTAGGCGCAAGAGGCGATGGCTTTTAGCAACTATGACTTAGGTATAATTTAGTATGAATGGATCGGGTTAGGGTTAAACATGATGAGGTTATGCACATTATAAAGCTATACTGATAATGTTTCAACATCACGGAAGTACATGTACCAGAGTAGATTTAAGCTTATTGTATTTGATTTATCTGTTGATGTTTTGGAACCTGTATCTACTGTATGTGATAGCAACTGGAGTTTGCAACGGATAGAAGATTTGAAATTAAAACAAAATGGATAGATCGATGGCTTGTTTATGATACGGAAACACCACATAAATGTATAGTAGGGCAAGTTAAAACTGGAATAATATACAGATACACCGCCGCAATTAATCAACTGATAATCCTATGAGTAAAATTAACCAAAGAAAAGATTCATTCATAAACTCACACCATTCGTAAAACAGAATCAGTACATAAATAACAAAAGAAAAAAAAAAGAACTACTCAACCGACATACACTAAATTAGAGAAACTTGAAAGCTAAGGTACCACCTACACAGCTGAAAGTACACTACAGCAAAGAATATTAATAAACTGCAACAATAAAAAGCAAATGGGTCATAAGATAAAGTTAAATTAAACTGTTGGGCCAGGGTGTGGAAATGTGGGTAAGTGGGGAGGAACCAGCTTGATCCAAATGACCAGACTTGACCCGTTTAGACTGACCCGAAGGGGCAGCTATCAGTATGTAACTTGAAATATATTTGCCGTGGCAGTTTTGGAACGATTTTAGCTGTATTGAGTGGCTTATGTAGTTATTTGTGCTATGTAATTGGCATTTCTGTATAAATGTTATATATTAGGGCCAAACTTGATTAGGCTATGCACATTATTAAGCTATACTGAAAATTACTTATAATGTTTCAACATGAGGGAAGTACCAAAGTATATTTAAGTACATTGTATATGGTATCCGTTGATGTGTTGGAACTTATCTCTCTATGGTATTTAAAGCGGAAAATGTTTGTCATGGTAATTTTGTTTTCCAACATAGTGTTGATGGAACGAAGTTATTGTGTTTAAATGAGCATCCGCAATCACATTTTTATAAAAAAAGATTCATCATGGCCTCTTTTTGCAGGAAATATAATGTTAGAGCATCGTCAGTTGTTTCCTGCTATTGGAGATGTTAAAATCGAATGCTTGAAGGTACTTTTATATTGGTTGAAAAGTGTAGATCTTTTGTTTTTCTTTTTTAATCTTTTTAATGTGATAGGTAAAACGAAGAGGAAGCTTCTATAAGTTGTCAGAGAGTATGCTTGTTAAGAGTGCATTTGAATCTGCAAAAGGAAATTGGTTTGTATCAGTAGATGCTTCTCGTTTAGAGCAAAATGATGGTGGTCAACAGTTGGGTAAACACAAGGATGGCGATCAGCTAGCCTTGCCGTGGGTACCACATAGTCGATCAATTGAAAGGCATGGTAACGATGGGTCACCATCAGATCATTCTAAAACTGCACCATTAGTGAATCAAAAAGTTCCTATTGTTGATCAACTGACATCTGGTGATTCCTGTAAAGATGTCTCAAAGAACGTTAAGGAAGATAGATTATGCAACGATAAGCAGTTGGATTATGAACTGCAAGAGAAGCTTGATACTGCAAATACAGATATAAATTCGAAGAAAAGAACACGTGATGTGCATAATGAGTGTTCTCTAAACGACGTTTTTGGGTCTGGACCTTCTGTGAAGAAGAAACGTAAGACTCATAGGGGAAAAAGTGATGTAAAAGCTTTAGAAGAAAACCTAGCTTTAAGACATGATAGTGATAAGGTAAATGACAAGGATGCTAATGTAAACAATGATAATTCCTTTGAACACAGATCAAAAGGTAAAAAATTGAGTGATGAAAATCATGGAATAAATAAAGGTGAAAATTGTTCTGCTCTTGATCAAGTAGCCACTGTTGTCCCTACTATTGAAGGTGTGGGAAGTGAAACTGTTGGTGATGTGGCAATGGTAGTGGAAAACAACATCCAGCAAGAGATAGCTATTGGGAGGTCTCAGAAGGACACAGACAGTGAAGCCGTCCAAAAACCAAATATGGGGGATGAACCTTCTTCATTGATGAGTAAGTACATATAATATGTTTGTGCACATTTAACTTTTATTTTGTTCACTTTCTATATACTTACAACGTCAAAGCAACTGTGTTTGTTGTATACGTAATCCAATCGTTTTTAATTAAGTTAATGACCATTTCTTGGGAAGAGAGTGCTCATTTTTCTAACTATTCATTAGTTGATATCATTAGTACTAACGATGGTATTTATTAGTTATTACGGAAGGATGGGTTTACTGGTAAATTTTTTAAGGTGTAAAGTTTCAAGGGAATTAAGCGACACCTCTTTCTTATACCTATTAATCTCGATACATGGCTGGTATTTTTAAGCCAAAAGCCTCTTTGTTGTGTTTTTATGGACGTTTTTCTTTCTTTTTTTTTTTATTCCTTCTCACATCTATATCTATAAGTAAAATAAAACAAAACAGTGTATAAAATGCTTTTCAACATTAATTTGAAACTTGTTTAGGGACTCCTGATTGTGAACATGGTGGTGCTGGAGTGACTGATGCGGGTCATATGAAACGTTCAACCGAAAATAAAGCAGCTGAAAAGGAAGCGTCCTCTACATCTTCTCCACATGTTGTAACAAATGAGGGAATCCTTTTGCCTCGTTCTGAATGTCCGGTGAACAATGATGCTGATATATCAACAATTGGGAAAAACACAAGTCAAGTAAATGCACAAGGTTTATTAGATAACTTAGAAAAGCAAGATGAGAAGATGGATGATACAACAAAAAAGAAAAAGAAAAGGAAAACCAAAGTGTCTGCTGGAAGAAACGAAGATGAGTCAATAACAAAGCATGTTAATCGTGATATTTGTGATAATTTAGAAAAGCAAGATGATAAGATGGATGATACAACAAAAAAGAAAAGGAATAGGAAAACTAAAGTGTCTGCTGGAAGAAACGAAGATGAGTTAATAACAAAGCATGTTAATCGTGATATTTGTGAAAGTGTTAAGGAAGGTGAGAGTGTTTTGCCTGATACTGACAGAACAGATGTTGATATGTCTTCAACAGTTCTTGCTTCAGTTATTGATGAAAAAAAAATGAATGAAGATTTGGAGAACACATTAATAGATGGTAAGAAAGGTGATGATGTGATTATGAAAGAGGTGGAAAATTCAGTAGAAAATATGGAAGAAAAATCAAGAAAAGAATTCACAAATGCTAATGATGCTGTAACTGGAACAAATGAGGAAAACCTTTTGCCCCGTTCTGAAAGTCCGGTGACCAATGATGCTGATATATTAACAACTGGGAAAAACACAAATCAAGAAAATGCACAAGGTTTATTAGATGATAACTCAGAAAAGCAAGATGAGAAGATGGATGATACAACAAAAAAGAAAAAGAAAAGGAAAACTAAAGTGTCTGCTGGAAGAAACGAAGATGAGTCAATAACAAAGCATGTTAATCATGATATTTGTGATAACTTAGAAAAGCAAGATGAGAAGATGGATGGTACAACAAAAAGGAAAAAGAAAAGGAGAATTAAAGTGTCTGCTGGAACAAACGAAGACGAGTCGATAACAAAGCATGTTAATCGTGATGTTTGTGAAAATGTTAAGGTAGGTGAGAGTGGTTTGCTTGATACTGACAGGACAGATGGTGACATGCCTTCAACAGTTCTTGCTTCAGTTATTGATGAAAGGAAAATGAATGAAGATTTGGAGAAAACACTAATAGATGGTAAGAAAGGTGATGATGTGATTGTGAAAGAGGTGGGAATTTCAGTAGAAAATATGGAAGAAAAATCAAGAAAAGAATTCACAAATGCTAATGATGTTGCAACTGGAACAAATGAGGAAAATCTTTTGCATCTTGCTTCAGTTATGGATGAAAGGGAAATGAACAACGATTTGGAGAAAACATTAATAGATGGTAAGAAAGGTGATGATGTGATTGTGAAAGAGGTGGAAATTTCAGTAGAAAATGTGGAAGAAAAATCAAGAAAAGAATTAACAAATGCTAAGGACGTTGCTACTGTAACAAATGAGGAAAACCTTTTGCTTCATTCTGAAAGTCAAATGAACAATGCTCTTGAAATATCTACAACCGGTAAAAACACAAGTCAAGTAAATGAACAAGGTATGTTAGATAACTCAGAAAAGCAGAATGAGAAACCAGATGATACAACAAAAAAGAAAAAGAAAAAGAAAACTAAAAAATCTGCTGGAAGAAACGAGGATGAATCAGTGACAAAGAATGTCGATGGTGATATTTTTGAAAATGTCGAAGAAGGTGACAGAAAAGACGGTGATAAAGTGAAAGAAAAAGATTCCCAAATTAGTTATGATGGATTAGCAGGAAAAGAAAGCAAGAATAATAAATCTCAAGATCTGCAAGTTGAGCTAGAGTCAAAGAAAAGTCAAAGTGTTGACCACCTTCATCTTCCTGAAAAGACCTTGAAGAATTTAACTGCATCTGAGGTTTCTAAGGTTAATAACGAAGTTGATATTCCTGAGACTAAATCTCGGGATCTTGACTTTAAGGACTGTTTTGCCGATGGTCACCTATCGAAGAAAATTGTTTCCACTGACAACAGGAAAGACAAAAAGAAAACGAAAGTTGATTCCAGGAATGACCAATCTCAGAAACTTGTTTCCGAAATTGAGAACAACAAATTATCTGTCGATGTGTTAAAAGATCTAAACATCACTAATATTGATAAATTTAAAACTCCAAAAAGGGCCAAAAAGATTGATGTTAAGAAGACCAACCGACAACCAGCAACATTAGTTCAGACTCGTGCCAAAACCATGGAGAATAAAAAAGTGAAAGGTTCACAGCCAGTGAA
The DNA here is from genome assembly GCA_030844895.1 of Ambrosia x helenae. Classification (NCBI taxonomy): domain Eukaryota; kingdom Viridiplantae; phylum Streptophyta; class Magnoliopsida; order Asterales; family Asteraceae; genus Ambrosia; species Ambrosia x helenae. The sequence continues at coordinate 20,322,641 of CM061225.1, read as the reverse complement.
AAGTTTGTTGAATACACCTAGAACAATATTTGGAAATGATAGTGATTCAGATTCCAGCACACGCACTCCATCGGGAAAATCATCATCATCGTCGTCATCATCATCATCATCAGGAGAAAGTTCTTTTAGCCAATACTCAAGAAGAAACAGTAACTACAGTTTATGTTTAATGATTTTTCATTTTCTTTTATAACCTTCTAATGCTAATTTCAATTTGTATTAGGGTCTCATGCAAGGAAAGGAATGGAAGGCGCTGGAAAGAACAATATAAATTCACAGTAAGTTTGGTGATATACAAGCTTCATTTGTTTTCTTGTGTTTGTAGATTATATAGAGGTGGAAGATGGGAGGGTTGGGCGGCCTTGCTATTGGTTGAGGTTGAAAATGTCATATTTTTTACGGGTAAACTAGGCCAGGTTGATGTCTATTTTTTCGTCTTTTTGTAATATATATATATTTTTGAAATAAATAATGCCCTAATTATGATTACGACGATAATAATAATAATCTAAATTCTTAAATAAAAATGATTTAGGAGGTTTCAGTATGTTTTGACCTGTTTGTGGTTTAAAATCTCAACCAAATAGGTAAACACTTCCTAAATGTCATGTTTTGACTAGTTGTATCACACATGTAAGTTGTATCACACATGTACTTATATAAAGATATTAGTTAGTATACTAATCAAATCATTTCCCTTTCTAATTATTATTATTAATTTTGTTATTGTTAAAACTTAAAACACACCCATACCTACTCATTCAGCCGTAAATGGACTATATGAAAAATAAAACTTTTCAGCTGATGTTGCTCACTATCATTTATTTATTATTCTCGATCTACTGCTCATCTATGCGTAGGAACAAATCGAATGACCCAATACTGGGAAAGCTGTTAAGAAGTTCAAGTGCATTCAAGAAAGCCAAGGTCACTGCATCATCGCAAGGGGAAGAAGGAAGATAATGTTGACATTGTTCCAGATAGTCAACCCTAAGTGAATTTAACTACAATCCTGTGAATTTTTTGCTCCCCTCAAGTGCTAGAAATATTAACTTAAAGTTGAACTTTTTTTTTTTTTTTTAAACTTTTTTGGGATAAAATTAGGGGAAATTTTGTGGGTGTTTATGCTTGGTTTTTGCCCTCTATACTCCCATCTACATATTTGAGTGATATTCTCTTGAGATATGTTCAATTGCAATCTTGTTTTGACTAATATATAAGTAATATCAATGGTCAAGAGTTGCTTTTATGAGGTGGTTTTATATAATTAGTCCAAACGTGTTGTAAGACCATCTGTAATCGGTCGGATACCTGCTGGTTTCTCGGGATTCACTTAAAGAGAGAAAAGAAAGGATTTGAAAGGAATGAAACAAAAATCGTGTTACATAATTTTTGTTATAAAGAGAAAATGCGAAGTTTTTAGCCTAAAATCTATCCTTTCAAATTAGAAGGAAATAGAGAGGAAAAGAAGAGTGGGGACGACTGTAAAGATGAGACGTCAAGGAGAGTGAGGGAGCCTTCCTTTATATAATGTACGTAAATATTTATTGTGTGTTTGTTCTTATCTTTTTGAACGGCAGATTTCATTAAACAAGCCAACTAACCAAAAAGCCAGAGGCAAAAAGAAAGAAAACAAGGTATACAATAAAAGACAACCAATCTGACAAAACTGACGTTTTAAGTGTTAATCTATTTCTAATCCAATGGTAGGAGAGTGATTTGACTTCTTCTACTATCTTTTGAACCCATGCTTGACTATTTGAGAACATCGTCTCGTTCCTTGTTTTCCATAGACACCAACTAGTCATCATGATTATGCCTTGAATGATTTTCTTTTTTTGCTCTTGACATTTGCATAACCTTATGTACTTCTAAAAGGTCACGCACTGAAAAAGCGAATAGTTGTGGTAACCTGCACCAAAGTTGCCGTATGACAAGAGATTAAGATGTGCTCTGCTGATTCTTCCGCTTCGTTGCATACCTTGCATTCCATCGGCCTTGCATAGATATTTCTTCGAGCTAAACTGTCAAGTGTGTCTGTTCTAAATTTGCCTTTAGAGTTATTGATATGTATCCAAAGTTTTTTTTTTCTTTTCTTTTGAAGAGTAGTGTTTTTATGTTATATTAACAAGTGATTGAAATAAATATTAAATATATAAAGTTTAAGGTAGTTTTATGTTGTAATTGTTCAAATCAATTTGGGTGACATAATTATTTGATTTATTAATGTAACTACATGATATGAATAGGAAAACTATAAGATATTTGATCATCTGGTAGCCTCAGATAAAACATGAGAAGCTGATCATTTGGTAGACGTAGAGATTCGTACATAAGAACAAACTCCGATTAGAAATGCAGCATCTATCTGTACGGTTGGAGTTTCTGGTACCTGAATGGAGGTACCACAGTTTTTACACAAATTCTACCCCGATTTCTTCTCTATATACCACCTTTGTTTTACACAAATTCTAACACCGTTTTTTATACTACAAGATGCATGATGATCTTGAAGTATACATTCCACCCTTAATTACAATGATATATTCTCAAATGGCAGAAGCTTACAGTTTCTCACGATCTCGTTGAGCAAGCCGAACATGAAGACATGTCAACATCTAAAAAAAAAGATATGCGCCACATGATCTCGATAAGGTTACCAAGTTCTAATGGATGATTATTTCGTCGACAACATGCAACGAAAATACGACTAAAGCAAGATATTATATGTCGAAACGTTTGTTTTTAAAAATTGTAAGTGATATAGAAGCAAAATACTTATGGTTTCAAGAGAGTCTAGACGGGAAGATGAAAATAGTTTTACGACAATACAAAAATGCACACATGTCACATGCCATTAAACAACTCGTAATCGTTAATCCTCCTAAAAATACGATGATGCATTTATGTATGACCAAACGAGATTTCACATGAATGTTAAATTGATTCCTAAGGTGAAAGATCCGGTTTCGTTAGGGGAATACCGTCCTATTAATCTGATAGGGGTGATTTCTAAAGTTATCTCAAAGGTGCTGGCAAATAGATTGAAGATGGTTATGGATAATATTATCAATGAGACGCAATCGGCGTTTGTGGAAGGTCGGTATATTTTGGATAGTCCTCTTGTTATTAGCGAGGTCTTATCATGGGCGAAGAGGAAAAACAAGGAGTTATTTATGTTTAAGATTGATTTTGAAAAGGCCTACGACAATGTTAATTGGGCGTTTTTAATATCGGTCTTGAAACAAATGAATTTCCCGGATATATGGTGTAAATGGATTGAAGGTATCTTGGGTTCGGCTCGTTCGTCTGTTTTAGTGAATGGCTCGCCGACGTTTGAGTTTGCTTGTGGTAAGGGTATTCGGCAGGGGATCCCATTTCGCCTTTTTTATTCATCATTCTTACGGAAGCTTTTTCGGGGTTAATAAAAAAGGCGAGTGACATTGGCGAATTTCGGGGGGTTGAAATGCCTAGAGATGGTCCGGTCCTTTCTCATTTGCTGTACGCGGATGATGCATTGATCATGGGTGAGTGGGTGGAAAGTAATTTTCTTTGTCTAAGAAGGTTACTTAGAGTTTTCAATATGTGTTCGGGCCTAAAGATTAATATTCATAAATCAATTTTGTATGGGGTGGGGAAGAGTGTGGAGGAGGTGAGTGATAAGGCGATAGGGATGGGTTGTCGTGCGGGGGAGATGCCTTTTACTTATTTGGGTATACAGGTTGGCGCAAATATGAATAGAATAAACAACTGGGAGCCGGTGGTCAAGGTGTTCAAGAACAGATTATCGTCATGGAAGTCTAAAGTTCTTTCTATTGGTGGTAGATTGACGCTGATTAAATCGGTGTTGGAGAGTCTTCCGTCTTATTATTTTTCTATCTTTAAAGCGCCTACTGGTATTATTAATAAGTTAGAAGGTCTGATGAGACGATTTTTATGGGGTGGAAACGAAGACTCGAGGAAACTTCATTGGGTGAGTTGGGATGTTGTAACAAAGACCATTAAAAATGGAGGTTTGGGCATTCGAAAATTAGAAGAGGTGAACAATGCGTTTTTGGTTAAATGGTTGTGGAGGTACCGCCAGGAAACTGAAGCGTTATGGAAAAGGGTGGTAGTGGCGATCCATGGTTCTAATAGAAAGTGGGACGCCTATCCTTCTAATTCAAAGTTTTCAGGTACGTGGTCAAAAGTGGTTAAAAATGGGTACCGGTTAAATGTGGGTGGATTCAATAGTATGAGTATGATCCGAGGCGTATTGGGAAATGGCTTGGAGATTAGATTTTGGATAGACCCTTGGGCGTCGAGAGTTCCTTTCAAGAACTTATTTCCGGATATTTTTCGGCTAGAAGTGGAAAAGGCGTGTCATGTTACTGATCGGCTCCGGACGTTGCAAAGTGAAGGTATGATAACATGGAATTGGCGGCGCATTCCTTCGACTGATATAGAGGTTACACAATGGGAAGATTGTATTCAATTGATGGATGGTCTTGAGTTACGTAATAATAATGATCGTTGGATGTGGGACGCTAATCCTAGTAAAGAGTTTTCGGTTAGTGCAGTTCGGAAATGGTTGAATTCCGATCAATCTTCCCACCATAGCTCAGAATTTGTTTGGTGTAAGTGGTTACCGATAAAGTGCAACGTTTTTATGTGGCGTATGTTGATGGACCGGATCCCGACTAAGAAGGCATTACGAAGGCGAAACATTGATTGTGGGGATATTATATGTGATATGTGTTATGAACAGGAAGATTGCATCGACCACACGTTCACGGCTTGCCTAGTGACGTGTGGGGTCTGGAATGGGATTGCTGCTTGGGTTAAGCTTCCTCAGTTTTTCTTTTTCTCGGTTAACGACATCATGCAGGTTTTTTCGTCTTCGACATGGGCCGCGGAAAAGAAAAGTGCGTTGCAAGGTATCCTTATTGTTACATGCTGGAGGATTTGGAAGGCTAGGAACGAGATAATTTTCAGGGACGTCCGGCGTAATGTGGTTGAAATCGTTTCAGACATTAAGATTATGGCGTTTCTTTGGTTTACGAGTAGAAGAAAGAATGGGTCTATGGATTGGAAGGATTGACAAAGATTTAATTTTGATGTAATGTAACTTTTATTTTGTTGGGGGTCTCCGTCTTGGAGATGTTCCCTTGTGTGGTTGTGTTTTAATAAAATTTGCCTTCCAAAAAAAACATGAATGTTAAGTTATACGACAAATAATTCTTACGTAATAAGATGCATTGTAGTATCTAGTAAAGGAAAGACACTTCTACATTCTACAGTGTCTTTCCTTTTTTTTTTATTTTTTTTTATTATTTTGCCTATCACCTGTCATCCAACACTTACTTTCTTTTCAATTTAACCACCAAACTTTGACCATTAACTTTGTTACTAACTTATGTACTTTATTTTCTTTCAATTTGACCACCAAACTTTTAGCTTTTAGGATTTCAAATTTGACCACCAAACTTGTAGCTTTTAGCCGCGAGTATTTTTTTAAGCTCACGCGAAAATAACAGTCACTTGATACTATCTTTTATGTCCACGAAACCCTCCACGCAACAGGAACTCCCACAACGACGCACGATCTTTAACGTCCACAAAACTCTCAACACAACAGGAGCTCCCGCCGCAAAGCGCGAGGTAATATAATGCTACTTTTATTGCACAACGTGAATAAAATGTGGTATACTACGGATTTCTCCCTTTACTTTTATCAAGTCTACAATCCCAACTTTAACCTTAATAATAATTTCAGCCCTAAAAAAGAAAACCCTTTCCCTGAATTTACCCGCCAAATCCTCCATGGAAGACCTTCAAGCAACCTACAAAGACGATCTAGACGAAGACATCACCACCATTCATCCAAACCCACAACCAGAACCCATCACCACCACCACCACCAACACCACAACCCCAGACACCGAAGACCTCTCCGACATCGAACCAAACCCTAAAGATTCCCCCAATTTCACCAAAACCCTATCTTCCGACGACGAAGTCGACCATCTTAACGATCTTGAACAACCCCCATCGAAGAAGCTCAAGAATATCTCCTCAATTATTCCACTAGTTCAAGAAACCCCTGTTTCGACACCGGCCGAAAAGATTAATAATAAAAAGACATCCAGCAGTCTTAAGAAGAAAAAGAGTAAGGGAAACAATGTATGGACAAAACCCACTTCACGCAAAGGAAAAAAGAGAACCAAAAGCACCACAACCACAACTGCTCAAACAGAGGACTCTGTTTTGATAACGCCGATTCATCGCTACCCGGATAAAACCGATGATATTCCGGATATGGGTATTTGTCTTTCGAAGGTTTACAAGGCTGAGAAGGTGGAATTGAGTGAGGATAGGATGAGTGCAGGGAGTTGTAAAGGGTATAGGATGGTTAGGGCTACTAGAGGGGTTATGGAAGGGGCTTGGTATTTTGAGATTAAGGTGGTGAGTTTAGGGGTGTCGGGGCATACGCGGCTTGGATGGTCGACGGAGAAGGGGATTTGCAGGCGCCGGTTGGGTATGATGGGAATAGTTATGGGTATAGGGATGTGGATGGGAGTAAAGTGCATAAGGCTTTGAGGGAGAAGTATGGGGAGGAAGGGTATGGTGAAGGGGATGTGGTTGGGTTTTATGTTAATCTGCCGGATGGGGGAGTGTATGCTCCGAAAGCGCCGCAAGTGGTTTTGTATAAGGGGCAGAGGTATGCGTATGCGACTGATGCGAAAGAAGAGCCTCCTAAAGTTGTTCCAGGTTTGTTGGTGTTTATGCGACTGATTGTTAACTGTTTATTTGTTTGTTTGTTTATTGATGCTATATGTGCACGTGTGTAGATTGTAGAAAATGTTTAACGATGAGTTTCTAGTAGATTAATTGTGATTTAGCAATTGAGATGACATATTAGCTACCCATTGTTGTAGTTTACAGATAAGATTTGGCCGAAGTTAAATTGTAAGCACATGGAAAGATAATATTCTTTACTGATCATTTTAAGGCTTTCGGTGTTGCTGCTGCAGCATGTAAGTAGGAATATTTGGTAGAAGTCGTTGTCATAGTTGTTAAAGGCGTAAGGCGCACTCAAGGCGTTAAGGGTGAGTCTTGAGCCTCAGTGCAAGGCGCTTGAAAAACACGAGCTTTTTTAAGCGAGGCACATGGTATGAAAATACATTTTTAGGAGTTTTAAACAAGTTATAGTAGGGTTAGTTTAGGTTAATTATAGACTTGTTTAGGGCTAGTATAATTGTTTTAGACTTGTTTAAACAATTCTTGGTTCGAGTTATGTTGGAACTTGGCCGGAAAAATGCACCCGAGGCCCTAAAAGTAGGGCTTTTGAAGCAAAGCGAGAAGGCTGCACTGGGCCTAGGCACGCGCCTGAGTGGGCTTTGACAACAGAGGTCGTTGTATAGCGAGTGATAATTGTATATTTGAATTAATAGGAGAGAAGCAGTTGTGAAGTGAGTAGAAAGTAACCGAAAATAGCGAGGATGCTAACACCAGTGCTGATATCTCTTAATTCTAGAGACAAATCTGTTTGTGTGCAGTGTGCACCGTACCTCCGTTGAGAAATAAAGATGAGCCAACATACTAGTTAATATATTGCCATGTTTGTTTTTATTTAGAATCTAGTGGAGCTCTTATGTCAGACGGTTGAAGTTCAACGTAAAGACTTCTGTTTCTTCATTTAGATCGAAATTTACTTATAATGTCTTACTGGCCCTGTGCTTATTTCATCACTTAAAATAACTGAACTACATTTAAACAAGAAGAGAGAAACCTCAAATACTCTGATTCACACTTATCTGCCCCAAGTTGATCGACCCCGCTACCAACTTCCTGCTTCTTCAACTGGCAACATGCAGAATCATATATTTTTCATCAGTTTTCATGAATTGGCAAATCTGATGCACTGAATATGATCTTGTCCCTAGAGGAAATTTATTACTTACCGCAAGAGTTTTAACATTTAATTATAACCAGCTTGATGAAAAAAAGGTAACAGCTTTAGTCAATGTCAAGCAATTCTCCTCTTTATAGACCAAGCTTTGTGGTATAGAGATAAGGTTTTTTAAGTTATGGGATAAAGATAGAGCGTGTTTTATTGTAACTCTTGAAAGGGGACTTCAGATTGGGAAAATTTCTTTTATTTTGTATCTATATTTCGTACCAATGTAAACTGCTCATGCTGCATTTTCTATATGAAGGTTTAATATATTTCAAACTTAGGAAATGCATTTCCTTTATTATGGTATAATATTTTTCAGATTCAGGAAATGCTATTTCCATGTACTCATGACTATGTTTTCATCAGTTTTCATGAATTGGCAAGTAAAATGTGTAATAGTTTTTTGTACAGGTTAAAAACCAGTTTTGTTTCATAACAATGCACGAGATTCTTAGTCGAATATATGATACTCTCTCGACCCTATCTTGTACTGTTTTGGTCTTATACTTGATGCAACAAATTAGTTACTTACCTAGTTGACCACTATAATTATTTAGGCAAATTATTATTTTTGCTTATTACGAGCATCCTGATTTATATATTACTATTGGTGTGCAGGAAGTGAAATATGCTTTTTTAAAAACGGAATTTGTCAAGGGTCCGCTTTTAAGGATATCAATGGTGGGCGTTATTACCCTGCTGCTTCAATGTACACCCTTCCAAATCAGAGCAACTGTGTTGTCAAATTCAACTTTGGTCCTGATTTTGAAGCCTTTCCACAAGACTTTGGTCAACGCCCAATCCCAAAACCAATGAGTGAAGTTCCATATCATGGCTTTGATGGCAGTGTTCAAAATGGTGTGTCCAACGAAAAGCAATAGCAATAATCACGGTCACCTCAAATTTACAATTGGGGTTCATTTGAGTCTTATTTTTAATTGTAGCGTTGTTTTCTTTTTTGTGTACGATTAGCAAATTTTTAGACCTGCATAACTTACATAACTCAATTTATTATTGAATCTAGACATCATTAATTGACTTTTTAGTTTGTTGTTATGCTTTTGACTTTCAAATACTGGTTCTTAATTCTTTTGTTCAGTATTCATTTACATAGGCTGATAGGCGGGCCTTTTTATTTATTTATGTCATTTTGAATGTATTTTGGCTGCAACACTCCTGTACTTATGAAAGAGGATGGCGCCTCACATTAGTTTTTGTGATAGAAGTCGTTTCCTTATTGCAGGAAATTCTTCGGGCCTGACTAGAGCGTGCCCAATGCTGAAGGTGGTTGAAGATAATGAATATTGACGACAAGACAGAAGCAGATGAAGTATCAATCGGTCCTTAGGCAAGAGTTTCAGGTTGGTTACTTTTAATCAATGAAAAACGATCTGTAAAAAAAGGTACACAACCTTGTATCCCTCATCATCCTCTTCTCTTGGTGATGGACTCTTAAGGGGTACAACCAGCTATATGTTAGATCTATATTATCTCTAATATAATTAAATTAAAGAAGAATGGTAGCTTACTTTCATGTCATAATTATATTAGAGAAAAACATAAGGAGGTAGAACATACAAGGAAATCAAACTCTTTAAGTCGAGTAAAAAAAAAAAAAACTATGTTGAAATGTTGAATAACATAACGACTTATGCTAATGAGATAAGCCAATTCTTGTAGATAGCGATTTCCTTTCAATCCGATATTCTTTATATTATATCAAGTTAAGCAAAATAGTATCTTAACACTAGTCGCTATATACAAACGTATAATATTATGGATACAATTAACCGTAGATTCCAATCCGCTGTTAACATTACTTCCTGAGTTCCTTCCCCTAAGGCACCTTGTACTTGAGGTATAGATCGTAAAATGGAAAAATGTCACTCGGATCATTAAAGATCGAATCCAGGATACCAAGTTCCCCCTCCTAGCTTTCGAGTAATTATCACCAAGTACACCTCTCAATTTTGTTATTTTGGTCCATAATAAGATCTTCCACTTGGCCACAGTCTTCTATATCATCCAAAATCCACTTGAGTGGGTTTGTAACTAATAAAGCAACGTTGCTATTGTGTGTTCAACGTTCAAATCTATTTATTAGTTTGTGTTCTAAGCACCTGATTGCCATCTTGGCCCATAAACTATTGTTGCGATCCATTGATATACAAAGGGGCATCATTTTTAGAAGCTAGAAAGGTCCGTTCTGGAGACGACATGTTGGGTTGTTTAAATTGAGTTAACAGTTACTTTTCAGTTAATAGGTTGACGAAACTTGATGGACTTTGAAGTGTTAGGACTTTGTTTGGAAGGAGAGATGTTTGTGTGGTATTAGACATTTAGACTATTAGTGTCTCTTCTTAAACATTCACAGATCTTGGAATGGTTTTCAAGATTTGGAAAAAGAGTTTTACCCACACATAAGTTATCACAGTTTAGAGTGTCATTGAGAATTTTAGTTATTGGCAAAATGGTCTTGGGGATCCTTTGACAAAGCATAGGGAAGGATTTTTGTGAAAGGATTGGCAAGCCTTTTATTATTGGCATTGTTGAAAAAATTGTTAGGCGCTAGTCGGCCGGTGGGGTACCAACTAGCGATTAATCGTGATAAATCAGGATTAATCGGATTGGTATTTTAATATGTAATTTTCAGTTTTATATGTATATGCACACATTTTTATAGGTAAATATTTTAAGTAGACAGGTTTTAACTCCTCCTCGACCCATTTTTCTAAATATACAAGATTAGTCGCCGGAATCCACATGGTTTAGTTGGAAAATGGCCGGAATTTACCAGTTTTGTCTGGAATTTGGCTTGAATTACAGACTTTGGCCGGAATCTGGCTGGAATTGCCGATTTTTGGCCAGTTGACTAGGGCTGACTAGAGCCGATTACCGATTAACGAAAAATTACTTAGTGACCAACCGACTAGCCACTAATCACCGATTAAGTGCGACTAGTCCCGATTTTTACAACACTGATTATCGGGAAGGAGTCTTTAACTACTAAAAGTTCAACTCAAGACTTTAGCTTCTCTTTGACGAGACTGAATCTAAACATTAAATATGACCCCTGAAAAAGAAAGATGGACATGTTCATTTGGCCGGTAGCTACTTACGATCTGTAGATTATTCTATAGCTAGGTAAGTATATCTTCAACTTTTATTTACCAAGTATTTTAAATTTGATTTAGCATATCAGATCTTACAAGACTTTTATTGCTTATTTCTAGTATGCGCATTAACAAACCATTTCTAATTTATGATGATAAAAACATTTACTCAACTAACACATATACCACACACTCTCCTGCCTAGCTGCTTGTTATTGGAGATCTTTTAACTTCTTATTTTGTTGTATATAAATTGAACATAGAATAATACAAGCCAAAAATATACAGAAGTTAGTACAATACAAAGTAAGTTACAACTTTAGTCTGCTTTGACCCTTGGTTTCTAGAAGCCACAGTGATGATAATTGTCCATGCTCTTCATGGCAATCATCTTTTGAGCTTTTAATCTAATCATCGTATCGCAGGATTATAACAATCAGATAATATCTAACGATTAGATCAATGTTTCATCATTGCCAATGCCTCGTTGACTTTCATCCCTATTATCTTATTCTCCCTGTTTTTGTTATCATAGAAAGTAAGAGAATTTGAATGAATTTTTCCTCCTTCGACCCATGTGAAGAGGAATATATCCGGACATTTTCGTATTGATAATGCCAACCTAATCTGACATGTACTTATAAGCTTACTACTTTAACCACTCGGTACCCAACTTGCCTGAACATCTCATTTTCTAAGGAGTAATGTTACGACACAAGCTACTTAAGGTTAATTAGTTAATACCGGAGCTTCTGTGTTTTTATGTTTAATAAGCTCTACTCGGTAGTAATAAGAACACACACACACAACCCCTTTTATAGCCATCTCTTTTGCCAATTTTTTTGCATGAAGCAATGTGGGATGGAAAAAACGTATTTTTGGGCTTTGGAAATTATATTGCACGCGCGTGTATTAATACTCACACATGTATAAATATAAGTGCAAACATAGACGTATGCATGTATATACATATATGTATGTGTATAGCAGAAAAGACTTGCTAGCACATAGTGGTTTTTTGGTAGTACTTATTAGGGTTCTTCTTTGGTTGTTGACCTGTTGGTGCACTTATTTTATTATCTTATCTTTGAGCGTTTAAGAATTAACAAGCTAGAAAAAAGTTGCCTAAAATTAGTATCAGGCGTCTTACGTAGTCACGTAATGTCAGCCTAGCGCCTTCGACGTGCACCTCGGCTTTCAAGACCCTAGGCGCCTTGGACACGTCTCTTTTTTTATTTTTATAAATCATGTATGTATGTCTATATGTATTAGTGTATGGCATGTTTATTTGTGTGCATATATGATTTTTTGTGTGTATATATGTACACACAAACACTTACATATACATACACAGTATACATTGTTACACACATGTATGTGTGCCTAAATGTACTTAGGGAAGGTTTCCGATAAGAACTTAGGGTCCGTTTGGTTCACATGAATTGAATGAAATTCAATGTAATTGGAATTTGAATTCCAACTCTTTAGGTGTTTGGTTCATTGAATTTGTTGGAATTGGAATTTCAATTCCAATCTTGTGTGTTTGGTTGACAAGGAATTGGAATTGGAATTGGAATTTGGTATGAATTCCTTCAAATTCCTTTACCTAAGGGAATTCAAAATCCTTCCAATATTAGAAGGAATTCAATTCAATTTATTGTAATCTTCGAACGGTTGGCATCATTTTGACCCGAACCGATTCGAACCATGCCATTTCAACGCAAACCGCTTAGACCCGAACCAATTCGGACCGTACCAGTTTTGACCGGTACCGTTTCGGACCAGTTTCGACCGACACCGTTTCGACATGTACCGTTTTGCCCGTAACGTTTCGGACCATACCAGTTTTGACCGGTACCGTTTCGACCGGTATCGTTTCGACCTGTACCGTTTCGCCCGTAGCGTTTCGGACTGAACCATTTCGGACCGTACCAGTTTCGACCGGTACCGTGTCGGACCAGTTTCGACCGATATCGTTTCGACCGGTATCGTTTCGACCTGTACCGTTTCGGACCGCACCGTTTCGCCCCGTACCAGTTTCGATTGGTACCGTTTTTGACCCGAACTGGTACGGGTCGAAACGGTGCACGTTGAAACGGTACAGGTCGAAACGATAGAGGTATCAATAGTTCGAGTCAAAACGGTACTGGTCGAAACGGTACGGGCCGGTACGGGTCACAACGATGCGGGTCGTGGGGGCAAAGGTGATAGATTCCAATTTATTAACCAACCAAACACAATAATATAGGATTTGAGAATCCAATTCCAACAATTTCCAATTACTTTTGGAATGTTTGAATTACAAATCCAATTCATTCCAATTCCAATTCCAATTCCTTCACAAATTCCAATTCCAAACAATTCCGTGAACCAAACGCACCCTTAGGTGGGTCTGGGTTGTTAGAATTGAAAGGAATTCAATAGAACTGGAATCTGAATTCCAATTTTTGATGTGTTTGGTTTGCATAATTTGTTGGAATTGGAATTTCAATTCCATTTTAATATTAGTAACAAGCATAAGAACTAACCAGTATTTGATATTCAAATTACACAAGTCAACCAGTTCACAATTACACATCTTCATTGAAGTGTTTGCTATATTTGTATAACTTTCTTCATTGGGAAAACTCTCATAAATTTAGATTTTCATTTTTGTGCATTAAGATGCCCAGAAACAATACTTGAGAATTTGTTGTCTTAATTTTTTTAAAATCATCACCAAACACTTCAATAAAGTATATTAAAGTGTAAACTTTTTGAATTGATGAGTTGTATGAGTCTAATATCAAATTTTGTTAGCTCTTACATATATTCAACCTCTTGACTGATCCAGATTCGGTATGCATATTTATATATTCGTATACACACGTGGATGCATATATACCAATCTATAAATGTACATGTCTATAGGTATACATATACCTATGTTTATACCAGTGTTGCAAAACTCGGTTAGGGCTTGTACTCGACGACCTACCCTGGAGTGAGTATTCAGCCTAATTGGGGGAGTACTTGGGGCTCAAATCGACCTATGCGAGGAGTACTTGGTCCACTCGACTATACTTGGCAACCTACTCTGGAACGAGTACTCGGGGAGTAATCGGTCAACTCGGCCTTGTTTTGCAACACTGGTTTATACACGTTAGTATAACTACCTATTTGTAAAGGTATGCATTAACTTTTGATGTCAATGCCTTTCTTCTACAGTTATTTGAATGCTATTGACGCTCTATATGTTTAGTTAAATAAGTTGATTAGTGTTTGGTTGAGATCATGGTTTAAAAAAACGCTTGAGGCGTGCGCCTCGAGGCGCGCCTCAAGGCGATTTGGTCTGAAAACGCTTCTGAGGCGGCGCCTCAGGTGTTTGAACAGTGGTATGCGTCTCACAGGACTGAGGCGTTATGAAAAGTTGCGCCTCAGATGCGCCTCAGGGGGTTTTCAGGTATATTTTTTATGTTTTCGACTTTTTGTGACATTTTAGCCTGTTCTAAACTCAAAAAGCTTCACAAAATATACCCATATACATTATCATCTTCCTGAAGTTGTAACAAAAGCACCTAAACACCTAGCTTACAAGATGACATAGTACTTGATTGAGGTGCACCGAAACTGATACTAAACATATGTAATGATTTAGCGAGGGTGAGACTTGAGAGGTGACTGAACCTTTTTTAGTCATTTTGTTACTTTTTTTAAACAGTTACTTATCATTTGAAATACCGATTCAAGAATGTGTCAAAACCGCTATTGATACTGGATTTTTTTCTATTAAAACACTCTGTTTTCGTTAAAGTTTCTATCGGAATGCTTAGAAAAAAAAGTAAATTTGTGTCTTTCGCTTTTTAAGAAATATTAGATCAAATGTTAACTTATAAATTATAATACACATTAAATAGTCGGAAAATTTCATTAATAAAAACCATAACAAATTGCAAGTGGATGGCTGGTAAACGGGCAACAAGCTGCGCCGCTACCCCATTTCATTTTGACATGTCTCATGACGGTGACCCAACGCGATATTCTGTGACCATTGGTCTGATGTGCCACGACGCTCTTTTACAGCCGCAGTATTACACATGCTCTAATGGGATGTGTAATTACTGCCGATATTTCTAACATGGATAGGTTAAAACATTGTGGAATGATCACTAAATTATAGAATAATTATATTATTACTGTTAAAAGTCAATTCGATAGAAAAAATTCACTAAGTAGACTAACTCGTCTCTTATAATGCATTGGGTGCTCCAAATGATCATTAAATTTAAGAAATATTGTAGTTGATTTGATCAAAGATAACAATCATGTTTACAATGGTCACTATCACTAGGGTATTTGATGTTTTTGAGATTCACGGTTAAGTCTCTCATCAGAAAGATTTAGAATCTAGGATACTAAGACCCATATTATGATCGGATATGATACAACTAAGACCCAATATAAGAATAAAAAACCAGAGTAAAGAACATATGAGCTACCTTATACAATATAGGCACTATACATGTACAATAATGCCTTATTTCCATGCATGTGTACATTTATCTTGTATCAATATGTATATGTATGTGTGTTCTCCCTCTCTATATATGTACGTGTGAGTATGTGTGTGTATATATATATATAATTCATATATATGTAATACCATTATAATGGTATAAGGTTTTATTGGAAACCCTTGTTATAGTGAAAACCTTGGAAACTCTATCAAACTCTAACTTCCCGACTTTTTTTTATGAAAATTTTAGGGTATGTAACATACATGATTTTAAGCATTTTGGGCTAAAAAATCGAAAAAGCGCCGAGCCATTTTAAAAAAAAATATAAACCGTCTTTGGGTAAAAATGGGTAATACGTGTTAGTTTGGCTTAACATGTGTTAGTCGAAATTTTATTAATTTTTTTTTTTAAAAAAAGTGCTCGGCGTTTTTTTGATTTTTTTGGCCCCAAATGCTTAAAATCATGTATATTACATGCCCTAATTTAAAAAAAATAAAAATTGAGAAGTCAGAGTTTTCACTATAAGAGTGAGTTTCCACATTATCCTTACCCCATTATAATGTGTGTATATATGTATGTATGTGTAATGTGTACCTATATGTACTTTATGTTTGGGATATTGGTGTTTCCACTTACCATTTAGGATTTAGATTTTTGTTTCCATTGCTTAGTTTGGTGTTTCCACTTTCCATTGACTTGTGGAATTTTAAGGTCATGAGGTTTTTGTGGATTCTACGCACGATATATGCTTGTCTTATATTAAATATGTATGTATGCATGTATAGGCACTTATACATGCATGAATGTTTAAGCAAATACATTTTTTTTTTGTAAGGAGGCAAAATACCAGTAGGTTAAACATGGCCAAACATGGCCCAGACAAAAAAATAAAATAAAATGATGATAAAATAACTATTCAATAAATATTTAAATATAATATAAAAATACCTCAATTATAATTGTCCTCTAGGTGTTTCCATCTTTTGAAAATGCTCTATTAAATCTTCATTATTGAGAAATAAGTATATGTCTCTATAGGATTTGGTTCAAATGAGAACCTTTTCCCAAATTGAGAACTAGAGAACCATTCTGGGCCACACATTTCTCTAAGGCAATTTTTTTTTTTTTTTTTTTTTTTTTTTTTTTTTGTTGCAAAAATCGCTGCTTTATATGTAAGGAAATTTTTTTTTTATTTTTTTTGTATTTTTTTTTCAGTATACACATGTGTATAATTGCATTATACACATATGTATAATGCTATATACACATATGTATAACTGAAATATACACATATGTATAGCTGAAAAATGCTATATACACATATGTATAAATGAAGAAAAAATTCAAAAAAAATAAAAAAAAAATTTTCCTTGCATAAAAATGTGCGATTAAAGCAAAAAAAAAAAAAAAATAAATAATAAAATAAAAATAATTTTTTTTTTTGCCTTTATATGAAATGTGTGGCTCAGAATGGTTCTCTCAGTTCTCAAATAGGGGTTGGTTCTCTTAGGATCCCTACCCTGTCTCTATAAATGTATGCGAGGGTAAAAATAAACACTTTGTTTAGCTTTACGTAAAGACATCGCCAAATTAGAATCTAGATAGTGACTAATATTAAAAAATAGGTCAGGCAACATTTAGCACTTGAGCTACATCTCATGGGGACACTTTTTCGGTTAACTAGGTCTTATTAACAGGCCAGAATAGGTTTAAGTTTAAGACCTTGTCTTGGGCCAATTAGTGTAAATTTATTTCTATGTAGTGTTGTTTATGTTGACCGCCCTATTCTGAGTTGGTTTGTTTTAATGAAATTCATCTTTCTGGGCCACACATTTCTTTAAGGCAATTTTTTTTTTTTTTTTTTTTTTTTTTTTGTTGCAAAAATCGCTGCTTTATATGTAAGGAAATTTTTTTTTTTTTTTTTTGTATTTTTTTTTCAGTATACACATGTGTATAATTGCATTATACACATATGTATAATGCTATATACACATATGTATAACTGAAATATACACATATGTATAGCTGAAAAATGCTATATACACATATGTATAAATGAAGAAAAAATTCAAAAAAAATAAAAAAAAAATTTTCCTTGCATAAAAATGTGCGATTAAAGCAAAAAAAAAAAAAAAAAATAATAAAATAAAATTAATTTTTTTTTTTGCCTTTATATGAAATGTGTGACTCAGAATGGTTCTCTCAGTTCTCAAATAGGGGTTGGTTCTCTTAGGATCCCTACCCTGTCTCTATAAATGTATGCGAGGGTAAAAATAAACACTTTGTTTAGCTTTACGTAAAGACATCGCCAAATTAGAATCTAGATAGTGACTAATATTAAAAAATAGGTCAGGCAACATTTAGCACTTGAGCTACATCTCATGGGGACACTTTTTCGGTTAACTAGGTCTTATTAACAGGCCAGAATAGGTTTAAGTTTAAGACCTTGTCTTGGGCCAATTAGTGTAAATTTATTTCTATGTAGTGTTGTTTATGTTGACCGCCCTATTCTGAGTTGGTTTGTTTTAATGAAATTCATCTTTCAAAAAAAAAAAAAAAATCTAGCTTGATCGTGGTTACTATATATAAGCTATATTTTAAGAGAAAGACAAACGGTTTTAACATAACTTTTTGGCAAATACTATTATTGTGTTATAATATTTATTGAGAGAGATTATTGTAAAAAGAACCCTAATGTAAAAAGTGTAAGAAGAACTAAGAGGCTGACACATGATACTAGCAAAAATGATTTTGTTGACTTTTTTCAAGTTTTACCTTCATTTTTAAACGACCATAACTTTTTTCATACTACATTAGTTATAAAAAAAACACCATAAAAACATACTTTTTATCCTCTTTCATTTGCATACTACATTGCGATAGTTTAAAAAAAAGTTTTTTATTTTGCTGAGTTGATCACTTGCGTCTTTTGAGGGTATACTTGTGTTTTTTATCAGGTAAAACTTGCGTATTTTCTGGATATACTTGCGTTTTTTATAGCTGATAAAAGACGCAAGTTATACTTGATAAAAGACGCAAGTTATATTTGATAAAAGATGCAACTTATACCTCTTTAAAAAAGCGCAAGTTACACCTGATAAAAGATGCAAGTTATATCTGATAAAAAACGAAACTACACATGATAATCACGTAAGTTATCAACCCAACATTTTCAAAAAAAAAAAAAATAAAAAAAAAAATATAACAATAGGGTATGCAAATGAAAGAGGATAAAAAGTTTGTTTTTATGGTGTATTTAAAAAAAAAAAACAATGTCGTATGAAAAAGTTATAAACAATTAAAAAATGGGGGTGGAACCCAACAATTATAGGTTATACCTATTCTACCATTCCCTTCTCTTTTAAAAGATTCAACGTATAAATTCCCCCATTTAATCCCATCCATTGATTTATTTAGATCAAAAGCCTAAAATCCTTCTTATCATTTTTATGTTAAGATACTTTTTACACAACACTTTCTCATCTTTGTTAATTTATTTTACTATCTGTAAATTAGGACATGACAACTCAATAAGCATCGGTAAAGAGATGCTTTTATTGCTTTGCAACAGATAGCCACTCAACAATGAATCAGATGTAGTCGCAGTGGTGGAACCGGAGCAGTTTAGTCAGTCGCAATACCTTTTGTTATTTTACTAATTTTATTATTATTATTATTATTATTATTATTATTATTATTATTATTGATGGGATCGGGTACTGAATACACTATTCCGCATACCCAAACCCGGAATAACATCACCACGCGAAGAAAAACTCATGCGCAGGAAGTGGTCAACACACAATAATGACCGGTCAATGGTCAAGTCTCGGTCAAGGCGAAGGTCATGCATGGTCAAACGCCATGCATGAGTCAAGGCTACAAACACGTTGACCAACTATTAAAGGCGGTAGACGTTTCCACTATTCCCATTAATTAAGCTTTCCATATATCACCTAACTAACATAATTAAGGGTGATGGAGACAACCTAACCACGGTTAGGACTTGGGTAATGGTGGCATACGGACTCTCCTATATAAGGGATCACATCCCTAGTAGGAGAGGACACTTTCTGCTAACCCGGAGAGCTATCACACTTGATAGTATCCACATTCACCCCGTTTTTGTTATAAACTACTACCTTGTGTAGTCGTCTCCACACCCACAATCAACTCTTGTTTGCAGGTTCTTCCATCCATAGCTGCTAGTGAAGGATCAACCCTGTGGATACTCATAATCTTATCATCCCTAAAAGGTGGTGAGACTATTTGTTTCTTCATTGGCGCCATCCCTTACGGTTACAACATCTTTCAAACTAGCAACCATGGCTTTCTCAAAGGATGCAAACGTTAACACTGCCGAAGTAGAAGCAACAATCCACGATGAAATCCAAGACGTAACACCAAACACCGTCACCAAAAACGTGGCTCAGAAGCAGCCAACTCCAGCATCCCAGTTCAAACCAACCAGGGGGGGGGACTTACTGGAGGAAAAAAGAAGCAGGACAACCTATCCTCGGTTGATCCGGATGAATGGTTGGCCCGACAAAACTCAAAAACAATTGCCGAATATCAGAAGATGGTGATGGAAAATGCTAAACTCAATGTCCAAAAGACATTAAGTTTCGAAACAAGAGAGGACCCTGTCAACCTGCATGAGGAACCAGACGGCTATGAATCAGAAAATGAGGTACATCACGATTCCAGTCGAAAACAGCACTCTAAATCTGTTGCCAGCAGCCTGGCACCAAAAGATGACGATCTCTATAAGCCGTACAGGCCAAAGACTTTCACTGAGAGATCAAAATTCTGTGCGCGCATCGCGCTAGCACCAATGCCGCAAGAATGTAAACTACCAAACACAATTGGGAAGTACGATGGTTTGCGTGATCCAGACGATCACTTACATGCTTTCGATTGCGCAGGCAACTCTAAGCTGTGGCCTGTACAAGCTTGGTGCCATCTGTTCGTGAAAAAGTTGACAGGGGCAGCCAGGGTTTGGTATGAAAGCCTACCTGTTGGAAGTCTAGTAGACTTTGATGACCTCATAAGAAAATTTAAGAATCACTACTCTCACTTGCGCAAACACAAGAAAGACAAAGCGCACATTCTCTTGTGTACACGCCACGAGAATGAATCTTTGGAAGATTATATCGTCAGATACAACAAAGAAGCCCTTCAGTTAGGTTGCGGAGAAGAACTTACCCGTACAGCATTTATACATGGGGTAAGAAATGATGACCTAATGAAATGTTTGACAGGAAAAGATGGCGTACCACACGCCTGGGACGAAGTGATCGAAGCTGCCAAAGTATACGCGTCCTCCGAACGATCTTTCCATCGGAGTAAAAACATGAGTCAAAGCAGCAATCATCATCCATCCTCTAACAACAGAGGAAAAGGAAAGCAATCAGTCTGGTCAAGAATTACTGGCGTGGCAGAAGAAGGAAAATACTCTTCAGCGCAAGATGCTCGGAACATGTGATGACCTGTCGTTAGGGTCATGCAAAACCTAATTAACCTAGGTAGCTAGGGTAAGTAGGGTATCGAATCCAGAGGAGCGTGTGGTTAGTGGATAATATTTTAGTTGATTAAATGGTATTTCTTATGAAGATGCTATAAACTTATGAAGGTTGTACTAGGTTCATTTAAGAATTGATTGAAATAGTTTTGTTTATTATACTAGACTTGAATTGAAATTATATGAATAAAAAATAATATAGACTGTAAACAATTTAATTAAAAAGATCACACTAGGGTTTCAACAATTGAATACTAGGGATTTCACAAATGGGTAAACAATAGTAATGTGATTGGTGTTAACGGAGTGATTGCTCAATAGGCTTAGGTGTCAAGTTTTATCAATATCGAAGATAGAATAAACTACACTTCATTACCTAGAACATACAATCCTATGTCTGTGTTAAAGCAAGGAACCATGTTCATATCATTAGAAATTGGCACAAGATCAATTAACTAAAATGAGTTCAACATAAGGTTAATCACAATTCAACACAGTTAATTCAAACACACAAAAACATAAAACAATAGTTTAAGAACAATACCCAATTTGTTTAACCCTAGATCTTCAAAAGTTTACATCCCTAATGTGACACAAAGGGATTAGCCACTCATGGCCATAAAACTTGCTTCTTTGAAAAATAATGGATCTTGGCTCTTCTTGTCTCCTTGCGTCCTCTGCGTGACCTCCTTTGCAAAACTCTTGTGCGTCGCCCTTCTGTGTGTCCTCTTCTCCTTCGATGTAACCGTCCAAAGCAAATAATAAAACTCCCTCTGCGACTAAATCTCCTCCTCCAATAAATGTCGCTGTCCCAAAATAAAAATCAATTCCCAAAAATTGTCCACCGACTTCCGTTTTCATTCTTTTCTTCGAGATGGGCCTAAGGCCATTCTTTTTTCATACATTATTATTATTATTATTATTATTATTATTATTATTATTATTATTATTATTGATGGTATTATGATCCCGTGCTTTAGACTCGGGTGTTCAGGTCTCGAATATAATTTGTACTGTTTTGGCCCCGCTCCATATGATCACCTACCAAAAATATAAAATAAATAAATTAATAGTAAAAACAACTAAAAAGTAATAAAATATATACAATACTAAAATAATAGAGTACATACCTAAAACTAATATAAATACTATCTAAACGACTCAAAAATATACAAAACTGACAAATAAACATGATGCGTGCAACCGCGCATCAACATGATCAGTTCGAGAGGGCCTCGCGATCATAAAGGGCACCCAAAGAAAAATTATGACTGGACGCCCTTATCTAAAATACCATCGGAGGTATTAAAAACGGAACAAATAGAGTTCCCGAAACCACAAGAGCTCCGATGTGATAGACAACGTCTCGACAAATCCAAATACTGTGAGTTCCATGAAGACTATGGCCATCTGACAGACAACTGTTACAGTCTGAAGATGGAAATAGAAAATGCCATAAAGTTAGGACAGCTGGCGCACCTTGTAAAGAATGTGCGAAGAAGAAAAGACAACACTGAAGGAAATGAGCCCCCACAGAAGAGAATACGAAACCTCAATGCGCATCATGTGTATAGCACATCACGCAATGACTGCAACATGATCCATAGAAACGCGAGTCACAAACGCATGTTTGCGGAGACAAGTGACGATTCATGGAAAGAAGAACAAGTGATCATGCCAAGAGTGAAGGGAGGGGCTTCGTTGACAGCTCCATTGATCATCACAGGCGTTGTTGGCCATTACTGAACAAGATATATGTTTTTGGACAACGGCAGTAGCACCGACATCATGTACCAGCAATGTTTCGACCAGCTGGACGATGATGACAAAGCAAGAATAATACTAGTGACAGAGCCAATTTCTGGCTTTATTCATGAAACAATTTATCCATGGGGAATGCTCACCTTCCCAGTAACACTTTCAGACGGAAAACACTCGCGCACTAAAACATGTGACTTCATTGTTCTTCCCGTTAATTCCTCGCATGACATCCTACTAGGGCAAGAAGGACTGGCAAAATTCAACTGCAACGCATCCACCCCACACCAGATGGCAGGTTTCCCTACACGAACAGGAGTCGCATTCATTCGTGGGAACAAAACATGCCACACAACAGATGCGCCAAAGCCAACAAAACAAGCAAAACCAACTGTCAAAAATGAACCGGAAAAATGGGTTATCAACCCTGCATTCCCGGAACAGACAGTGATCATCGGCCATGTAATCTCCGACACCATTCGCACACATTTGAAGCAACTGTTAATGAAGAACATGGATATTTTCGCTTTCAAGCCAGCAGACATGGTTGGTGTCCCGCGCCACATCGCGGAACACAAGCTTAACGTCTATAAAAACGCAGAACCGGTCGCTCAAAAGAAGCGCAGCATGGGGCCGGAGAAAACGAAGGCGATGAATGAACAAGTGATGGAGCTATTAAATGCGGGAATCCTCCGCAAAAGCAAGTATCAAACTTGGGTGGCAAACCCAGTCATGGTAGGCAAATCCAATGGCACCTGGCGCATGTGCGTCGACTACAAAGACTTGAATAAAGCTTACCCAAAAGATTGCTACCCGCTACCCGAAATTGATTTAAAGGTTGACTCGTTAGCGCCGTACAGGCTCAAATGTTTTTTGGACGCCTACAAGGGTTATCATCAGATCTAGATGGCCAAAGAAGACGAAGACAAAACGACATTCCGAACAGACATGGGAACCTTTTGCTATACCAAAATGCCATTTGGGCTCAAAAACGCTCGGGCAACATATCAGCGTTTAATGGACACCGCGTTTGTAAAACAAATCGGTGTAAATTTGGAAGTGTACGTCGACGACCTGGTAATCAAAAGCAGAGAAGAAGACCAGATGTTAAACGACATTCAAAAAACTTTCGATCAATTGTGCAGTGTGCGGATGAAGCTAAATCCGGGCAAATGTTCCTTCGGAATGGAAGAAGGAAAATTTCTCGGAGTCATCGTAACAAAAGATGGCTTCCGCCCGAACCCAGATATGGTGCAAGCAATCGAGCGCATGCCATCTCCATCTTCGGTCAAAGAAGTCCAAACTTTAATGGGGCGACTTGTAGCTTTGAACAAATTTCTGTCAAACTATGTGTCCAAATCTTTTCCCTTCGTGGACACATTAAAGAACTGCTTGAAGAAATCAAATTTTCACTGGACCACAGAGGCAGAAGCAGCTTTTCAAGAAATGAAGAAGTGTTTGAGCAATCTGCCAACACTCACTGCTCCGCTGCCGAAGGAACCGCTTACCTTATACCTGTCTGTCACCGATAAGGCAGTAGGCGCGGTACTCATGCTCGACAGAAATGGGGTACAAACCCCAATATATTATGTCAGCCGTACGTTGCTGGACGTCGAGACCCGCTACTCAACAATGGAAAAATTGGTTCTTGCACTGGTCCATGCTTCCAGAAGACTGCGCAGATACTTCCAAGGACATCCGATCAATGTCTTCACAGACTTCCGCATCAATGACATCTTGTGCAAGCCAGAACCTTCTGGACGGTTGGCCAAATAGGCAATAGAATTGGGTGAACACTCGATCTCATACAAGGCAAGACCTTCCTTCAAAGGACAAATCCTTGCAGATTTTATCGCGGAAGTCCCAGCGGATAAAATTGAAGAATGCGCAAATGAGGCATCATCAAAATCAACTCCGCCTGATGAAACTCAAAAGTGGAAATTGTTCATTGACGGTGCTTGTAATGACGAAGGAGCCGGCGCGGGGTTACGTTTGATATCCCCAGAAGAGAAAGAATACACCTACGCAATAAGGCTCGATTTTCAAACAACTAACAATGAGGCAGACTATGAAGCACTGATAGCAGGCTTACGCATCGCCAAAAAGATGGGCGCACAGTACATCGAGGCCCACGTCGATTCAATGTTAGTTGCTAATCACATCGACGGCTCATATGAAGCAAGAGAGCCATCCATGATTTTATACTTACAGCACACCAAAGAACTGATGAATAGCTTCCTCCACTACAAAGTCATCCACGTACGCAGAAGCCAGAACAAGCCAGCATATGCTTTAAGAAAAATGGCGTCAACCGCATTTGATCATATGGCAAAAGATGTACGAGTTGAGGTGCTGACAAAGCCACCTGTACCACCAAAACAAGTAAACGTGGTCCAGACAGGAAAAGAATCTTGGATCACCCCTATAATGGCCTTCCTGACCAAGGGAATCCTCCCATCAAACAAAGCAGAAGCATGGAAGCTACAACACAAGGCCTTACATTTTGAGGTCGCCGATGGTATCTTATAACGACGGTCCTATCTCGGACCATTGCTACGATGTGTAGATTTCGCGGAAGCCACGTACTTAATAAAAGATATACACGAAGGCACGTGCGGATTACACGTTGGACCTCAGATGGTCGTTGCTAAACTCATGAACGCGGGATATTACTGGCCTGGAATGCACCTCGACGCACTAAAAGAGCCGCGCAAATGTGACGCTTGTCAACGGCACGCGCCTGGTACACTCAGACCAAAAAATAATTTGGTACCAGTCACAGTGGCATGGCCATTCCAAAAATGGGCCATTGATCTGGTGTGAACTTTCTCTACAGCGCCAGGCAACGTCAAATATTTGGTGGTCGCCATTGATTACTTTACCAAATGGGTGGAAGCCAAGACGTTAGCCACTACGCAATATCAAAATATTTATATGGGAATTCATCATTTGCAGATTTGGTCTACCTCTGGAAATTGTAAGTGACAATGGCACGCAATTTGCGGACCAACATTTACAAGAATGGCTCTCATCCATGAAAATCAAATAGATATTTACGTCAGTCGCGCACCCTCAGGGCAATGGCCAAGTTGAACGCGCAAACAGAAGTATTGTTGAGGGCATTAAAGCACGTCTGGGAACAAGGCGTAGCGGCTGGGTGGATGAATTGCCCCATGTTCTTTGGGCTCATCGCACTCTTTCCAAAACAAGCACCGGGGAAGCACTGTTCAGCTTCACATACGGTACTGAGGCAGTCATCCCAACAGAGGTCACGCATCCTTCCCCAAGAGTCTTGTTCGCGCAACAAACTGATAATGATAAAGAATTGAGGATGAATCTAGACTTGCTAGACGAACGCCGAGATTCGGCCTGTGTTCGAGAAGCCTCATACAAACGACAGTTAGAAAAGTATTACAACACGCGAGTCAAAGAACAATCTTTCCGCGTTGGCGACTTTGTTTTCCGCAACAATGAAGCATCAAATGCGGAAAAACCAGGAAAACTTGCTCCAAATTGGGAAGGACCTTATAAAATCCAAGAGGTATTGGAAAAAGGAGCGTATGCTTTAGAGCGCTTAGACGGATCACCAGTACCACGTACTTGGAATGCAGCGCAGTTGCGAATGTGCTATGTTTAATCTTTTATTCTCAGATTTTGTAATAAGGATGTTAAGTCCAAATCATTTATATTACAAGCAAGCCTTTGTTATACAAGCCATTGTTTAAACTACTACAATTTCCAAAACAAAAACACAGACGGTTGATATACATAAATAAGGGGGATCATCACAAAATCAAAATATACCCCATGAACAAAGACATTCAACAGCAACTACAAAAGATCATACTTATGATTTACAAATAAAGACTTCAAGAACATCGGAAGCATACATTAACCCCTAACCTTCCTGGGTTTAGTTACATCTCCCAACTCCGACAGCTTCTTCATCTTCAACGGCTGACCATCAGAGGTCCCTTGATCATCAAGATTATTAGGCCGCATGTCTTCTTGTGACAACAAATGCTCACAATACTCAGCTAGACGATCAAGAGCATCTGTCGAAGACTGATCACGACTGGGATGCTGAGAAAGCTTCATCATCCCTTGCAATGCTAATCTTTCTGTGGTTTGAAGACTACTAGTGGAAGTGCTAGTCGCCATTCACTCAGAAAGTATGCAATAATTTTTTCAAAAAGTAACTAATGAAGAAGGTATGAGGATGCACTTACTATAAATAGAGGAGAGAGATTATGGTAATTAATTACCATTAATGGTAACCACTCGATTACCCTAGGGCAGTGTGACAGTCGCCCTGAAAATAGCCGTCACAACTGTCACATCAATCATGAGCAGTCTGACAAACACTTGTGTCAGAAAACAAAGATGACATTATCTAATGATTAGCACACACGTGTAAGACAAAGAAAACATTCTATCAGTTTCATGAAAAGAAAAGCAAGATAAATTGTTCATCAAAATGTTACATAAACACAAACAAACATAAGGGAAGAAGGAAAACATTCATCCAAGATTCAAATACTGAGAGACATCATCAGTATTTGAACCTTCTTCGCGCTTATCACCAGCTGCGGACGATGTCCCTGCCCCGCCATCAGTAGAAGTTTTCTTGGTCTCCTCTTCTTGGCGCGCCTTTTCAGCTAACTCCTCACCAAGGCAGTCAGATTTCTTAAAATAATTGCGCAATTCGCCAGCAGGGTCATCAGTCTTCAAGCAGGCCTCCAAGAGCTCAAACACTTCAAAGTTTAAATGCTCATAGTCATCATAAGCCTTTAACAGTTCGTCATCATACGACTCGTTCCCATATGGCCCAGCCTCTTTCTTTTTACCATCCGCATGATGGCAAAAACCTTCGCAAAAGCCTAGCTTCAAACCTTGCTTCACGAAAGTACTGGATATGCGGGAAATCACTTCTGTTAGCTTGGGATCGTTCCAGACACGCTTAAATATCTGCAAGTTCAGAATACTATATAAATTTACGAAACAAGGCATAATTATTCATAAAAGAAGGAACTCTAGCTTACCCCAGCAACACCATCGCTCATCAACCAAGCGATCCTCTCATTGGCCGCAACGGCTATATCAGTAGCTTCTTCAAAAGAACTCTGAACCTTATCCAACTCCAGCTTGGCCTGAGAACAAGAAGACTCCGCCAGCACCTTTTCTTCTTGAAGCTTGGCATTTTCTAAAACAAGATCCTTTATCTTGGCCTTCGCATCAGACAGTGAGGTGGTCGCCCTGAGGAGATCATCATGCTGACTATTGTACTTACGGATGGTATCAGCAAGTTCTGTCTGCATCTCTTCACTGGATTTTTGGCTTTGCTCTGCTTCCTTTTTTAGACGAGAATTCTCGATCTTCAAACTTTCAATGGTGGAACGCCGAAGCTTAGTCTCTTAATTCGTCCTTTTACAAGCGGCAGACCATGCCTTAGAAGCTTCAGCCTTATCCTTCTTCACCCTGTTCACCTCCTCCACAGCGTCGTGAGCCACCTTCTTATGATGCTCAATCTCTGACCAGATCTCATAGCGGGCGCGTTGGAACTCTTCTTCACGCCTCAACAAGCTGGCCTCCGAATCTTTCAAATTCTGATAATCCCGCATGAATTCGTTTTCACGCCGGATAAGAGAACCAAGGCCACTCACACCCAATGAGAGATTCATAGCCATATCAATAAACAGGGACCGCCGATCCACACTGTCTTGATAATCACGCTCGGCAGGGGGCACAGACAACATAACAAACTCTTGTGCATCAAGCGCATTTGTGAACCGGGTAGTATCCAAAATGTCCCAGCGCGACTGGTATGGCCTTGGCGGATCAGTTTCACGCGAAGAATACTTTCCCCGCCAGTGACCAGATTGGCCAGATTTCCCATCACCGCTTGAAGGGCCCTCCTTATATATCACTGTGGAGTCTACCACAGTGCGCACAAAGGCGGAGGGGTTTTCCTCAATAGCCTCATCCTCTTTCTCCTTCTCACGAGCAACTTTAGATCCCTGCGAAGAGCTCGGTTCTTGCACTCGCTCCAGTGAAGCGTCAGGATGTTGAACGCTCAAATTTGGGGTTGCGGACTCATCTACCTTCTTTCCCGCAGCCTTATCAGTGGCAATTACCGAATCATCCGAGATTGGCTCCACCTGCGGCATTACATCTTCATCCATAACTCCCTCAGATACATTGACTACAGTTGCATCTTTTGTCGAATCTTCCGCTATGCCAATATTCTCATCAATCAGACGGCCTGGAGAAGATATCTTCTCAACCACATTCGTAGCTTGTTTCAAGCGGGACTCCGCAAATGGATGTTGCCCTACATAAAAAGCTAATACAAGATGTTACACAAATTAATGTTTAAATACTAAGAAGGAAGCCTAGTCAAACGTACCAGATAAATGCCTCAAGGTCTTCATGGGAAGATTCTCGCGCACTGGTGGAGGCTTCACCAGCACTTCAAACTTACCACCCTTTGGCCAAGTCAAAGGCTTAAACACATCAACCGGAACTGCTGCAATAGGTTCCGGATGCAATGGCTCGCCTGCTTCTCCCGATGACTGCGGGATCTAAACCTGTTTTTGTTTCAACTCCTCCATTCTTTGTTGAAATAGCTCTTCAGTGACACTCTCAGACTGACGGGCAGGGGACGAACGCCTAGCGCGTTTATGTTCCAACTCTATGTTCGACTCTGTTAGCTCTTCATCCACTTCCTCGACTATAATGGGAGCAGCCGGTGGTTTTGTTTTCTTGCTCGCCTTGGCACGCTTCTTAGATGTACCCATGCCTGGGGCGGAAATTACATCTGTATACATTAACCTATGTGTGAGAAAAGAATAAAGGAATTGCAAGGACTAACCAACAGGTTTCTGGCGCTCAGAGGTAACTTCTTTAACATCAACTACAGCTTTTCTGCGGAGTTGAATACACGCACCTGCCACGAAGAATGCGCAAAATCAGTACGCAGGATGCGTACCTAACTGCGCTTCCTTCGCGCACACAAGAAATTTATCACTAATAAAGGAAAGAGACGTGGGTCATAACCTGTTCTCGCGTACTGCTTCGGAGGATTAATGAGATTAGGGAATAAAAAGTTCGAGCTAATCCTCCCCGACAACCGTTGCGCACCTTCAACAGCTGGAGTATACAACACCTTGGCTTCACCTCTCTTAGCAAACAACTCAAACAGAGACACACCTGGAAACAATTGCGCAACATCAATTCAAGTATATGACATAATATACACAAAAGTCAGAGATAAACTCATTACCTTCTGGAGGAGTCAGATCATGTCCCTCCGGACAGATAAGACTGAGGCCCAGCAAAGATAACACACTTTCGGGACAATCATCCATTATCAACGGAGTAGCATTGTTGCAAAGCGACTTGTACCAAGCCTGCTCTTTGTACCCTGCCATTGGGGGAAATTCAGCAATCTTCTCTTTTAAACCCACCATCATCCACTGAAAAGCAGCAGGGATAACACCACGGTGGACATAGAAAAACTTATCTTTCCACTCATACATGGATTTCAAATTTTCTGATACTAGTTGTTTCACCTTCCGACGAATACCTAAGCTATACCAACCATTACCGCCACGGGCAGCCTCAAGAACTAAAAAACATTTAGCCT
The DNA here is from genome assembly GCA_030844895.1 of Ambrosia x helenae. NCBI lineage: Eukaryota > Viridiplantae > Streptophyta > Magnoliopsida > Asterales > Asteraceae > Ambrosia > Ambrosia x helenae. The sequence continues at coordinate 20,292,169 of CM061225.1, read as the reverse complement.
ATCGAATGTAGGTTGAATATCCAAAGTCTTGCAGGTAGCCTCAAAGTGAATCAAACGACACCACCCATAAGGGGTCAATTGTGTCGGATGAATACCATAGGTCAGCAAGGCATCCACTACAAACTTGGTGGCCAGAAGACGAAAGCAACACTTACTAAACGCCGCTGCATACAAGGTTATCTTACCAGGTGGTGCTTGTAAAGCATTCTTCCCTTCGACTGGGAGCTCTAGCTCCCATTCAGACAGAATACCATATTGATCAAGGAAGCTTGAAAATGAGGCCTTATCCCACTTAATAGTGGTGGCTTCAATACTTTTTGATGATTCCTTCCCAAGATCTTTTACAGAATCAGATGTCTTACTAGATTCCGGGACGTTTCGTGAATCTTGAGACATGGTTGAAGAAAGGGTGAAGAATAGGGGAAGATACGTTAGAGAGAAATTTCAAATTTGAAACGATTGGAAATGGAAAAGACATGATTAAAAATCAATATATAGGCTTGGTAATTAATACAGCTGACGTCAAGATCAGTGGGCCAGCCAGACCTTTTCGTACATGAGTATAATAGGAAAATGATACGTGTACATATGAAGACAAACAAACGCCACACGCACCTCACGTGCCCACTCGCCTGACAAACCGCCGATCAACGTGCCTGCACATGTCTCAATTGTCACTAGTCACGTCCAGCCCACTCGCCATAATGACCACACGTTTTAAAGTTCATGGGGAACTGACAGCTGTCCATAACAAACTACTGACGTGTCTTACGCCTGCGGAGCTTTGACGTAAAATTATACCATCCGTTCTCCGCAAAACACTTCCGCAACACAAGAATCTTTCACCAAACACTTATGCGCAATTTAACATTACAAATAGGCCTTCATCAAAAACACACATCTTATAAGTCCAACATCCCTCCCAACTCATCATAACTTCTTAGATAAGAGACACACTGGACTGGGGGGACTTGATGAGATTGGGTACTGAATACACTATTCCGCATACCCAAACCCGGAATAACATCACCACGCGGAGAAAAACTCATGCGCAGGAAGTGGTCAACACACAATAATGACCGGTCAATGGTCAAGTCTCGGTCAAGGCGAAGGTCATGCATGGTCAAACACCATGCATGAGTCAAGGCTACAAACACGTTGACCAACCATTAAAGGCGGTAGACGTTTCCACTATTCCCATTAATTAAGCTTTCCATATATCACCTAACTAACATAATTAAGGGTGATAGAGATAACCTAACCACGGTTAGGACTTGGGTAATGGTGGCATATGGACTCTCCTATATAAGGGATCACATCCATAGTAGGAGAGGACACAATCTGCTAACCCGGAGAGCTATCACACTTGATAGTATCCCCATTCACCCCGTTTTTGTTATAAACTACTACCTTGTGTAGTCGTCTCCACACCCACAATCAACTCTTGTTTGCAGGTTCTTCCATCCATAGCTGCTAATGAAGGATCAACCCTGTGGATACTCATAATATTATCATCCCTAAAAGGTGGTGAGACTATTTGTTTCTTCAATTATTATTATTATTATTATTATTATTATTATTATTATTATTATTATTATTATTATTACTAGGTTAGAGCCCCGCGTGTACACGCGGTACATGTTCATGTTAAATGAAAAAAATTCTATAAAGATTGTAGTATGCAATTTTATTTATTGAAAGTTACGTAATACAAGTCGTATGAATTTTGGTTGATTGTAAATTATCATAAAAAAGTTTAATGTTACCCAATAACAAATATATGAATCAACAAATGTTTGATTTGACGTGATTTAAAAACAAATAATGAAATGAATAAACATATATTTATTGTAACTGCATGCAAATGAAGATTAAATTCAAAGTAAATAAATGTAGTTTAACAAATCATACAACGAAACAATTATAAAAAAAAATAAACGATTTATGCAAAATATGATCGCAAGCTTATTAACAAACTTCAAAATATTATTTTAGAGACAACATTTGCTATTTGTTATTAAAGTTGTCATCTTTATCCAATATTAGTATCTTCAGGCCATCTCTACTCTTGTCACTTGGCAGCGACATACAACTGCCCATGTGTAAAAATAAGATCTTTCAAATACAGACCTACCCTAAATAGGGTTTGTCCTTGACTCTTATTTATTGTCATTGCGAAACATAAAGTAAGAGGGAATTGTCTTCTGTTAAATCTGAAAGGAATATTCTTATCAGATGGGTACAGCCTAATTCTTTGGATAAAAGTTCGCATTCCAATGTTACTCCCTGAATTATTTTAGCTTCTATAACACGGTTTGATATGGCAAGACGATTTGGAACATGTGGCTTTGAAAAGAATTTACGTCCACTTATAGGATCCCTGAACCATTAGAATAACAAAACAGTAAAATTTGTCAAAAAAAAAACTCTGGTGAGGAAAAGAAAGGCATTTGCCATTGTAACTGTATTATCATCAGGAATTTAACGCAAATATATCCAGAAGTCCCTAAACTGTTTTGATGGTTTGACTCATAACCAATGAACTAAAAATCAAGCTAAAACCATAGTGAAAAATCAATACTAAACCCACATGAGAAACTCGTTAGGAGTAAAGATAGCTACGTGGATGGGTTGAATAATATGTCAAAGTAGAAGGTTTTTTATAGGGCAACCTTTTATCCATTTGACCTGTTTCAATGCTTCCACAATCGGAATATTGTGTCTTGAATAATTCTAATCGAATAAGTTGGACCTATTTATATAATTGAATTATAAAAATGGAAGGATTGGTAATTTACGTGAGTTGGTCAACGACGCTTAAAATTAGCACAATTATTACAATCATGATGATGGTTAGCGTTTCATGAAAATTTATTAAAGGACAATTCTTTGTAAACATAATATGATAACGTTAATCTGTCAAAGATATTTAAATTAAAGGCGTAATATTCTTATTCTTAGTATCACTGAAACGATATTTAGTTAATGTAGTCAATGATGGAGGATTTCATGACAAATGAGGTTTTTTTAATGTTATGAATCGCCTTTAATTAATATTGTTACTGATAACGTAAAATGATATTTCATTATTAATTTTGTTACTAATTACTAATAAAAGTATTGTAAGACATGAAAAATAAATAAAGTCAAAGAATTGACCTCCATCAAAATAACAAAAACGTAAAAAGTTTTTACGTTTATTGGTCAACAATATTAAAATGAAAGTCATTATAATAGTAATATCATTGAAAATTATTTTGAATAAATTATAAATTTTAGGAAATTGTTAAATAGATTTAAATTATTATTATTGTGACACCCGACAAACTCAGGTTAGTAACGTTGACTAAACTAATAAGTCTACCTTAGCGAGTCATGCATATTACGTACTTAACGGGGTCAGTCGAGTCGGTATGATGATTCTGGGAATCATCGGGAGTCGTTACGATGATCCGCGGGGTCATCGGGAGTCGGTCCATAACCATGTGTACAAGGATTGGTGATTCGTGGAATCGCCGGGTTTATCGCACACACGAGTCTCGAGTCCCGGGAATTGGTGAACGGATGTAAACGTGTTAGTTATCATGCATTATATGTTTGAAATCATTATGTGACTTATCGGTATGTGAATACGTGTTTATATATGTTAAAATAGTGTTTAACGCGCCAAAAACCCGTTCCAGCATCACAGAGGTGATTAGGAAGCCCTAATCGCCTATACTTGGGGCGAGTAGGAGATGTTAAGGGCGAATGGGGGCTCTACTCGCCTATATACAGGCGAGTAGGAGCCCTACTCGCCTGAAACCATCTGCTAATCGCCTATACTGCTGAACACGGGTCAAAACACCTATAAATAGAACCCTTAACTCCCCAAACACCATTTGTGCAACCCTAACTGACCCTAAGCCTCCCACACACCTTGAAACACCTCTGGAGCTTGCTTTGCTTCAAAACACACCATCACCAAGCTTATACACCCTTCTTTGATAAAATCCAAGGTGTGTTCTTCATCCTACACCTTTGTAAAGTTGTTGTTTTGATTCCCAAAAGTCCAGACCTTGTTTTGCTAAGTTTGTGTCTTTAAAACCCTTTGAAAAGAGTTCTAAAACAAGTCTACACCATAATACTTGCTATATGTGAAGCATTTGTGCATATGATGATTGTTGATGATTATAACATGAATGTTTCCATGAATTTGTTGTACTTATGATGTGTAAGTGTTGTTAGGATGATTATCTATGAGTTTAAGCCCTTGTTATGATGTTTAGGTGCAAGTATGCATTTTGACCCATTTGGGTAATTCTTGAAGAATAGGATGTATGATGTGATTCATTGCTTGTTTATGGTTAGAAATCATGCTAGGATGATGATATAACATAGAGATGATGATTTGCAACTTGTAGGAGATGAAATCTGATTGTTTCCATATAGGGAAAGATAAGGTTAGTTAATGAAACCTAGTATTTGCCATTTTTGGAAATAATCGCACCGAGCCCGTTTGAGCAGAGATAAATTGGGGGTTTTTGCTTGGAAAGGGTTGGGTAATAGTTTAGTTTTGATATTGGGTGTTTTTGCATGTTTCGGATCTGATTTGGAGAGTTTAACGCGCGAAAACGCGCAACAGCAGTGCATCAGGCGAATAGGGCCCTACTCGCCTGAAGCTTCATGCGAGTAGGAGCCTACTCGCCTATAGCTTCATGCGAATAGGCCCTACTCGCCTATATCCTCCCTCCTACTCACTAGTTGACTTTTCCTAATCGCATGAAGGTTTCCTAATCGCGTGTACTGCTGTCATAAACGCGTTTTGACATCCCGGAACATGATTTGACACCTAGGAACATGATAGGAACCCCGGGATACACCCAATGACTTAGTAAGACGTGTTCGGACCTGTTTACGCGTTAATCGGACATTATGCTAGACTAGGTGAACTATTGCGCGTATTAAGTGTTTAATTGCATATGTTGCATGATGACTTGTATTTACCTAACACGTGGGATGTCGGGTCACCAATGGGATGTCGGGTCTTGTCTGGTACGGTCGGTTTAACAGTCAAAGGTGTTTTCAAACGTTTATGGTCATGGTCTGGACATTCGGGGACTAGTTAGCCTGCGGGTTATTAGTCCGATACTTATACACATCTTATGATAGGTCGCCGCTATTTGGGGCTATCATAACATAATTACTTAACTGTTTTCAAGTAACGCAATCCGAGGTGAGTTTCACAGCCCCACTTTTACTGTCTTGCTTTCGGGGGAGAAACATGCTTTGTACAAACTATTTAAAGGTCATGTTATACTATGGGTACTTTATGTTACTATACGGCTTTTATGGAAAGTCCCAGGGGGAAACCATGAATGTGCTGGAACGCACAACTGGGGAAATGTGGATAGATCTATTGGGCCTCACAAGCCCCACTCGACGGCGGGGCCGGGCGGGTGCATATTGTCTCTACCTATCGGGTTACCGAGGCATCGGTAGCCCAGTCATCTGGGCTGGTATCATCTTTTGGTTCATGTTTAGTAATGGGTTCCCAACCGTAGTAGTAAAAACACTTAACGTCTAGCTAACGTTCTTATGACATAGTATTAACGGGAATGATCTTTGTGAACTTGTGACAACACTTTTATAAAAAGAAAACCTGTGGACTCACCAGCATTATATGTTGACATCTTTTTGGCATGTTTTCTCAGGTCGCTAAGGTAGCAGTCAATGGGCTAGGCGCACGGAGTCATGCACAGCGTCTAATATTTTTGAAGCATATTAAAACAATGTTTTGTAAACAATGATATGTCTTTTGGTTGTAAACAAGAATGCTTCCGCTGCTGGTTTACAGCTCAAAGCATGATATTTTGGTTTTAAATATAATTATGAAGGCATGTTTGTTGTATGTTTATTGTGATCATTGACTGAGATCCTGGTGTGTCACACGCCTCGCGGTAAAACCCCGCACGTGGAATTTGAGGGTGTGACAATTATTAAAAGAATAGATTTAAATTATATTTATTAGATACATTTTGTTTACCAAAATTATTACATGAATCTTTCTGTTATCATTAATTGAGTTTTTTTTAATAATTTTTGAAATAATTTGAATGTTATTAATGATCAAGGGTTCAATGACAAATGATGATTTTTTATATTGATATTACGTTTATTCTTTATGTTAATAATTGTAATAATTATTACTATTAATAGTAATAAATGGATGACAAAAGTTAACTTAACAATTTAAATTATTTACTAATTTATTAAGTTAATTGAAAATTATTTTGAGTATACTATATATTTTAGTAAACTGTTAATTAAGGAAAAAAATTATTTTATTAATATACAATTGAATGATTGATTTATTTTATTAATAGTAATAAAAACGTAATTTAAATCTAATTAACAGTAATAAAGGCGTAATTTATTACTATTAATAAAGACGTAATATTATTAATATGGTTAAATTTTTTTTATTAATATACAATTGAATGATTGATTTATTTTATTAATAGTAATAAAGACGTTATTTAAATCTATTTAACAGTAAAAAAGACATAATTTAAATCTAATTAATAGTAATAAAGACGTAATTTATTAATAGTAATAAAGACGTAATATTATTAATATGATTGAAATTTATTTTATTAATATACGAATCAATGATTGATTTATTTTATTAATAGTAATAAAAACGTAATTTAAATATAATTAACAATAATAAAGACGCAATTTTTTTTTGTTAGTGACAAAATTTATTTTATTAATATACAATTGAATGGTTGATTGAATTTATTAATAGTAGTAAAGACGTATTCTAAATCTATTTAACAGTAATACTGACATATATTAATAATAGTAATAAAGACGTAATATTATTAATATGATTGAAAATTATTTTGAACATAGTATATATTTTAGGAAACTGTTAATTACTGACAAAATTTATTTTATTAATATACAGTTGATTGATTGAGAAATTTATCATTTATTTACAAATGAATTTCAAGTAAATGCTAATTAATAAATTATAATTTTCGTAATAATTATATGATATATATTCATCTCTGCCAATAAAGTCCAATCAGAATTTAAAAATTTTTATTAACGTCAATAAATAACATTAAAACCCTTAATAAATAACTTTAAAACTGCTACAATCTCAATAAAACTTATTAATTGCAATAAAGTCCAATCATAATTTAAAAATTCTTATTAATGTCAACAAATAACATTAAAACTCTTAATAAATAATATTAAAACTGCTACAATCTCAATAATGAATCATTCAAATCAACATCTTTAGTAATAATTATTAATTGTGATTGAAGTAATATAATTCTTTAACAAAAAGTAATATTTTTAAAATTTATATAATCATCTAATTTCGTTGTTAAAATAGGTTCAAAATTGTCGTTTCATGACAATTGATTAAAGGAAAGTCGTAATATCAAAATTAAAGTCGGTCAACAATATTAAAACTAAATTCGTAATATTAGTAATATCAATAAATAAGATTAAAAGTCTTAATAAATAACATCAAAATCATAATCATTAAAATTAATGACATTAAAATAATCTGCCTCTCAAACTGCCTTAACCATTATCTACAAATTATTATTGTCATATTAAAATTAGGAAACTAAAATTAGCATACGAATTTTTTTTTTTGGGTAAAGGGCATAGCCCGGCAAAAGTATTATAACACAACACTAAACAATTACATCATCTTGGGGGCATTCCCCGTGTCATCCCCTTCATAAGTCTAGGGGACCAAAAGTACGAAACCAAGCAACCCATTTTCGGGTGTATACATAAACGTCTACTGAGGTTAGATTTCCCTACCATGTTAGACCTAGACCTCCTAAGACCCTTACAAGACCATTGCTCAAGCCTAGGAGATATACAAAATCTGGTAACTCGGGTGCGCTTTGGCAACATTATAGCCGAGTACCCCCAACCCACCGGAGTTTTTTCCCACGCCCAACAATTGGGCAGATTACAAAATATAGATATTAAGATATCTAGAGTAATAATCCAATAATTAATCATGCATTCCATTGTTCCAGGCCAAGTGTTCTGGTTGGCCCGTTTAGTACCATAGAGGCATCTCCTTGTTGCCAAACTTCTCTTAGTGGGCTCCCCCCACCAGGTTTGGGTCCAGGCGTAGCGGATAGGTTTTTTGAGGTCCACCAAGTGAGTCTTCACCCAGCAGCACCTGCAGTGGGCTGTAGTACATTGGGCCCATCTACAGGCCTGCTTCAAACCAGCCCCATTATGGGTCTTCGACATTTGCTCCATTCCCACAGATTGGGCCTTCTCTTGCTCAGTCTTCATAACATGGGCCGAAGAGTGATTCCTGAAAGTTATCAGGAAGCCCCATGCCTTCCTCTTAGTGGGCTCCCCCCACCTAGTTTGCCGATGCCAGCTGAATGTGCCACCACAGCACAGGTGATCCAAGCTAGTTGTTTCCGACTTCAACTTTGGCGTCACAGTGTGGGCCTTCCTACGACGAAAACATTGGCTGGGCCCTGCCTTTCTAATTTTACCCTTGTATAAGGTCTTTACACCCGCAGTGTGGCAACCTGTTATAAGAGTATTGAAAATCCATTTTATCCAATGATGCAACCAGCTCTTGAAGCTGTCTGAGCCCGTAAGATCCAGCCACATCACCTTACAGATAAGATCATAACTGGTGTACCAAGTCCTGCACCTGACCCAACCCAGCACCCCTTTACCCCAATAAGACATAATGTTAAAGACAACAAGACAGAAACAACAGGGAATGACACAGACAAGGGTTTCCAAAACGTGGGCAAGGAGCAAAGACACGACCACCGAAATGAACACCACCCCGTTTTGGTCCAACCTTATAACTCCCGGTTGATTGGTGCAACTCCACACCCAGACAAGACCTATGCCACCACAGTGTCTCCAAGTATCCAGACCATACAACACAGATCGACTCACACAATTGTAAAAACAAACAGACCAAAGGATAGAATAGGAGGTGAAACAAATTCTGCAACACCAAGAAAGACGCTTAACAAATCCTACCCTCCTCCCCCTTATACCTCCAGCCCAACCCAACAGAAAACCATCCCACGACCCAAATATGGCAGCAGCACAAGCAAACCCAGCATACGAATTTGAGACCATGATGACTTGAATAGTGTAATTGACAATTGATTAAATAAAATTCGTTATACCAAAATGAAAGTCGTTCAACAACATTAAAAGTAAATTCGTAATATAAGTATTAGTAATATCGATAAATAAGATTAAAAATATTAATAAATACCAACAAAATCATAACTAATCATTTAAATCAATGACATTAAAAACATCCGCGTTTCAAATTGCCTTACCAATTATCTACAAATTATTATTGACATTCTAAAATTATCACACTTATTGAAATGATTTTGATGATTAACGTTTAATGACAATTGATTAAAGGAAATTCATAGTATAAAAATTAAATTCGGTCAACAATATTAAACCGAAATTCGTAATTAGTAGTATCAATAAATAATATTAAAAATCCTTAATAAATAATATCAAAATCATAATCAATTATTCAAATCAATGACATTAAAATCATCCGACTCTCAAATTGACTTAACCATTATCTACAAATTATTGTTGTTATTTTAAAATTATTACATGAAAGAACCTTTTAATATATTGAATAAGGAAATCATACATTAGTTATGATTTTGTTTTTTTAAAAGATGAGTATATTAAATATATGTATTATTACTCAAGGGTGATTTATATAAATTAACATACGTGTATGTAACATCTATGAAATTTCACTACACTGATAATATCAAGCGGATGGCTTTTTTTTATATATAGGAATATTGATGTCGTATACTTAATGATATATGAGTATTTAAAATATATTTGCATATGGGATATAGTTTAATATTTGAAATTTGAATTCTTAGAACTTGAGTCGGTGACTTTTCTAACTCAGCATAAATTATGGTAAACTTAAATTTCGGGTTAAATTGATTCATAATCAATCATTCATACAAAAAAAATAAATGAGAGCTATTATGGTAAACCGAAATTTCGTATTAATTGTAATATAAATTATTAAAAAATCATAATAAATAACATTAAATTCGGTCAATTATTATTAAAGTAAATAAATAACAATCATTCAGATTGAATGACATTAAATTTGGTCAATTATTATTAATGACAATAAATAATATTAGTTATGATTTATTGTAAATCATAAAAAATCACATATATATTAGATGTTAATATACAGAGGTTTTTAGTTTAAATTAAAAAAATCAACCAATACATTAGTTATGATTTTGTTTTTTTAAATGTGAGTATGTTAAATATATATGTATTATTACTCAAGGGTGATTTATATAAATTAACATACGTGTATGTAACATCTATGAAATTTAAATACACTGATAATATGAAGCGGATGGCTTTGTGTATAGATATGAATATTGATGTCGTATACTTAATGACATATGAGTATTTAAAATATATTTGCATATGGGATATAGTTTAATATTTGAAATTTGAATTCCTAGAAGTTGAGTCGGTGACTTTTCTAACTTAGCATAAATTATGGTAAGCCTAAATTTTGGGTTAAATTGATTCATAATCAATCACTCATACAGAAAAAATAAATGAGAGCTATTATAGGAAACTGAATTTCGTATTAATAGTAATATAAATTAATGAGATTAAAAAATCGTATTAAATAACATTAAATTCGGTCAAGTATTATTAAAGTAAATAAATAACAATCATTCAGATTGATTGACATTAAATTGGGTCAATTATTATTAATGACAATAAATAATATTAGTTATAATTTATTGTAAATTATAAAAAAATCAACCTATACATTAGTTATGATTTATTGTAAATTATAAAAATTATAAGTCTTTTATGCACATTATAAATGTGTAGTAAATCGAAATTTTTTAATTAAGTTTTTTGAATGCTTTAAAAATATGGTCTCAGAGTAAATGGTGCAAACGAAAATGATTCAATAATTTAGAAAAAAGAATGAGGAATGTGTGGAACGATTTTTATAATGATTGAATGCTTTAAAAATATGGTCTCAGATTTGTTTATGAATTTTGCATGATTGGTAATCCATTTTAGTAATGATTGATTGATAATTTAATGTCTGAAATGGTTAATTCAAATTTGTTTCCTAAGTTAAGTGTAGGCTAGAAAAACTTTTCTAATTTATTAGTTGATGAGCATTTGTTCGGTACGTTTGTGTATGGCATGTTTGGTGAATCCGGGTAAAAGAGTGACGTTGGGCATAATTGGGCCAGTTTAATTGGAATCGGTTTTGCATTTTTTAGGTTCAAAGGATCCGTTAAATCTTATTAGTGGTTTTAATTTGTTATTTTTTTTTGTATTTGTGTTTAAGGTTATTAAATATATTTAATTGAAATTAATAATGTTGACTAAACTTAAATTTAATTTACTATTAATTTACATATGGTGTGTATATTAGGTAATTGTCAACTTCATTTCAATCAAATTTAAATACATAGGTAATTGTCGCTAGGTTTGTCAACTTTATGCTTACATTTATCCTGAAATATATATTTGTAAATAAGTTTAAATGATTACCGAAAATATTCATTTTTTTATACAAACTTTACAAAAATAATACAACTAACCTCTATATAATAAATAAGGCTTATTATGGTAAACTTAAATTTGTATTAATGTTAATATAAATTCGGTCAATTATTAAAACATAGTAATAAATAAGATTAAATTGGGTCAAAATATTATTAATGTAAATTGATAACAATAATTAAGATTCAAATTTCAGATTAAATGACATTAAATTCGGTCAACTTTATTAATGTAAATAAATAACAATAATTCAAAATTAATGAAATTAAAATTGGTCTAATATTATTAGCTGAATATGAAATGTAGGATTTAATAATCAAAATTAACATAAGAAAATTGTCGATAGTTTAATGTTTAAAAAATATTGTTGACCGATTGTTGAATGTTAAACAACATTTTCCAAAAAATTATGGGTCGGTTTCTTGTGTCCTATACAGAATCCGAATCAACTTTATGCTTACATTTATCCTGAAATATATTTTTGTAAATAGGTTTAAATGATTACCGAAAATATTCATTTATTTTATATACAAACTTGACAAAAATAATACAACTAACCTATATGTAATAAATAAGGCTTATTATGGTAAACTTAAATTTGTATTAATGTTAATATAAATTCGGTCAATTATTAAAAGATAGTAATAAATAAGATTAAATTGGGTCAAAATATTATTAATGTAAATTGATAACAATCATTAAGATTCAAATTTTAGATTAAATGACATTAAATTCGGTCAACTTTATTAATGTAAGAAAATTGTCGATAGTTTAATGTTTAAAAAATATTGTTGACCGATTGTTGAATGTTAAACATCTTCAAAAATATTAAGAGTCGGTTTCTTGTGTCATATACAGAATCTGAAGATTCAAACGAATACAATAAATAAAGAGAATCGATAGACTCTTGAAAAGGATTTAGACAATAAATAAACAAAACGGTTTTATGCATACAAAGTTGGAGCTCCATATACCTAATTGGATTCTAGAATTTGTGTCTTCGGATCAAATCCTTTTGTTCAAATGTTAAAACATAGCATTAGTAAAACCGATTGAATAGTAATAAAATTAACAAAAATCCGAATGAATACATGGGTATATTACAAATCTGTTTATCACAATCTGATTGAATATGTGTTTAGCACAAATCTGGTTATCACAAATCTAAATGAAAATATGCTTTTAAAAAAATATGGTTTCAAATGAATCAAAATACGCTTCAAATGATTTCAAATGAATGAAAATATGCTTTTAAAAAAAAATCTGATTGAATATTTCTATATTACAAATTTGTTTATCACAATCCAATTGAATATGTGTGGATAATCAACATTAGAAGAGTAGTATGGATGTTTACCTTTAATCGGTTGTGGATAATAAAAAAATGATGCAAGATGAAAAAGAAAGCCTCTAATATTTGTTAGGAATTTGATTCGGAGCTTTGATATGGAGTAGTATCAATAGGAATTAGAAGAGTATTATGAGAGTTTTGATATGGAGAATGAAAAAAAAAATGAAAGAAAGAGGTTTTTATACTAATAAATTCGGAGCTCCATATTTGTTGTTGGATCCTAGAGGCCATCTTTAAAGCCTTGATTCAATCCAAGTGACCTCAATTATTATATAGATAGATTATTATTGTTGTTGTTGTTATTAACCATTTTTTCTAAACCTACTTTGTCTGGGATATTTACCACTTACTATATTTAAGTAGTTATTATTAAGTGATTTGGTAAATAAATAACCATGTAAATTATTTCTAAGGTTTATTTATAAGAATGTAGTAAAACACTAAGGGTAAGAATTGTAAAATTAGCGTATGTCTTTCCACTTTTATGTTATTTTCTCAATTGTTGTTTCTTTCAAAACATCAAAAAATTTGTACATCAAAAAAATTGTAGAAGAAAAAGAAAACCAAATAAAACAAATGAGTTCTTTCTTCTCTAAGTCTCATCTCTTCATGTTGATGTTAAACCACCTCTTAGTCACCATCGAAATCCGTCGGATACAAATTTATCTCAATCAAACATTTAAAATAGAACGCAAATGTTATTTTTTATTAGATTTGAAAATCTCAATTTTATTGAAATTAATCCAATTAGATAACATCAAATTTCACAATTAAAAATTTACCCAGGTCCAAACTAACAAAAACACACAAAACAAATAAAAACACACAACATAAATAAAAAGATCATGCCCACACAAATAATATAAGAAAGGAGAGAATACATGGATCTGATCGACGAGTTGCCTCCCGGAAGCACTAAGTTTATGGGTCTTCAGCTGGACCGTACCTGCTTTTGTTTCTCATGGTGGTCTAAGTGAACATTTTCCTACCGAGTTTCCAAGGTAGGCTCGGTATTTCACCTTCCATGCCCCAATTTGTTCATTCTCCTTCAACTTGTCCATTGAATCTATGCATGAAAGTTTAAACCCACATTTTCCTACTGAGTTTCCAACATAAACTTGGTAGTCTACATGTTAAATCCACAATCGCTTCCCATTTATTAGGATGAGAATGGGGTGATTCTTGTTGCGAGGCCATTTTACAATAAATTGCCCAATGTCCTCCCAACTCACCTTCCTCTTCTTCATCCTTGAACCTTCATCTTTCACTTTGTTAGGTGCAATAATCAACATAGGATGAGATTCATGAGGAACTTTCACCTCAACCACCAGATCTTCATGAGATGCTAAGTCTTCAGTTGAGTTTAACCATCCAGAAAGACTTGCAGTATCTTCATCTATATAACATAAACCACAATACTACTAGCCAACTCATCACACTCACGTTTGAGTTGAACCATATCCTTAATAAGTTGTTCAACTTGCTTTGCCAAAGCCTCATGAGATTTATCCCTCATCTCATTCACTCTTTTCATTTCCTTGATGTAACTGTTGGATTCTTCGACCACGTTCACTAATGCATCCAACTTTGACCCCAAAGAGTCATATCCACCAGTTTGATTGTTTGAGGACCCACATTGGTTGTAACCATGTTGATAGTTGTTGTCTTGGTTGTTGTACCATTGGCCACCACCTTGATTGTAGTTATTTCTTTGGTAGCTTATTTAGTTACCCCTTGGCGGTTTTGATATTGATGCGTCCTTTGGCTAAATGAACTCCCTTGATACCTGTTATTTAACTGATAATAACATTGAGAGTTTGAATAGTGTGGCTGATGATGTGAAGAAGATAAATGTGAACCTTCAGTTTTTCTAGCCCAAAAATAATACGATCTTGTCGTTCTTTATATACTTCAATTCTCTTACGGGCCACTGGACAATCTCGCCACAAATGAAATGGGCTCCCACAATAAGGACAAGTATTATCATCATCTAGCCAATACATGGTGATGATGACGATCAAGTCTTGCTAATTTCCCAATCTTCGGATTTTACACAAGTGGCATGCATGCATTATCTGTCACCTGTACACTTAACACACCACGCTTAACAACGAACAAAAAGAAGTAGCAAAGACAAGAATTAAACAGTTCATCATAAAAATCAACTATAATCACAAAACACCAAGTGCACTAACTCCCCAGCAACGACGTCAAAATTTGATACATTGTCGCGGTCCGGTCAAAAATAATATTTATAAGTCTACCTTATCACCTTTAGCTATGTAGTTAGTGGTAATAGGATGTCGATCCACGAAGAGTTTGTGGTTGGTGCTAGCGATTAAAGTTGATGAAAACTTGTTTATTAAGGTGTCTAATTGATTATGAAGTTTGCTAAAATATTCATTTAAGGATTTGAGAATATTGGTAATTAAAAGATTACTTGCAAAATGATTTGAGATTTTAAAAAGATTAATAATTAGAACTTGTAAATTGAATTTATTAAATTGTAAAAAAATAATAGAATGAAAAGGTTACACCCGACTCACAAGCAAGATACGAGTCCTATAACAATTGGGTAACAAATAAGGTTGTAAAAATCACTAACGGGGTCATTACAAGACTTAGGTATATATAGCCATCAACATCACAATGGATAACTATATACTTTATCACTCAAGGACATTTAAACCCTAAATTAAAATTGAGCATATAAACGAATTCATTGCATGATGTTATTAGTGCGAGAGGAAATTAACTACCATGAATCAACACAAGATTAAAGCTTCAATTAAAATTGTTCAAATGATTAAATACAACGAAAATAGAAAAATGCCCAATTGTTCAAGAACCCTAATCTCTTACAAGTTATATCGGGTGAACCTCAAAGGACACTAGCCGCACATGGTGATGGAAGCCTCAATGGTGATGGAAATGATAGGAGCAATAGTTATTAGGAATATTGGGGTTAAGGGGTTTAATTGGTGAAAAGTGTTTTTGGTGATTGATGATGAACAATGGTTTTGATGATGATGATGATTCTTGATGATCTTTGTGATTGGAGATGTTATGAGGATGATTTTATACTGAATGATGGTGTTTTAGATCCCCAAAACTTGTTTATATTAGTTCCATACCGATTCAAGGGTCAAAAAGCTCATAAAAGTCCATTAAAAAGCATTAAAATTAGTCAAAATTGAGTTTGACCCATCAGATGGCGTCGGCGACGGCCTGGGTTGGTCAATGTAACACCCCAACTGATGGAGGAAACATCGAGGTGCCACGTAGTGACGATTGTTCAAAAGCTCATGGTACTAAAGTGTAAATAAGATTTATTATAGATTATATTGCAACAAATGAGGCTACATATGTTACAACATAGTCTAACGATCACTTCATCTAAATCCCAAGTTCTAACAGAGTCAAGAAGCATAAACCTGAAACATGTACGAAAATAATTTTGTCAACATAAAACATGTTGGTGAGCATACCCAGTTTGTATACGTATAATATAAGTGTAAAGAATATGTTTTACAATTCATGTGTCATGATTCATTCAAGGCAAATATGGAAAACATGTAAGTACACAACGCGGGCCAAAATCACACCTCTTATGTGACAAAGATTAAAGCATTAACAATGACCTAGGACTTCCCACACACATGGGTACTTTCCACTAGGCGGGTTGCCAATCCAAATAGCGCTATCCATTGTTAAAGTCGGCTAGCTAAGTTAATAATTTTGTAATGTTTGCAAGTATACTACGTTTATGTTTAAGCATAAAGCACACGAATTCAAGCATAACACATATATGAATTGTATGTAAAACGTTTATGAATAAGTGCATGTGTATGTTTAATATGTGTACATGAATCACCCCAAAAGTGTAAAAATGAAAAAGGGGATAAGTATACTCACCTTGATGTAGGTGATTTGAGTGTTTGTCCGAGTTAAGTACGTCAAACGACACAAATAGAAACTACAAGTTAAATCAATACTAGAGTCAAGAACTAGTTTTGGGGAAAGTCGATGGAGACTCGCTAATTGCCGTTATAGTTTAGAAGTCATGTCAAGTTCTAGTCATGTCTCGTCTATTTGTTTTGAATAATTAAAGTTTTAAATTATAATTTGTTTGTCATCGCATAGGAATTGGTGATGTTTAGACGTTTCATGTTAGTCGTGTTCAATTATCGTTCGACAAAAATAATACTAAGTTTTTCTTATATATTATATATGTTCTCATATTATAGATCGTCGTTATTTGTAAGTCTTGAATAAATACCACTTAGTGTTTAAGTTTGACAATTAATATTACCTTTATAAGTCATAGTCTTATAATTAAACATTACCATACGATGTAGTGTGACACCCGGCAAACTCAGGTTAGTAACGTTGACTAAACTAGTAAGTCTACCTTAGCGAGTCATGCATATTACGTCCTTAACGGGGTCAGTCGAGTCGGTATGATGATTCTGGGAATCATCGGGAGTCGTTATGATGATCCGCGGGGTCATCGGGAGTCGGTCCATAACCATGAGTACAAGGATCGGTGATTCGTGGAATCACCGGGTTTAATGCACACACGAGTCTCGAGTCCCGGGAATTGGTGAACGGATGTAAACGTGTTAGTTATCATGCATTATATGTTTGGAATCATTATGCGACTTGTCGGTATGTGAATACGTGTTTATATATGTTAAAATAGCGTTTAACGCGCGAAAACCCGTTGTACAGCAGCTGCAGGCGATTAGGCATCCTAATCGCCTGAGCTGGGGGCGATTATGCAGCATTAGGGGCGATTGGGACCCTACTCGCCTGATACATCAGGCGATTAGGCCCCTAATCGCCTATAGGTTGATGCCTACTCGCGTGTAACCTTCCTAATCGCATGTACTGCTGTCGTGAACGCGTTTTGACATCCCGGAATACGATTTGACACCTAGGAACATGTTAGGAACCCCGGGATACACCCAATGACTTAGTAAGACGTGTCCGGACCTGTTTATGCGTTAATTGGACATTATGCTAGACTAGGTGAATTGTTGCGCGTGCTAAGTGTTTAATTGCATATGTTGCATGATGTCTTGCATTTATCTAACACGTGGGATGTCGGGTCACCAATGGGATGTCGGGTCTTGTCTGACACGGTCGGTTTAACAGTTAAAGGTGTTTTCAAACGTTTATGGTCACGGTCTGGACATTCGGGGACTAGTTAGCCTGCGGGTTATTAGTCCAATACTTATACGCATCTTATGGTAGGTCGCCGCTATCTGGGGCTATCATAACATAATTACTTAACTATTTGCAAGTAACGCAAACCAAGGTGAGTTTCACAGCCCCACTTTTACCGTTTTACTTACGGGGGAGAAACATGCTACTTACTTACTTATTAAAGGTCATGTTATACTATGGTTACTTTACATATACTATGCGGCTTTTACGGAAAGTCCTAGGGGGGAAACCATGAATGTGCGGGGATGCACAACGGGGGAAATGTGGATAGATCTATTGGGCCTCACAAACCCCACTCGACGGCTGGGCCGGGCGGGTGCATATTGTCTCTTATTACTGGCTCGCCGAGGCATCGGTTATAGCCAAAACTGCTGGGCAAGTCTCAACAACTTATAAACGTATAGTAATGGATTCCCAACCGCAGTAGTAAACAAACACTTAACGTCTAGCCAACGTTCTTATAACCTGGTAGTAACGGATATGATCTTTACAACTTACAGAAAACGCTTTATAAAAGAAAACCTGTGAACTCACCAGCCTTATATGTTGACATTTTTGGCATGTTTTCTCAGGTCGCTGAGGTAGCGGTTATCGGACTAGGCGCACAGAGTCATGCACGGCGTCTATTATTTTGAGCATATTAAACAATGTCTTTGTAAACAATGATATGTCTTTTGGTTGTAAACAAGAATGCTTCCGCTGCTGGTTTACAGCTCAAAGCATGATATTTTGGTTTTAAATATAATTATGAATGCATGTTTGTTGTATGTTTATTGTGATCGTTGACTGAGATCCTGGTGTGTCACGCGCCTCGCGGTAAAACCCCGCACGTGGAATTTGAGGGTGTGACAGATTGGTATCAGAGCCAACGGTTATAGTGAACTAAGACTGCATGTAGAGTCTAGTCTATAACTGAGTCGCACACACTAGACGGTCACAATTAGTCGAGTCTTAGCAAGTGGGTAACAATATGACTTGTCGGGGTGTCGGTGTCATCGTCTACTACGCTACATCATCTATTTACTCTTTATCATTCTATTTCTTGACTCATCCTTACTATGATCCGATGGCGAACGATATACTATTGAACTTTCTTGACGGCGGTGTACATTGGGGTAGCTTCAGCGTACTCTTGAGATCTGTCCAGAGATTTGGACATCTCCCTTCTATGCCCTAATGAACACGCCCGTTCTTATGCATACTATCTTGTACTTATACTTATGATAATACCATGATTGGGCGCTAGTGTTCGGTGACTTGAACTTCAAACTTAAAGCGCGCCTGGAGGACCATGTGGAACAGTTTATCATGTCGGGTGCACACGAGATCATAAACTGTGACGCATGGGATCCCTGGCGGACTTTGGGCTTGAACGGATGGACCCGAGCTGGGCTCCGTCTAATTTCTTGGAATTCCTAATGGGTCATACCACGGGCAAGCCTAAATCTTTTGTTTCATTTTGTGACAGAAGATGTCAGGAGCTCGTGGAGGTCGCAGAGGCGGCCGTGCTGGCGGCCGTGGTGGCGGCGGTGGCCGCGGGAACATAAATATGACCCAAGCCGAATTGGATAACTTAATGCAGCAGCACGTGAATATTGCTCTGGCTGCATTCCAAGCCGCTCATAATGCTATGGGTGGTACGTCGATTCTCATCTATTCTACCTCGTTCTGGGGTACTTTACCTTTTCTTGATACTCACCTGTGTGTCTGTTCCAGGTGGTGCTGTCAATCCTCCTCCATCCCAGTGTTCCTATAAAAAGTTTATGGACTGTAAGCCCCACAACTTTAGCGGCACTGAAGGGGCAGTGGGACTGCTCCGATGGTTGGAGAAAATCGAATCTGTTTTCTCGATGTGCAGCTGCCCGGAAGGCGACCGGGTGAAGTATGCTTCTGCGACCCTGGAGGGTCAAGCCTTGACTTGGTGGAACTCCACCACCCAGACTATGGGCATTGGGGAAGCCCACGCTATGCCCTGGGCAGAATTCATTCAGTTGCTGAAAAATGAGTATTGCCCGAGGGATGAGATCCAGAAGCTCGAGCATGAAGTCTGGAATCATAAGATGGTGGGTTCTGAGATTGAAACTTATACTGCTCGGCACAATAAATTGGCGGTGTTGTGCCCCGATCTGCACGCACCCGAATACCGAAGGATTGAGCATTATGTTGCTGGGTTAGTACCGGAGATTGCCGGGCTAGTTGCTGCGGGTAACCTCACTGTTTATTCTGAGGTGGTTCGGTCGGCCCACAGGCTGACCAACATGAAAGTGGCTGAAGGGGTCTTGCCTCCTCGAGGCGCTGCTGTGAAGGCTCCTGATAGTAACAAGCGGAAATGGGAAGCTGTGGGGAAAGGTTCGAGCTCGGCTCAGCCTCAGCAGGTGAAGAAGTCTGATACTGGGGGATCGTCGTCTGAACAGAAAATAGGGGGTTATCAGGGGAGGTTGCCAAAGTGTGAACGATGCTGGTTTCATCATACTGGTCGTTGCGACAAGAACCATTGTCGCCGGTGCAACAAGGCCGGACATGTGGCCCATGACTGCCGGGTTAATCTTCAGGGTAACCGGAACCCTCCTGCTACATCTACTCCGGCCCCTCCTGTTGCTGCTTCCCAGGGAAATCAGGGTAAACAGGGGTGCTACAATTGTGGTGAACTTGGTCACTACAAGCGTGAATGCCCCAAGTTGAAGCAGGGCGAAGCTGGGAAGAACGGGGCGGGTAATGGAAACAATGGGGGCGGAGGCAGGAATGCTCGCGCCTTCGTGATTGGTTCGAGCGGTGCTCGACAAGACCCCGACACTGTTACTGGTACGTTTCTTCTCGATAATCGCTATGCTACGGTTTTATTCGATTCTGGTGCCGATAAGAGTTTTATATCTCTTGGGTTTAGTCAATTGCTTGATAGGGTACCTACACCTTTAGAGGCTAAGTACTTGATAGAATTGGCTGATGGTAAGAAAGTCGAGGCGACGCACGTCCTTAGGGAGTGTCACCTTGAGTTGTCGGGTTATTCCTTCCCTATTGATCTTATGTCGGTGTCCTTGGGTAGTTTCGATGTTGTCGTGGGTATGGATTGGTTGTCCCTATATCATGCTGAGATCGTTTGTTTTGATAAAGTCATTCGACTTCCTCTCCCTGATGGAGAAATTCTGTTAGTGCACGGTAAGAAGAGCGGGGTCCCGTTGAGTATCATTTCGTGTATGAAAGCCTATAAGTATCTTCGGAAGGGGTATTCTGCCATTCTGGCACTTGTTTCGGTTTCGTCTGAAGAAGAGAAGAAGATTGAAGATATTCCTGTCGTCCGTGACTTTCCCGATGTATTTCCCGAAGACTTACCTGGTCTTCCGCCTTATCGCCAGGTCGAGTTTGGTATTGAACTTGCTCCGGGTGCGGCCCCTATTGCCCGTGCCCCTTATCGTCTTGCACCTCCCGAGATGCAGGAGTTATCGAACCAGTTGCAGGAGCTGTTAGAGAAGGGTTTCATTCGACCCAGTTCGTCCCCGTGGGGAGCCCCTATTTTGTTTGTCAAGAAGAAGGACGGAAGCCTACGGATGTGTATCGACTACCGGGAGTTGAATAAGGTTACCATCAAGAATCGCTATCCTCTTCCTCGCATCGATGACTTATTTGACCAGCTTCAGGGTTCTAGTTTCTATTCGAAGATTGATTTGAGGTCGGGGTACCATCAGTTGAGGGTTCAAGAAGCTGACATTCCGAAGACCGCCTTCCGAACTCTCTATGGCCATTTCGAATTCTTGGTCATGCCTTTTGGTCTCACCAATGCACCTGCCATCTTTATGGATCTGATGAACCGTGTTTGTAAGCCTTATCTTGATAAGTTCGTGATTGTCTTCATCGATGATATTCTAGTCTATTCCAAGGACGAGGTGGACCACCAGGAACACTTGCGTCTTGTTTTGGAACTTCTAAGGCGGGAACAGTTGTACGCCAAGTTTTCTAAGTGTAGCTTCTGGTTGCGTGAAGTCCAATTCCTTGGTCATGTTGTTAATGAGAAAGGAATTCACGTTGACCCAGCGAAGATTGAAGCCATAAAGGACTGGGAAGCACCAAAGACGCCATCTGAGGTGCGGCAATTCCTAGGCCTTGCAGGTTATTACCGTCGTTTTATCGAGGGATTTTCGAAGATCGCTCAACCCCTCACCTCGCTTACCCAGAAGGACAGAAAGTTCGACTGGGGTGATTCGCAGGAGTCGGCCTTCCAGTTGTTAAAGGCTAAACTCTGTTCTGCTCCTATCTTGTCCTTGCCTGAAGGTACGGACGATTTTGTGGTTTATTGTGACGCTTCTATCCGGGGTCTTGGTTGTGTACTGATGCAGCGCGAGAAGGTCATCGCCTATGCTTCTCGTCAGCTTAAGGTTCATGAGAAAAACTATCCCACCCATGATCTGGAGTTGGGTGCGGTGGTCTTTGCTTTAAAGATTTGGAGGCATTACTTGTACGATACCAAATGCACTATTTACACCGATCACAAGAGCCTCCAGCATATCTTTGATCAGAAGGTGTTGAATATCAGACAGCGTCGTTGGGTCGAGCTTCTTAATGATTACGAGTGCGCTATCAAATACCATCCTGGCAAAGCGAATGTGGTCGCAGACGCCTTGAGCAGGAAGGAAACGGCTAAACCTCGTCGTGTTCGAGCTCTTCAGCTCACTATCCATTCCGGCTTACCTGATCGAATCCGTTCAGCGCAGCAAGAAGCTTTGAAGGAGGAAAACCTTAAGGCTGAAACCATGCATGGTGCTGATAGCCACCTTGAACTCAGATCCGATGGGTTACACTATTTCGCTGAACGTATTTGGGTTCCTTTATTTGGGGGCTTGCGGGAGCTCGTTCTTGATGAAGCTCACAAGTCCCGGTACTCTATTCACCCTGGCTCCGATAAGATGTATCAAGACCTAAAGATACTTTATTGGTGGCCGAACATGAAGGCGGACGTGGCTTCGTACGTGAGCAAGTGCTTGACCTGTGCCAAGGTCAAGGTCGAATATCAAAAGCCATCCGGCCTTCTACAACAGCCTGAAATCCCCGAGTGGAAGTGGGAGAGGATTACGATGGACTTTGTGACCAAACTCCCGAAATCGCCCAGTGGTTGCGACATGATCTGGGTGATTGTCGATAGGTTGACAAAGTCTGCGCACTTCCTCGCTATCAAAGAGACCGATGGTCTCGAACGTTTGGCACGGTTATATCTCAAGGAAGTGGTCTCTCGGCACGGGGTGCCTGTCTCTATTATTTCTGATCGTGATCCTCGGTTCGCCTCTAATTTCTGGAAGTCTTTGCATAAGGCTCTGGGTACTCAGTTGGACATGAGCACAGCGTATCATCTGCAAACTGACGGTCAAAGTGAGCGGACAATCCAAACACTAGAAGACATGCTTCGGGCATGTGTGATCGATTTTGGCAAGGGGTGGGAGAGTCATTTACCGTTGGTGGAATTCTCCTACAACAACAGTTACCATTCTAGCATCAAGGCAGCTCCGTTCGAGGCTCTTTACGGGCAGCTCCTCTTTGTTGGGCCGAGGTGGGTGAGAGTCAACTCACCGGCCCGGAACTTGTGTACGAGACTTCCGAGAAGATCGTACAAATCCGTAACCGCATGGCAGCAGCTCGGGATCGTCAAAAGAGCTATGCCGATCGTCGTCGCAAGCCTTTGGAGTTTGAGGTTGGCGACAGGGTTTTGTTGAAGGTATCTCCGTGGAAGGGCGTTATACGTTTTGGGAAGCGGGGCAAATTGAATCCTCGGTATGTGGGACCGTTCGCAATCCTGGAACGGATTGGACCGGTAGCATACAGGCTTGATCTGCCGGCTGAGCTCAGTAATGTTCATAATGTCTTCCATGTTTCTAATCTGAAGAAGTGCTTGGCGGATGAATCTTTGGTTGTTCCTCTCGAAGAGATCAAGGTGGATGATCGTCTGCGTATCGTGGAGGAACCGGTTGAAATTCTAGACTATAAAATCCGTAGCCTTCGCCGGAGTAAAATCCGCATTGTTAAAGTCCGTTGGAACTCTGATCGTGGACCGGAGTTCACGTGGGAACGGAAGATCAAATGAAGGCTAAGTATCCCCATTTATTCCCTAAGCGCGCGTTCGAATCAAGACATGTCTCTGCTGAAGCTGAATGAATCTCGGGTCGAGATTCCTTTCAACAGGGGGATGATGTGGCAACCGGAAAATTTTTCTTCTCTTTCGTCTCTTCCTTTTTGGCCTTGGGCAATTTTCGGGACGAAAATTCTTTCAACAGGGGGATGATGTGACACCCGGCAAACTCAGGTTAGTAACGTTGACTAAACTAGTAAGTCTACCTTAGCGAGTCATGCATATTACGTCCTTAACGGGGGTCGAGTCGGTATGATGATTCTGGGAATCATCGGGAGTCGTTATTGTAACACCCCAACCGATGGCGGAAACATCGAGGTGTCACGTAGTGACGATTGTTCAATAGCTCATGGACTAAAGTGTAAATTTGAATGCATTGATTAAATAATTTATTACATTGAAAGGAAATACAACGATTCTAACTGTCAACTAAATTGAAATACAATGAATCAAAATCTAAATATAAATCCGAAAGCTTAAAGGATGCATCTCAAAACAACCTGAAACATGTACAAAATAATTTGGTCAATACAAAAATTGTATTGGTGAGCATACCCTGTTTAAATATATATAGTAGAAAAGTGTTTAGCAATTCATGTGCGGTACCATTTGCAATTATGTAATAAGTGGTATCCGGGTCAAATCAACCCTAAGAGAAGAAAGCAGATATATATAGTATGCGCTAGTAGTAATGAAATACATAGCAATGACAAGGACTCTCAACAGAGTCACAAGGGTATATACCATAGTACTATTCATTGAAATGCCAGGCCGCCCAGCGGTTAATGATTTGACAGGTCATAGATACACAAGATAACACAAGCAAACACACATAAGAATTGCTATTTTAGTAAAAGGAAATATAAACTTGATAGTAAGTACATGAGTCACCCCGAAATGTAAAATAGTAAAAAGGGGAAAGATATACTCACAGTTTGCGAAAGCGATCAAAATCCACTTAAGCGGTCGTGAGCTAAGTAATGGGATTTCCGAAGAATTCAACCTATAATGTATAAGAATACTAATAAGGAAATGTCTAGGAGTCTAAAGTATCTAGGGTCTAAGGCATTAGGGTTTGCTAAGTCGATTTGGGGAATTAAAGTTTTTATGATAAATCGCGTTAATGTAAAAGTTGTACGTCAAAAATAATATATAAAGGTTTGTAAATGCTGTTTAGGTAATATAATTATTCCCAATTGAATATTTAGGTAAACATATGTTTTGACTAATTAAGACAAAATAATTTAGTTAATTACTTAAATTAATTATTGTAAACAGTAATCATAAATATTGAAATAATTGGCTAGGAGTTACACATCGATCCAACAAATGCTAATAAAGACATTCAACCATAAGAGTATTTCTATTTTATAAAAAAAAATATTTATAAAATAGATGTTTAAATTGTACAAATAAATAAATGTTTTATTATGTCTAATTAAACATAATAAGACTAATAATACAAGACACAATCCAAAAATACTATTTTCATAGAAAATGGATACTTTCCGATGTAAAGTAATGAAAATAATTTTCCCATAATTTTTATAAACTTATTTATATTTAAAACTGATTTAATGGTATTAAATCATGTTTAAATGATTAAAAATAGGAAAATCAATACAACTAAATGTTTTCTGAGCCAATAATTTTTATTTCAGTTCTTAATGATTAGAAATAATTTATGACAAATTTTCATATTAAAATAATTAAATTTCAATTTTATATGATTTAGATATCATTAAAACCACATAAAATCAAAATAAAACACAAAACACTCTTAAAGGTAAAAGTTTCTATGAGAACTCAATCTACTTAATTAAAAAGGCTCACAATAAATTTTATAGAGTTTTTGTGACAAAAACCTATTTAACATGAATATTATTTGTTTTAAAACTAATTTAACAAATAAAATGAGATTACACATATAACCGTATCAAAATAGAGGAAAAATGACATGAAAATTATTCTAACATAATGAAATATGTTTCTACCAATTTTTGTGTTAAAATACATTTAATACGATTTTATATGAATTAAACATGATTAAAGCATCATAAAAATAATTAAAAATACTAAACAGCCTCAATAAATTCCGAAATAATTTCTAAAACTTCTAATTAGTTATAGGAGCAAGTCTACCAAGTTTCATAATTTTTGTATAAGAAATGAGTGAGTTATGAATTTATAAAGTTCTATAAACTTTTAAATCAAAATCCCCAAATAACTAGAACACCCTAAACCATAGATTATCCAAATTGAAACCCTTAGACACTATAATTAACAAACTAAATAGAGGGCTATGGATCTATAAATATGAATAATGTATCATGCAAAAATAATCGGAAAAACTCACAACGCAACTAATCCAATTTGTAGAAATAAAACCGAAATAGAACCCAAGATTAAGCTTCCAAATTCGTCAGAAAACAAGAACTAATGGATTATGCTTGGACCTTAAACGCGTAGGATAACTACTAATCTTGTTCAGAAATTTGGGAACTCAAAGAAGAAATATAGATGCAAATAGAAATTGGTGAAATCCGCGACAGGAATATAGTGAACAAATGATTTTTTTTCCAATATAATGCCCCCATGTGTGTCTATATATATATTTCAAATAATCAAGGTTAATAAATGGAATTTATGGTGACATAAAAACAATTTCAAACAAACATAAGTATCAATAAAAAAAATGTTGTTTCAATATATAAATGTTCATAATTATTACTAATAAAAACTTGTTGAAACATGTTGAACCCGATTTGAGTAGTGTAGGAAAATAATACATAAGGTTGGCATGTTGACTTTGTTTGTTTCATAAACCGTTGAGTTTATAAAAAAAATCCATTTAACATCAAAACTTAACAACTTTCTATTTAGTTCTTTTTTTTTATTGGTTTGAGCTTTACGTTTTAGTTATGCATTCAATTTTCAATGTAGCAAAATTAGTTATTAGTTTTGACACTTAAAACAATTTAACTATTTTACCAAATTAAAATTCGGGTATTACAATTTTTTTTCCTAAATGTTATTCCAAATTTATTAGAAATTTGCGAATGTTACAGTCTCCCCTACTTTAGAAAATTTCGTCCCGAAATTCCTTCCAAGTCGAGGTTTCTATGAAACAAAAAAACGTTGCAAAAGCCAAGTGGCTTTTAATAAAAATGCATCAATCATGGTTTGACAAAATTTAAAGTAGTTGTCTAATATTCGAAGTAAGAGTTCCAAAATCCTTGACAGTTAACCCAAAGTTAGAAAGTTAAGAGTTTAAATGAGAAAAGTTTTGGGAATGTGTAACGGGTGAGAGCAGACGTACTAATGAAGCAGTCTCCCCTACTTTAGAAAAGTTTCTGACTAAATGTTGGTTAGAGTGCAGCAAGTATCCAAGTAATCGAGTGTGTAAGAGTATACAAGGTTCGTGTTTTCTGTGTGGGTGGTCAAGAGAAAAACTCTAGGAAGACGGATTGAAACTCGTGTAAGAATTCTCTTATAGAAAATGTTAGCTATTAGTCAACTATCTAATGAAGAGGTAACTATAAAGTAATGGGTAGGTTCTTGGTCAAACTCCTAGTTCGTTCCCGCAGTATCGTTTATGCTTATATATAGGGTGTACCGCAGCTGACCCACCACACCCCCGATACTTTGGATTCGTACTGATTGTCTACCAACAGCCTAATTAGAATTACACACCACCCTCATGTACCTGTAAACCCATGATTGCGTTCCGGACCGTAATCATCGATTTACCTTACACTTGAGTGTTATGCTTTTCCATAACCCTATCCTAAGTAATACCAGAAACAAATGCGTGCAATCAATATGTAATAGCCACTGTAATGAAATAATGTTCAATCATGACATGGTTAGAGGTCCTTCCCTTTCGGGTTCTCCCTTTAACCGAAATGAGAATAACATGTAAGTAATAGACATGGTTAGAGGTTCTTCCCTTTCGGGTTCACCCTTAACCGGTAACTTATGTTCACATCATTGACTTTAAACACCCATATTGATGAACTTTGAGATTTACACCGTTCCCCTCGGATTAAAGAAATACTATAATCCGAGTCGTACATGGGCACCGGCTTAGATCTCATATGAGTTATCAACTAGTATGTTCATTGGCCATGATGATGAACAAAATAATGTAAAGTATAACAGGGTTTTGCTCAAAAACAGGAAAAAAATGCATACCAAATGTGCGTCAAGTACATAAGTATAGCATAAAACTTCGACTGAAAGAATGGTATAATATAAATCAAGTAAATCGCACAATTTTCCCAGAATGAAAGTAAACGAGTTAAATTAATGCTCAAAACCAGTGTTGTAAGAATGACTACTAATAATTAGTGCGAGAATATGTGTAAATAACGCGTGGGGATAGCCACCAATAAAATAATAATACGAGAATAATCATAAATAAGATAGTACGCGAATATAACAAAATAAAATGATGTAAGAATAAGATAATGATATTTACCACAATTGAGAGTGGACGGAACATACGTATAGTCTACTGGCCATGCGAGTTAAAATCTAGTAATTTTACATATATGCGTTATACTATAAAAGGCATTTAGCAATATTCTGATAAAAGGATATGTCCATTGTTTTGTTAAACCAAAAGTTTTGCAACTGAAGAAGTATAAGTGTAAAAGGTAAATTTTCGCAGTTTACTCGACTTTGTGATATTGTTGAAAGAATAGTAGTGATGCATGAGAATAAATTTTTAGAAATCGAAGTGTGTTTTAGATTCAAAACAGGTTCATTTTGCAAAATCTTCGTAATTACACATTTTCATGTGTTTATGAAAAGTCGAGTTTTAAAAAAATGTTATAAGGTATATTATTAGTTGTAAATTTCTCCCGAAAATATATATTGGATACGTCATATGAAAACAAAAGATTTACATTTGGTCTTTAAAATATGCAATACAAGTTTGTAAAAATGCAAAATGAAACCATTTCATGAAGTATGTGTATATCGAATGTGTTTTAAAAGACAGGATGTAAAATGACGTGAATGATAAAATTAACGTATGTAATAGATTACCAATATTTAAGAAAATTCATAATCAACGAGTTGTAGAAATAGATCCTTGAGATGTGGATTTCACTCCTAACTCAAAGATGTATTTCAAAAGTGAAAACGATTGTGGAATGAAACCAATCACTAAGTTAAGGATATCACTCCCAGCTTAGTGGTTAAGTTTCTTTTTGAAGGAAATACTCTTTGAGGTGTGGATGTCACTCCTATCTCAAAGGCATATTCCTAAGATAAATAACATATAGAGGAGTAAAACTAATCACCAAGGTATGGATGTCACTCCTAACTTGGTGATATCATTTCGTTTGTGAAATACGAGCGTCTTCTTCGCCGAACAAAATATCGAAAGAATAACGAGAAATAATCGTAACGAAAATATCTTGAAAGAAAATAATAGGAAATAAGAGAAATATAAACGAGAGGACTCGTGAAAGTAAGCTTAGTTATAGTCTAGGCTAAAAGGCATTCTAATAACCTAATTCCCTATAACCATGGCTCTGATACCAATCTGTAACACCCCAACCGATGGCGGAAACATCGAGGTGTCACGTAGTGACGATTGTTCAATAGCTCATGGACTAAAGTGTAAATTTGAATGCATTGATTAAATAATTTATTACATTGAAAGGAAATACAACGATTCTAACTGTCAACTAAATTGAAATACAATGAATCAAAATCTAAATATAAATCCGAAAGCTTAAAGGATGCATCTCAAAACAACCTGAAACATGTACAAAATAATTTGGTCAATACAAAAATTGTATTGGTGAGCATACCCTGTTTAAATATATATAGTAGAAAAGTGTTTAGCAATTCATGTGCGGTACCATTTGCAATTATGTAATAAGTGGTATCCGGGTCAAATCAACCCTAAGAGAAGAAAGCAGATATATATAGTATGCGCTAGTAGTAATGAAATACATAGCAATGACGAGGACTCTCAACAGAGTCACAAGGGTATATACCATAGTACTATTCATTGAAATGCCAGGCCGCCCAGCGGTTAATGATTTGACAGGTCATAGATACACAAGATAACACAAGCAAACACACATAAGAATTGCTATTTTAGTAAAAGGAAATATAAAACTTGATAGTAAGTACATGAGTCACCCCGAAATGTAAAATAGTAAAAAGGGGAAAGATGTACTCACAGTTTGCGAAAGCGATCAAAATCCACTTAAGCGGTCGTGAGCTAAGTAATGGGAATTCCGAAGAATTCAACCTATAATGTATAAGAATACTAATAAGGAAATGTCTAGGAGTCTAAAGTATCTAGGGTCTAAGGCATTAGGGTTTGCTAAGTCGATTTGGGGAATTAAAGTTTTTATGATAAATCGCGTTAATGTAAAAGTTGTACGTCAAAAATAATATATAAAGGTTTGTAAATGCTGTTTAGGTAATATAATTATTCCCAATTGAATATTTAGGTAAACATATGTTTTGACTAATTAAGACAAAATAATTTAGTTAATTACTTAAATTAATTATTGTAAACAGTAATCATAAATATTGAAATAATTGGCTAGGAGTTACACATCGATCCAACAAATGCTAATAAAGACATTCAACCATAAGAGTATTTCTATTTTATAAAAAAAAATATTTATAAAATAGATGTTTAAATTGTACAAATAAATAAATGTTTTATTATGTCTAATTAAACATAATAAGACTAATAATACAAGACACAATCCAAAAATACTATTTTCATAGAAAATGGATACTTTCCGATGTAAAGTAATGAAAATAATTTTCCCATAATTTTTATAAACTTATTTATATTTAAAACTGATTTAATGGTATTAAATCATGTTTAAATGATTAAAAATAGGAAAATCAATACAAATAAATGTTTTCTGAGCCAATAATTTTTATTTCAGTTCTTAATGATTAGAAATAATTTATGACAAATTTTCATATTAAAATAATTAAATTTCAATTTTATATGATTTAGATATCATTAAAACCACATAAAATCAAAATAAAACACAAAACACTCTTAAAGGTAAAAGTTTCTATGAGAACTCAATCTACTTAATTAAAAAGGCTCACAATAAATTTTATAGAGTTTTTGTGACAAAAACCTATTTAACATGAATATTATTTGTTTTAAAACTAATTTAACAAATAAAATGAGATTACACATATAACCGTATCAAAATAGAGGAAAAATGACATGAAAATTATTCTAACATAATGAAATATGTTTCTACCAATTTTTGTGTTAAAATACATTTAATACGATTTTATATGAATTAAACATGATTAAAGCATCATAAAAATAATTAAAAATACTAAACAGCCTCAATAAATTCCGAAATAATTTCTAAAACTTCTAATTAGTTATAGGAGCAAGTCTACCAAGTTTCATAATTTTTGTATAAGAAATGAGTGAGTTATGAATTTATAAAGTTCTATAAACTTTTAAATCAAAATCCCCAAATAACTAGAACACCCTAAACCATAGATTATCCAAATTGAAACCCTTAGACACTATAATTAACAAACTAAATAGAGGTCTATGGATCTATAAATATGAATAATGTATCATGCAAAAATAATCGGAAAAACTCACAACGCAACTAATCCAATTTGTAGAAATAAAACCGAAATAGAACCCAAGATTAAGCTTCCAAATTCGTCAGAAAACAAGAACTAATGGATTATGCTTGGACCTTAAACGCGTAGGATAACTACTAATCTTGTTCAGAAATTTGGGAACTCAAAGAAGAAATATAGATGCAAATAGAAATTGGTGAAATCCGCGACAGGAATATAGTGAACAAATGATTTTTTTTCCAATATAATGCCCCCATGTGTGTCTATATATATATTTCAAATAATCAAGGTTAATAAATGGAATTTATGGTGACATAAAAACAATTTCAAACAAACATAAGTATCAATAAAAAAAAATGTTGTTTCAATATATAAATGTTCATAATTATTACTAATAAAAACTTGTTGAAACATGTTGAACCCGATTTGAGTAGTGTAGGAAAATAATACATAAGGTTGGCATGTTGACTTTGTTTGTTTCATAAACCGTTGAGTTTATAAAAAAAATCCATTTAACATCAAAACTTAACAACTTTCTATTTAGTTCTTTTTTTTTATTGGTTTGAGCTTTACGTTTTAGTTATGCATTCAATTTTCAATGTAGCAAAATTAGTTATTAGTTTTGACACTTAAAACAATTTAACTATTTTACCAAATTAAAATTCGGGTATTACAATTTTTTTTCCTAAATGTTATTCCAAATTTATTAGAAATTTGCGAATGTTACAGTTATGATGATCCGCGGGGTCATCGGGAGTCGGTCCATAACCATGAGTACAAGGATCGGTGATTCGTGGAATCACCGGGTTTAATGCACACACGAGTCTCGAGTCCCGGGAATTGGTGAACGGATGTAAACGTGTTAGTTATCATGCATTATATGTTTGGAATCATTATGCGACTTGTCGGTATGTGAATACGTGTTTATATATGTTAAAATAGCGTTTAACGCGCGAAAACCCGTTGTACAGCAGCTGCAGGCGATTAGGCATCCTAATCGCCTGAGCTGGGGGCGATTATGCAGCATTAGGGGCGATTGGGACCCTACTCGCCTGATACATCAGGCGATTAGGCCCCTAATCGCCTATAGGCTGATGCCTACTCGCGTGTAACCTTCCTAATCGCATGTACTGCTGTCGTGAACGCGTTTTGACATCCCGGAACACGATTTGACACCTAGGAACATGTTAGGAACCCCGGGATACACCCAATGACTTAGTAAGACGTGTCCGGACCTGTTTATGCGTTAATTGGACATTATGCTAGACTAGGTGAATTGTTGCGCGTGCTAAGTGTTTAATTGCATATGTTGCATGATGTCTTGCATTTATCTAACACGTGGGATGTCGGGTCACCAATGGGATGTCGGGTCTTGTCTGACACGGTCGGTTTAACAGTTAAAGGTGTTTTCAAACGTTTATGGTCACGGTCTGGACATTCGGGGACTAGTTAGCCTGCGGGTTATTAGTCCAATACTTATACGCATCTTATGGTAGGTCGCCGCTATCTGGGGCTATCATAACATAATTACTTAACTATTTGCAAGTAACACAAACCAAGGTGAGTTTCACAGCCCCACTTTTACCGTTTTACTTACGGGGGAGAAACATGCTACTTACTTACTTATTAAAGGTCATGTTATACTATGGTTACTTTACATATACTATGCGGCTTTTACGGAAAGTCCCAGGGGGGAAACCATGAATGTGCGGGGATGCACAACGGGGGAAATGTGGATACATCTATTGGGCCTCACAAACCCCACTCGACGGCTGGGCCGGGCGGGTGCATATTGTCTCTTATTACTGGCTCGCCGAGGCATCGGTTATAGCCAAAACTGCTGGGCAAGTCTCAACAACTTATAAACGTATAGTAATGGATTCCCAACCGCAGTAGTAAACAAACACTTAACGTCTAGCTAACGTTCTTATAACCTGGTAGTAACGATATGATCTTTACAACTTACAGAAAACGCTTTATAAAAGAAAACCTGTGAACTCACCAGCATTATATGTTGACATTTTTGGCATGTTTTCTCAGGTCGCTGAGGTAGCGGTTATCGGACTAGGCGCACAGAGTCATGCACGGCGTCTATTATTTTGAGCATATTAAACAATGTCTTTGTAAACAATGATATGTCTTTTGGTTGTAAACAAGAATGCTTCCGCTGCTGGTTTACAGCTCAAAGCATGATATTTTGGTTTTAAATATAATTATGAATGCATGTTTGTTGTATGTTTATTGTGATCGTTGACTGAGATCCTGGTGTGTCACGCGCCTCGCGGTAAAACCCCGCACGTGGAATTTGAGGGTGTGACATGTAGAATAATAAATATTGTAGCTAAATGTTTACGTATGATAATTGATCTAAATATACCATAGGTTTAATGTGTCATTAACATTTATGAGTTACAATTTCTATAATTCAAGTCACATTTATAGAATTCAAAGTTGGTTAATTATTTTCATAAAAAATTACATTGAGTTTTAACACAAATAAATGTAGGTCTTGGTTAATAATTTGGGACCAATAAGTATATGTTACTCTACCAATGATGATATCCCTATTAGTATATATATATATATATATATATATATATATATAGGGGAAAGTTCAATTGAGAACTCATAGTTAGGGAGAGAACTCGAGAACTCTATATTACACATATGTAATATATCATATGTTGTATATTACACTTGTGTAATATATTATTATTGCATATGTTGCACATGTGCAATATATCATATGTTACACATGTGCAATATATATTACACATATGTAATACACTCAATATATTATATATTGCATATGTGTAATATATACTACACATATGCAATATATGATATATTGCACATATGTAATATAAAGTTCTCGAGTTCTCTTAATAAAATGAGTTTTCTATTGAACAATCGTCATATATATATATATATATATATATTATATGCACGATGTATGATTTACTAATAGATTTTTCTAGTCTACAAACATAAATAAATATTGATTTGTAAAGATACACATCATTATTTCATGTGACACATTGAAATATGAAATTATTCCACTGTTTTGATGTTGGTTCCTTGGAATCTGTGTTAGAGATTTTTATACATAACATATCTTTTATGTGTGTGTGATTTGATGAGAATTAATAAAATATCAAGAATCCATTTTGAATAGTTAATATGAATGGACACATTTTGTCATGAAAATAATGGTGAAAGGATTATGCATATTATGTAAAAGCTTATTATTTTTGTGAACGTCTAGAATCCATTTTCACCATGAACATGCCTTAGAGTTTCTTGACATGAATTCTATTCTATTGAGAATTAAAAAAAAATAATAATAAAATAAAAGTGTGTATATATAAATGGAGTCACATACCAAAGCAAAAAATGATAAGATTCAGGATAACACCACACTTGATAACTTGAGTTCTTGATCAAATAACTTGAAAGAATGAAGAATGGTGGTTGTATGTACGGTGAATAGGGTAGTGTTAGGGGCTGCCCAAAATTTGAAGATTAAAGGAAATACAAGTGTTTTTATCTAACTTGGTTCAAGAATGATCAAGAACTACTTAGTATTATGGTGAACTATATATGTTTAGAATATAATGAGACTTTGATGGCCATAAAATTTAGTTGGTTACAAAATTGAAAGCTGCGACGATTTCAAAATTCCGAGCAGAATTACATGTAGTTGAAGAAGACTTTAAATTAACATTTACTAATTAAACGTCAACATAACTAATAGATATTTAGTATTTTATGGTTATGAATTTTCATATATAAAATTCTACCTTTGTGTGATTTTTCATGTTGGATTATTGTCACTTTAGATCCCTAAAGTTATAATTAAATTATTAGGAAAAAATCGTGAATGTTACAGTCGACGCCCCAAGTCTCGGCTGACGGCGGGATTGACGGCCAGATTTGTTTTCTTCATAACTTTTTCCTTTCAACTCCATTTTCCTCCATTTTTGCGTCCACATCTTTGTTTTTCAATCCTCTTTCATTTCATACAAAAATATCTTCATTTTAAATTCATGTATTTTTTCCAAAACACATCCAATCTTCGTTCTTTGCTCCCGGTTGCTCGTTTCTTGCACACGGTTCCTCCTAGCTTCAATCCAATGCCTCATTCAACTCCCAAAATGCACTCTAAACATATCGAGTCCTGTAAAACATAAATCATATCAAAGTAGACCATTCAACTCAAATGCACATAAAAAACTCAAACTTAAGCATTAGAACTTGAGGCTTTTCAACCACGCACCAGGAACTGTGGAAGTTAGCGGTTGATTAATCTTGTAGGGTTAGGTTTAGTTATTTAATATTTAACCCTCTAACTTTCATTATTTTACATTTAGTCTAGTTAACTTATAATGTTTTACATGAAAGCTAAAAATAGCTATATTTTTATTTCTTAAGCCTCCTGGTTAAATAAAAAACACGTAAATTTCTAAGTATTATGTGTATATATCTTAACATATTTTCAAAAAAACACCTAAATCTCTGTGTGTGTGTGTGTGTGTGTGTGTGTATATATATATATATATAGTGGAATTTTAAATAGAAAACCATCTTAAGTCAATGAAACCCAAAAAAACCCATTTCTATGGTCCTGAATTGTTAACGTTTTTTTTTCAATAACCCATATGGGCATTTTGGGTAGTTAACTTGATTTCAAAGAATCTCTTATATGCTTAATATGACGCATTACCCCCTCTTTCTTCAATGAGTCAAAACACACTCTTATTCCAGCACATCCTACTGAACTCTTTGACCTTGATAGCTTCCACTTTGGACCTGAAAAAACTGTTACTTCATCTAAACCTACTTATTATGGTGATCAAAGGTTTGATGATGAGGATCCAACACCATGGACTCCTCAAACAGTCATTAAGTCAACTTTCAAACCTTCAGAAGTTTCACAAACTTCTGATTCAACAACTGCTGATGTACAAACTCAAACATCTGCTTCAGCACCTACAACTACTGAAGACATTCAAACAGCTGAACCAGACATTATAAACCTCAGTGGTTTGTTTGATGAAGTACAAGAGCCACCTACACCCGTTAGTGGTTTACAACAACTGATTGAACACAAAGATCATCCATTGGAACAAATCATGGGTGATATTGCTTCAGGTGTTCTCACAAGAAACCATCTTTCCAACTTTTGCTTCTTCTCAGCATTCATTTCTCAGTTGGAATCTAAGAAGTACCAAGAAGCCCTCAAAGACAACAATTGGGTGGAAGCCATGCAAGATGAGTTGCTTCAGTTCAAGAAGCAACAGGTTTGGGAAATCTGTCCCTTACCACCAAACAAGCTACCAATTGGCACAAGATGGGTTTTTTAGGAACAAACAAGATGAAGCTGGTATGATCATTAAGAACAAGGCAAGACTGGTGGTATAAGGTTACTCTCAATAAGAGGGAATTGATTATGATGAGACCTTTGCTCCAGTTGCAAGGCTTGAGGCCATCAGGTTATTTCTGGCCTATGCCATTTCCAACAAAATAAAAGTTTTTCAAATGGATGTTAAGAGTGCATTTTTGTATGGAAAGATCAAAGAAGAAGTGTATGTTTGTTAGCCACCTGGGTTTGAGGATCCTTCTCATCCTGAGTGGGTGTACAAACTTGACAAACCTCTTTATGGGCTTAAACAGGCTTCAAGAGCCTGGTATGAAACACTTTCCAACTTTTTACTCAAAAATAACTTCACAAGAGGCTCCATTGATAAAACTCTTTTCATTAAAAATGTTGGAAATCATGTCTTACTTGTTCAAATTTATGTTGATGATATCATATTTGGTTCAACAAACACAAAATTGTGTGATGAATTTAAGAAACTCATGCAATCAAAATTTGAGATGAGTACAATGGGAGAACTGCAGTACTTTTTAGGACTGCAGATTAAACAACAAACTAATGGAACTTTTATACATCATGTTCCACTCCCATGACACCTACCACACTAGTTGAACCAGATGATCAAGGAAAACAGGTTGATCAAACCATGTATAAATGTATGATAGGTTCCCTTTTGTATCTAACTGCTTCTAGACCAGATATTATGTTTTCAACATGTGTCTGTGCTAGATATCAATCAGCTCCTAGGGAATCACACCTCATTGCAGTCAAAAGAATCTTCAGATATCTGAAAGGAACTCCTACACTTGGAATTTGGTATCCTGCTTCTAGCAATACCAAGTTATCAGCTTATTCAGATAGTGACTATGCAGGGTGCAAAATGTCAAGAAAATCAACATCTGGTGGTTGTCAATTCTTGGGAAACTGTCTAGTGTCCTGGCAATCAAAGAAGCAAACATCTGTTGCAACTTCAACTGCTGAAGCTGAATACATTGCAGCTGCAAGTTGTACATCACAGATACAATGGCTCCAATATCAACTTCTTGATTATGGAATCAAAGAGACCAAGACACCATTGCTTGTAGACAGCAAATCTGCCATTAGCATCATTCAAAATCCTGTTCAGTTCCCAAAAACTAAACATATTGAAATCAGGTATCACTTCATCAGGGATTGCTATGAAAAAGGCAAGATTGAAGTGAAGCATGTCACAACAGCTAATCAGATAGCTGACATATTCACAAAACCCCTTGACACATCAACATTTCAGAAGTTAGTATCCATGCTTGGGATGCTAAATTTGTAAGTGTTCTTTTACTTTTCCTACACATATTTTATTTTTCACTTACATATGTTTTTAGACCAAAAACTTTTGAAAAACAAAATGAGAGAAACTACTGATGAACAAAAACATCAGTATGGGAATATTTTCTGAAAAATGATTAACTTCTGATAAAATAATCTTCAGAAGTTATGAATAAAGTGTTTATAAACATTCTCATCAGTTGTTAACAAACTACTGAAGAGAAAATGGGAACTACTGATGACAATTGTTCTTCATTAGCAGTTTTGTCATTAAGGGCAAATCAGACATTTCCCACTTCAGAAGTTTGACCTAGCGTGGTTACAAACTTCTGATAAACACTTTTTCCAACACTTATCCATTCAAAAAGCAAAAATTCCCCCCTTTCTCTCTCAAAAAGCTCTCAAACCCTGAACCTGCAAAAAACACTGTTCGATCCACACACACACAAACCACATGGCTCTAACACTGAAACAGGGACACAATCAAAGAGGCTACTTCGAGAAACATGAAGCTTGGTCCCAATACGACGAAACCATTGATTTAGTCGTTAAATCCCAATACTTTACTGCCCTCACCATTGATCCTCCAATCCACACTGAGACTTTTAATGAGTTCTGGGCAAATGCGGAGGCGGTGACAGTAAATGATAAGGTGATCTGCCTCAATTAAACCATCCAAGGGAGAAAAATGGCAATCACACCCGAAACATTGGGGATTAGACTGGGGCTGGATGATGTGGGTGCCCCAGATCAATTTCCAAACTCTGAAATTCTTCTAACCATGACAGAGTGTGGTTACCAAAGTACTCTCTCACATGCTACTATTTTTAAGAAATATTTTGAACCTAAGTACAAACTTTTGTTTCACTATATAATTATGTGTTTGAGTCCAAAAACTGGATCTTATGATCAGATGCCCTCTACTTTTCAACCAATTTTTCATTCCATTGTGAATGAAACAAAATTCAGGGCATCAGCACTTTTCTTTAATGAGTTGGTGTTACATCATCTCAATTCTAAAAAGAAGTTTTTGTTGTATCCAAGATTTATTATGCAATGCAAAATAAAGGAACTTGGAGAAGAGGTGCTTGTGGGTCAAACAACTGTTTTAAACCCTTTAACCTCACAAGCATACTCTAGGCACAATAAACCGCTCACCTGGCCAGAAGATGACCAAGGGGAACACACAACAGTCCCCAAGGAACCCTCATCTTCCAAACCTTCACCCAAAAGGCCAAGAAACCAAAACAGCAAAAGCAAAAACCCACCAGCCTGAAAAGAAAGGCACTTCAGGAGGTTGAGATGCCTAAACTTGCTAATGTGCAATCTGCACTTGATAAAGATGTGACTGAAACATCCTCTCAGTCTCATCCATCTCAAATCCCCACAAGAGCACCAATAACCATTTTATTCAAAAGAAAGAAATTTAAGAAAACAATCCCCATAGACTCTTCTTTTGAAACTGCTGAACCCATAGACCAAACTACTGAACCAACACCACAAATTTCTGAACCTGAAGCCCTTGAAATTGCCAAACTTCTCTCTGGGCTAAAAGAGACCATCCCATCAGAACATGTCAGCCCCCAACAACCACATCAAACAAGGGACATACCTTCAGCACTTGACATGGATGTGGATATCCCTAGCCCTAACCCAAGAGATGAGGATGAACCAGGGTCTCTAAGCCCAAACTTAGAAACTCTAGGTACATTTGAGGCTGCTACTACTCATACACCACCCAGTGGTGGATTTGAGGAAAGAAGTAACATAGCTAAGACCTCAGTTGTGGCAACTACTGATGAAGGCAACTACTGATGAAGGCTTAATGCCTGAAGTAGGAAATCCTCTGAACCAAGAAAAAGAGGTACATGAGACAACTGGGTTGGGCCCAACTCATGATGTAACTGATACTGTCCTCATTGAGGAAGTAAGCAGGGATTCAGATGATTCCATTGACTTGGATGATGATTCACACTTCACTAAAATTGAATTGACGGCTGCTAGTGAAGGTCCTGCACCTGGTGTCTCTAAGCTCAAAGAGCTGGTCACACCAGATCAGGTTAAAGTCCACTTGATCCTTGATTCCCCTAAAGTGGCATCTTCTGTACAACATGAAGATCACCCAAAAACACACCTCTCACTGAAAATGCCTACCCAATTCCCTGGGTCATCTAGCATAGAGTTGAACCAACTATGCAGCCCAGATGGTCCCCTTATACCAGTTGATGAACACACTAATTGCCAATCACCTCAAAACTTTCACAACTACTTTGGAGTTGTCAACCAAAGCTCAGTTTGAGGTGATCAACAAAAAACTTGGTGAGCTGTCCAACAAAATAGACAACAACTCAAGACAGCTTGCTGAACTCACTGGTAGAACTTCCAAACCCAGCAGGCTTCCAGAAGTGGATGAAGCCAAAAA
Source organism: Ambrosia x helenae (assembly GCA_030844895.1). Lineage (NCBI taxonomy): Eukaryota > Viridiplantae > Streptophyta > Magnoliopsida > Asterales > Asteraceae > Ambrosia > Ambrosia x helenae. Next base: position 20,251,128 of record CM061225.1, on the reverse strand, counting down.
GGGGGAGAAGATTAAGGAACCTAAGGAGTCACTGGAAGCCAGGATAAAGGCAAGAGTGGCTCTACAACAACAACTTCTAGAGAAAGCCCAAAACCAAAAAGAAGATCAACAAAGGCTTGTCTCTGCAACTGAAGTTGAAGCTGAACCTTCCCAAGGCCATAATGAAGAAACTGCTGAAGAAACCTCTGATGACTCAGAAAGTACTGAAGACAATCCTTCAGTAGATGACAAATCTGTCAACACTTCAGCAGTTAACACTTCCAATTTACAAACAGCTGAAGAGCCTTCCAAGACAACTGAACAACAACAACCAACTCCTATTCCAAGGCCTACAACAACTACAACAATGACTGTGCTGAACCCTTCTCCACTATCAATGTCCAAAGAACTACTTGAGAAGAGTTTGATTGCAGCCCAAAGAAAGGCTAAGGAAGAAGAGATCTGGAATAACTTGGAGGCAAGGGATGATTTAAGCTTAAATGAAAAGCTTCAAGCTTATGAAGCAGAGTTGAATAGGCAAGCTGAAACAGAGAGAGTTGCTGAAGAAGACAAAAGACAACAACTGATGTCTTTTATAACAAAGAACAGCAAAACAAAAGCCTATTCACTCAAAGGGCTCTCAATGGATGAGCTGACTAAAAGAGCTCAACTTGTTGCTGACAAACTTGCAACAAACAAAGATGGAAAAGCCAAGAGAGCTGAGATGATTGAAGAACTGGTAGCAAATAACTATGGTTCAAAAGCCTCTATGTCAAGATGGAAAGAAGAAAGACTATTGGACACATACAAGAAGTACAAGGCTGCCAATGCTGCTAATCCAGAGAAGCTCAAAACTGAAGTATCAACTTCAGTAGTTAGAACTTCTGGTGTTAAAAGACCAGCTACCAAGAAGAAACCAGAGGACAATACAAAGACTGACTTCAAGATGGTGTTGCTGGAAGGCAACACAGTTGTAGGCAACACAATTGTTCAAGGAGACTTTGATATTGAAGTGAAGCCTCTGATAACTCAATTTAGGGATCCTTCAACAATTGCTTACCAAATTCAGAAGACTATCACTAACAGACTGCACACAAAGGTAGTTACTGAACATCATTTACCAACTTTTAAATTACCTGATGTAGTGCAAGAAGAAGATAGAAGTGAATCCCACCTGTGAGTCACAGAAATAAAAAAATATCCAACACTCAGGAACATCCCAGGGATCCAACATGGTTCCCTATACTTCAGACTTTGACAAGTCTAAAGTGCTGATCATCAGATGGTCCTTTATTGATGACAACTCAGTATTGGTGACAAGAAGAGATCTTACAAGCAAGGCCTACAAGTCAATGAATGAACTGAAGAAACTATCAACTCAGGGCTTGCTTACAATTCAACATCTGGAACCTCAAAGGGGATCTCTCACTGATGAACAACTTAATCAATTGAAGAATTCCATGTTCAAGGAGATATGGAAGATTGTGAATGACAGAAGAAGACAATAAAGAATTAGAAAAGGTTTTGGCTTCATCAATCTAGGGGGAGATTGTTAGGACAAAAAGGATTGGTGAAACCACTTTTGTAAACCTTAGTCTAATTCACTTCTGCAAAATATCCTAAGTATAGAACTACTGAAGAAAGAAGACTAAAGTACTGAAGAAGGATTCAACAAGTACTGAAGAAGAAGTATCAGCAGTTCTGAAGTCTAAACCAGACAGTTCACTGAGGAACTACTGAAGACAAACTACTCATCAGTAGTTTGTCATTCATCAGCTCTTGTTCAAGAATCTTTTTCACCGACTTATGTTTCAGTAGTTTATTAGTTTAATATTACTTTATCTGTTTGTACAAGTTCCAAGAATGCAACTTGTTGCTACTTGTTAGAGACTTACTTTTTGGCAAGGTTCAAGTATATGTAAAGTCTATAAATAGATGGGTTCATCCCCTCTGTTTTAGACATTGATTTTGATTAATACAGAAATCCTTCAAAGCTTATTATTGTTCTTTCCATTTCATTTATTGAGAATCTGTTTGAGTATTTATTATCATTCACATTCATTACTTAGATTCTCATTAAACTTGTCTGTAGTTTTCAAACATCCAGGGGGAGTAATAACTGCTGTTGATAGTGTAACTTTACTTATCATTCCGCTGTGCAAATCTGATTAAACTTGCTAAACACATAAGTGTTCACTAGCAAGCAACATATCAAGAGCATTACTGATCCAACAAACGCCTATACATAAATCTAACTAAGCATACCTTCTGAATATGTCAAATCAATGGAGGGCTTTTGAAGATGAAAAACAGATCACGAGAGATAGGAAGTTTGTACTTCCAGATCTGGGTAACCACCACCGCAACCCAGATCCGGTGAAAGCATAGTGGTGATAATTTGTGGTTGGTGGTGCTACGAATGGTGGTGATCGTTAGTTGGTGACACCGACTCGGTATTGGTGATGGTTGTTCAAAAGTCGTCTGAAGCAGTCCAACCGGTGGATCTGTAGCCTGACACTCACTCTGACGACGAATGTTTGAAATCAAGATATATTTTTATTTCTCTTTTTTATTTTATTTTTTGTTATATCTGTGTCTTGTTTATTGCTTCTTATTTAGTGGGATTTCTAAATCTGTTTTTATTCTTTGGCATGCTCCTTATTTCTTCTTTGCATTTGAGTTTGATATTTGTAAAGTTAATAGAGTTATTTTAAATAAAAAAAAACCTAGCATATTTACTATATGCTTTTAGGGGTTACAACTTTATTTTGTGTTTTTTAAAAATCCTAAAAAAACATGTGTTTTATTCGTTGTTACACCTGTTCAAAACTGATCTTTAATGTATGTTTTTAGGAGTTACATCTTTTATTTTGTGTTTTTAAAATCTAAAAAGACATCTGTTTTTTATTAACGTATGTTTTATTTATTGTTACACTTGTTCAAAAGTGATCTTTATTGTATGGTTTTAGAAGTTACATTTTTATTTTGTGTTTTTTTTTTAAAAAAACCATATGTTTTTAAAAATCCTAAAAAACAAATGTAACATTTCTAAATTCCTAAAATGTAAGTATTCTTTGAGGTGCATTAATTTGAATAAGAGAGAGAGAGAGAGAGAGAGAGAGAGAGAGAGAGAGAGAGAGAGAGAGAGAGAGAGAGAGAGAGAGAGAGAGAGAGAGAGAGAGAGAGAGAGAGAGAGAGAGAGAGAGAGAGAGAGAGAGAGAGAGAGAGAAACTAAAGAGGAGAGAGAAACAAAATAGGAGAGAGAGAGAAAGTAGTAACATTTGTATTTGGACTAATTTGCCCCTATTGGACCTTTTGCTATTAACTTTTTATTAAAATAATCTAAATAATTTAGAACCTTTGATCTCATGAAATGGATGATCAAGATGAGGGTTTAACTGGTTTTCTTAACTGGGGAGGGTTTTCAATTTATCCCTCCTCTATATATATATATATATATATATATATATATAGGGAAAAGTTAATTTGAGAACACATATATTTCATGCGAACCGCGAGAACGCCATCTAAAACTAATCAAATTAAAAATTTATTTTTACGCTTATTTTTATTACTAAAATACAATATCAAAAACACAATTTACGTGTAAAAATTCAAACGTATACGTAAATAAATTGTTTTTACACATGTGTAAATTTACTGTTTATACATGTGTAAACTGTTTCATTCACACATGTGTAAAAAGTTAATTTGAAAGTGTTTTAGCAAGAAAAGATGAATTATTTGGAAAGAAAATTCATTTATTGATGTTGTATTTTGATTATAATGAGGTTTGTATTAAATTTTTTTGATTTTGATTGATTTTTTTACTTATTCTCACGGTTCTCACGATATTTAACGTTCTCAATATAACCATCCCCTATATATATATATATATATATATATATATAATACGAATACAAATTCCAAAACTCCTAATTCGCCTAGTCCCGACAAGTCCCTAGCTAGACCCCACCGCTTGCTTAGCGCCTTCTACAACCTTGACTAAGGTACACAAAAAACAAATAACCAATTCTAAGTTAATTTGGTTTTTTGGTTAATTTAATTTTCAATTAATTTGGTTTGGTTTTGTCTTTTTTTTTTTTTGTTATTGTTCACCCATTGATATTATTAATCAAGTAACACATCACCTTTTTAAAGTAAAAAATAATAGCAATACTATACTCAAATTAAAGTAAATAAAGTGCTCGTTTTTATGATATATTTTTTTAAAGTACTAACCTAGGAAAATATTATGCCCATTTAAAAATCGTGGGTTAACGAGATAAAAATGTAATTATTATTTAAATAAACAAAGATTTAGTAAAGTTTATGGAGTAGTGTAACCAAGATAAGAGTATTAAAGTGTAAAAGTGTTTGAAAAACTAATTTACCCTCATTTTAGGGTTATACCTTATGCATTAGAGCATTCACAGCCCGTCCCCCACCCCAACCATATAATTTAAGGAAAAATCATAGTTTTCTAAATTTGCCTCTAACTTTTTCAAAGTATCTCACATCCCATTCCCCATTCATATCCCATATAAGCTTTTTTTTTTAATTATTTTCTTTCTTTACAACCAACATCAAATCACTCCATCTTCAATTTGTATTGTTTTATTATTATTAAATGAGAGGGGGGGGGGGTTGTTATGGAAGACCCTATATATGGGGGCTCAACATAAGTATTTTGCAAATTTTAGAAATAGGGTATGGGGATTGAGGTTGGGATGGAGTGAGTTTTTGTGGGATTTTCTCAAATTTTAAGAATGAGGAAGGGAATAGGGGATGGGTTGTGAATGCTCTTACAAGCAAAAAGTTCTTAACTTTTGGGTGGATTAAAATACCTTTGTGAAATGCATTATATATAGTACTAGCAGGGTGCTGTGCGATGCACCGGGGAACACATAAACTTTTAAGAGTATGCATGGTTCGGTTCGGTTTGATTATTAGTCTCAACCGAATCCGAAATTGAAACAAAAGTTATCGGTTAATCAATCTTATTAACGAGCGAATCAATTGGTTATTTGTTTGGTTTATTTAGTTAAATTGTTGGTCTTCAGTTTGGTTCCATTAATTTTGGTTGATAACCAAAACCAAACTTTGGTTCAAAATTTTGCTCAAAAGTAAATGGAATGGAGGTATAAAAGCTAAAAATATATGAATACATGAATGATTTGTTTCGGTTTAGTTTCGTTTGTTTTTTGGTTTGGTTTGGTTTCAGATAACGATTTAATTATTGCTTACCCCTAAACATTGTTAATCACGTAACATATCACCTTTCAACTAAAATATTATAGAAATACTATACTCAAATTTAAGATACTTAAATGCTCATTTTATGGTGTATTTTCTTAAGAAAATATTAATGTACGAAATATTATGATCTTACAAATAATGGGATGTTTAGTTTTTTTTTTTTAAATGGGATAAAGAGTAACCGCTAATTAATTATTCAAAAAATTTGGTTAAAAATAAGAGATTTAAAGTGTAATTTAAGTGATGAGTTTAAAGTGTAATTAGCGTTTGAAAAAATAAACTATACTTATTTTGTGATTGTATCTTATACATAAGAAATACAAAATTTCTTAACTTGAATATCTTAAAATAGTCTTGAAATACATTATACTATAGAGTATAATAGATATATGTATATCTTTATTGACTTGGGAAATTGTTCTTTCCACTTACTATTGAGAATTTAGACTTGAACATATGTATTGACTTGTGGAATTTTAAGCTTTGTGGATTCTACACTTGATGATATTTACCTTGTTAAATTGGATATTTCCAAAACGAACTTATTATAAAACATTGTGGAATGATCACTAAACTTCAGAATGATTATTTATTGTTGTTAACAAATCAGTTCGCTTGATCACCGAATTCTAGAAGTATATAGCGACACTTCCACCCATATGCAAGATATCCCTTGTAATCATGATCTCCATAGTAATTTGACATATTTTTAATTAGAAATGGAAAGTTGATCGTTGGTAATTGGCATGTATGAATACCGAAAGAAAAAAAAATCATGTTACCCATTATTTACAATTACTACCCTTATGAATCAATAGAATTCAACATATCCATATCCCCGTTACAACACAATATATCTCATAAAAACATAATTGCCGATTATATAGCTTATTATGACTCGTGCGATCAACTAAAACCAGTGTTGCAAAACTCGGTTTGGGCTTGTACTTGGCGACCTACCTTGGAGCGAGTACTCGGGGCTCAAATCAGCCTATGCGGGGAGTACTCGGCCAACTCGGCGACCTACCCTGAAGCGAGTGCCCGGAAAGTAATCAGTCAACTCGGCCTGGTTTTGCAACACTGACTAAAACCCAATACGACTGTTATAGGGTGATACGACATGTTACAACTCAATATAACACATTGAAATGAAATATGTTCGGTACTAAATAATACAAGTCTAGTACCCATTATGACCTAGGTGAGTTAAATAAGACCCACTATGTATATAAACGAACGTCATCAACAAAATTTAAATTTAGGCTAAGACTAGCATACAGTGTACCTATACGTGGTAGCTAGTCCAGATGAATACATCAGCAACTAATCTTCATCAACCTGCTCACCAAACTTAAACGATCTACATCTTCTCAGTTATCTAGTACACGGCTCCCATGTTTCTATGTTATAACATGTATGAGCATCAATGTCCAAACTCTACCTTAAAGGTATAACCTCTTTACACACACCCTATGATATATAGTAACGGCACCTCTATACACACACCCTATAATCAGAGTCAGCCTTAGCATAAATTAAAACAAACCAAAAAAAAAAAAATATATGTATACTGTTTAAATTAAATTCTTTTTACCGTTAAACAAATGACTTAAGGCATGTTTGGTAGCCTCTTAATGAGGCTCTGAATCATTCAACTCTGAATGATTCAACATTCAGACTGTTTGTTTCAACCTAAAAAAAGACTGAATGAAATGGTTAAGAGCTAAATCATTCAGACTTGGTGCATAGCTGAACCATTCAGCACTTAGGGCCTGTTTGGTAGCCTCTTAATGAGGCTCTGAACCATTCAGCTCTGAATGGTTTAACATTCAGACTGTTTGTTTCAACATAAAAAAAGCTCTGAATGGAATGGTTAAGAGATGAATCATTCAGACTTGGTGCATAGCTGAATCATTAAGCACTTAATCATTCAGAACCTCTTAACCATTCAGACATCTTAATGATTCAGCACTTAATCAATCAAACAACCCCTTAATCATTCAGGGCCTCTTAACAATTCAGGCCTCCTAATGATTCAGCACCTAATCAACCAAACAGCCCCTTAGTTGTGATCTGGCGGTAAAGTTGCCTACTTTTTCAACGTAAGCATGGTTTCGAATCCCTACACTCATTATTTTTATCAACATCTTTTTTATGGTTTTTTGTCATATGCATTTAGGTAAGGATGGCAACGGGTTGGGTGTGGATTGGGCATGACTAATCTCATACCCATATCCATACCCAGTTATAAAATCTCATCACATACCCGTTTTATTACCTGTCAGGTATAGAGCATATCCATGGGTTCAAGTCCCTACTAGCCAACTGGAAATATGAATTATGAAATAATCTAAGTTAATTCTTTGATTATTCGATGCTACATAGAAACCAAAAGTACAAATCCAGAAAATAAAATAAAAAGTGGCCGCAATTTTTTTTTCTCGTTTTAGGCTTTCAAAATGATTGAGCCGGTCATGCCTATAATATGATATGATATACAATAACAACATAACATTTAATCTTTACACAAATCTATATACATGCATAACACATACATACCATATCTTATATGAATTATTGTGTATACGTATGTATCTTTATGCATAAATACGTAGGTACGTGTATTCATGTATGCACATAGAAGCACTCATCCTAGTCTATTAACTTGACTAGTTGCCATTTCTTAAAATTGTTTGGCCGATTGCCATCGAGAATATAGATTTGTTTATTTATTGTTAGTTTGCAAGTGGTGAAACACACATATGGGACATTGGCGTTTCCATTTGCCATTGACCATAAGTTGATTGATTTGTGGAATTTTCCATATTGACCGAAATTCTAGGAAGGAACTTAAATGCATAATGTACATGAGTCAAATCGAATTCATTTGGCTAATTGATAGTTTTATAAAACTTTATTCATAGAGGTTTTATTTTTTGAACAACCTAAAACGTTTGGTTCGCTTTGGTTTGTATATTATAGACTAGAATTTTGCCCGCGTTGACACGCGGTTTAAAACATTACAAATATTTTGAGCGGTAAAACGTATAAAAAATATAGTAGAAATATTTTATTAAAATTTAAAAGTAAGCAATACACATTTTATTCAAATATCACTTAACTCTATGCCATAAAACTGAACTCTATGCCATAAAATGACATGATCTTAAGCATTTCCGCATTATTCTTCTCCTTTGCAACATTACGAAGCTGTGCACATAATTATTTATGTCAGTTTATTTGTAATTAGATTGATCTATATGATTCACGCAGACAATGAACCTCTTACCGTGATTGTACTATGATGGTTTTGCGCCAATATCACACCCAGTTGATCAACACTTACGTGCGTCTCAAGTGAGCGAGATTACCCAACTAAAGTGCAAGTACTCCTTCCAAAGATAACCTTTAAGATCACTTCAATAAATTGGTATAAGTGCAACAATAAATAAATAAAAACCATTACCACTTTAACGACTATATTTTGAATCAGATTTCTCACCATGTTCTTAACTATGTTGCATATTCCTAAGTTCATTCTTGCAAATTCCAAGATACCTAGGGGCACAAACAGCATAGACATCAAGACATAACATTGACCCCAACATTGAAAACCAACTAATGAATATGAACATATAATCGGACAATATACCTGTATTAGGAACCATTAGAGATTCGGAAAAGTGGACATATTGTAGGCGAACTATGGAAAACATAATACTCATGAACCTGGAACATTGAATATATAACAAAATCAAAGATTCAAATATGTATTAGGAACCATTAGAGATTAGGCGAACTAAGCAACATTTATAATTCACAAACCGACTAATGAATATGAACATATAATCAGACAATATACCTGTATTAGGAACCATTAGAGATTAGGCGAACTAAGCAACATTTATAATTCACAAACCTTGCTATAAAGAAAACCATATGGAACATAATGAATGAGGGCTTAGTATCTACAAAAAACCTTAGCTTCAGAAGAAAAAAATTATGCATATTGCAAAAAAAAAAAAAAAAAAAAAAAAAAAAAGACACAATCAGATAACTGCATGCAAATAATGTAAGGATTTGGGGATGAAAAGCAAATTTACAAACCTAAAGTTGCTGAAGGTCTAAACACTTTGTTTATGTTTTTTATCTACATCCTTTTTGATTGATGGTAGGGGTATTTATGGTAATATATAGTTCATTCTTCTATGTAATCCATAGCAATGCAAATTCATTTTTCTAAGTCTCATCCAACAATCAACTCTATTATTTCCTATCTAAAATAAACAAATTGAGTCTCATAACATATCATGAAGTAATGGACAATTTGGCGAGGGTTAGTGCCAACACCTTCACTCTGCTTGCTATACCTTCCGGGGAGGCATACAACTCAGGTTTATGAGCGTGTAGACTGTAGGTAAACAAAACCACTTATCTTTTATAATATAACATTAAAAATAAACCACTTAATTTATATAATATATTAAAAAATAAGACATAACAAAATGTGTTAATGAGTATTGTTGACCGTATATTTTTTTTTTAAATTGAAACAAAGGAGAATTATAATTTCTTCACAAAAAAGATTTAATTATAGTTGTACCTTTATAACATGAAATATATATATCATGATGTGCTTTTCTGCATCAGTTAATTTAAAAGCATATTATTCATTTTTTAAAAAACCGGCGCCAAGTTTTGATAAAATCCACCATCAATTCTGTGACAACCGGTAACTTTTCTTTTCGTTTTCTTCCTTTTCGTCTTTTTCATTTTTGGACTTCGTGCAATTTTCGGGACGAAAATTCTTTCAACGTGGGGATGATGTGACACCCGGCATGTTCGGCTTAAACATAATAGTAACATCTAAGTCTACCTTAGCGAGAAACGTTTATAAACAAACTTAACCGGGTTAGTTGAGTCGGGTCAAATTAGGATTGTCCAGGGTTCAATGATCTGGAGGATCATTGGGAGTCGTTTTGGGAATACATTAGTACCGGGTTCCGTTGTTGGTGACATTACATGAACTAATTAAGTATATGTGTAGATTATGGGTCGTGTGGTGGATTGTATACTTATACTTGCTTAAACGATGTACAAATGATTATACGTGCCTAAACATGCTAAGTATAGACTATGGATGCATGCTTACGTGTTAAGATGTGTTAGAATGCGTTAAACACGACAAACTGGAAAAAGGTTAACATGTGTTAAAGAGTGCTGTTAACATGTGTTAAAAAGTGCTGATGACCTGAATGTGGAAATAGTGGGCGAATGTGGAAATGGAACTTGAGAAATGGGCGAATGTGGAAACAAAGTGGGCGAATGTGGAAAGATTCCACATTCGACCATTACAAATGGGCGAATGTGGAAAAGTTCCACATTCGACCACATAAAATGGGCGAACCTGGACCTGGTATAAATACCATCCTTAGCCATTTTTCACCATTTCACAAACCCTAAACGCCTCCAAACACTCTCTATCAGCTATTATCATTGGGGAAGGAGTTTTTGAGCTTGTTTTTCATAACCTAACTCTCTAAATCATTACAAGTGAAAATCTAAGGTGTGTTCTTCATTCCAAATCCTTTTTAAACAATTTTGACTTGTTTTCATCTAAACCCCAAGGGTCCAGATCTGATATCAACATGTTTTATGGGTAAAAACCTTCCTAATATCTTTCTAAATAAAACCTATTCATAAACAATGAGTTTTTATGCAAACTAAACATGTGTTAATATGATATTATGCATTGTTTGATGATTACTTGTTGTATAGATGATATGTCAACAACCTAGGGCTGTTATTAATGATGGGTTATGATTGAAACATGTTACCTTTGATTGTTGATGGTGTTTTGACGATTAAAGGGGTTTTTAGTTAGATTTAGGGCTTGTTTTTGGATAGTTATGATAAGGTTATGATAAGGGTTTCTTGTTCATGATGAATCAAGTATGATGAGCTGATTATTGATTGATTTCAGAAAGTTTCCTAATTGGGTAATATTTTCATGCATGATGATGTGACATCTCCATAATTTACTATTTTAGGAAACTTGTAAAACGGATAGATTTTGGGGTAAAATTGGTAGGGTTTCGTAGGAATATATTAATGATGCTTGACTGCTGTAACTCATGATGTTTCGTGATGTTTTCGGATGTTTTTGGACGCGTTTTTGAGTAAACAACACAGCAGGGTCGAACCTGGAACACCTTCGGCCAGTCAAACGGGCGAAGGTGGGTTCCAGGGGTCGAACCTGGAATCAAAAAGGGGCGAACGAACTAAAATGGGCGAAGGTGGGAGGAAAAGGGGCGAAGATGGAGGTTCAAAGCCACATTCGACCAGTTAAGGCCACCTTCGACCACCCCAAAGCCACATTCGACCCTATGTTAGCAGAAATGAGATTTTTGATACAAACTAAGTGTTTTATGCTTGAACCTTGCATGTAATCTATGTGTACTTGATTAGTTAGGGTAATGGGTCACCAACGGGATGTCGGGTCGGTCTAGTGTGTCGGCTAAACATTTAAACACGTTTTAAAACATACTTGGTTGTGATCTGGACAATCGGGGACTAGATAACCTTATGGTTATTAGTCGGAACACTTATGTGAACATTTTGATAGATCTCCGGTAGAGGGATTATCAAGGGCTAAACATCTTTACATATATTTGAGGAACGCTATCTAAGGTGAGTTCACGGCCCCACTTTTACTGCTTTAACTTTTGGGGGAGAAAACATGCGCTAAACAGTTTTGGTAACATATGTCATACTATGGTTTTAACTTTATATTGCTATACGATCTTTTGGAAAGTCCCGGGGGAAACCATGAATGTGCGGGTTTGCACAACGGGGGAAATGTGGATAGATCTATTGGGCGTGACCTGCCCCACTCGTCGGCTTGGAGGGCCGGGCGGGTGCATATTGTCTCGAACAGGAACATTATCGTGCTGAACATTACGGGCTGCTAAACATGCTAAACATTGCTAAACGTGTCCAGTAATGGTTTCCAATCGTAGTAGTAATAAACATACGCCTAGCTAGCGTACTTGGTAACATTGATATAGTATGGACATGGTAACACTTGGTAACTCTTTTGAACAAACCTGTGAACTCACCAGCATTATATGTTGACGTCTCTTTGGCATGTTTTTCTCAGGTCGCTAAGGTAGCAACAATTGGATCTAGGCGCACGAGTCGGCACGGGCGTCTAGGGTTTAGAGCACGGTTTTCATTAAACATTCGAATTATGTCTTTTGAGTTGTAAACAATTAAAGCTTCCGCTACAGTTTATGTCTTTATAACTATATCTTCTGAATATTGTGTTATGCATACAGTGTTGTTTATTGTGACCGTTGACTTGAATCCTGGTTTGTCATGCGCCTCGCGGTAAAACCCCGCAAGTGGAATTTTGAGGGTGTGACAGATTGGTATCAGAGCCAATGGTTATAGTGAACTAGGACTGCATTTAGAGTCTAGTCTATAGCCGAGTCGCACACACTAGACGGTCACATACTTGAGTCGGTTTGGAACATGTACTAACTTTGTCGGGGTGTCTTTACATCATCATCGCACTTCTCTGTTACATCATCCGTCCTCGCTCTTGGCTTTACACACTCTTATGTTCTTCTTCGGGGATTGAAGGAGAAGGAGTTGACTCGTTGGTTTTTGCACGGCAGTGTCGTGTATTGGGGTAGTCTTGCGTACTCTCGAGGTCTGTCCAGGATTCGGACGTCTCCCTTTCGTACCCCAATAGACGCACTTGCTTACACATTATCTTGTGCACTTATGCTTGTGATAGCATGATGCTAGATGCCGACATTCGGCGACTTGAGTTCAAGCTGAGGGAAAGCTTGGAGGACCATGTAGAGTAGTTTATCATTTCGGGTGCACACGAAATCATAAACTGAAATGCATGAGAATTCAAGTGGACTCTGAACTTGGATGCATAGTCCCGGATTGGGTCTAGGCGTAACTTTTCTAGCTACTAGTGGTTGACACTAGCAGTGAATCTGAATCTCTCGATTTCTGATTTGTCAGATCATGTCGGGCACACGTGGTGGTGGACGTCGTGGTGGTGGTCGTGGCGGCGGTGGTCGTGGCGGTGGTCGTGGTAACATCAACATGACCCAAGCAGAGCTGAACAACTTGCTTCAACAGCAAGTGAACATAGCCTTGGCTGCTTTCCAGGCTGGGCACAATGCTATGGGTGGTGCTGCTGTCAACCCGCCTCCACCTCAGTGTTCTTACAAGAAGTTTAGGGACTGTCAGCCCCACAACTTCGCTGGAACTGAAGGGGCAGTGGGACTGCTCCGATGGTTGGAGAAGGTTGAATCTGTTTTCTTGATGTGTAACTGTCCTGTTGAGGACCGGGTCAAGTATGCCACTGCGACATTTGAGGGTCCTGCTTTGACATGGTGGAATGCTACGACGCAGAACATGGGCTTGGGGGAAGCTCATGCTATGCTTTGGGCGGATTTTGTTCAGTTATTGAAGAGCGAGTACTGTCCCAGGGAGGAAGTGCAGAAGTTGGAACATGAAGTCTGGAACTACAAGATGGTGGGGTCCGAGATTGAAGAGTATACTGTGCGACGCAATGAGCTGGCGGTGTTGTGTCCTGACATGCACACACCTGAGTACCGTAGGATTGAGCACTACATCTCTGGGTTGGTGCCGGAGATTGCTGGGTTAGTGGCTGCTGGGAACCTCCCTACACTGGCTGAGGTCGTTCGTTCTGCACACAAGATGACCAACATGAAGATTCTGGAAGGTGCTTTACCTCCCAAGGGCTCGACTGTGAAGGGTTCTGAGGGCAACAAGAGGAAATGGGAGAATGTGAGTAAGAGTGCAGTGCCGGCGCCGTCTCAACCGGCCAAGAAGATTGAAGGATCTGGGTCGTCTTCTTCGCAGAAGACAGGTGGATACATTGGGAAGCATCCCAAGTGTAACAAGTGTGGCTTTCACCATTCCGGGAATTGTGATCGAGCCCGTTGTCATCGGTGCCATCAGTTGGGGCACCATGCTAAGGATTGCAAGGTGGCACTCACCCCAACTCAGACTCCTGCTCCTGCAGCTCAGGGGACTCAGGGGAGGCAGGGGTGTTACAACTGTGGTGACACGGGACACTTCAAGCGTGATTGTCCCAAGCTGAAGCAGGGCGATAATGGGAGGGGCGGAAACGGTAACGGTAACGGGAATGGCGGCGGAGGCAGGACTGCGCGTGCTTTCGTCATTGGGTCTGCGGAGGCTAGGCAGGATCCATACACAGTTACCGGTACGTTCTTTCTCAACAATCGCTATGTTTCTGTTTTATTTGATTCTGGTGCCGATAAGAGCTTCGTATCTGTGGATGTTAGTCAATTGCTAGATATAATACCCACAGCTTTAGAGGCTAAGTATTTGATAGAATTGGCTAACGGTAAGAACATCGAGGCGACTCATATCCTTAGGGAGTGTCACTTGGAACTGTCGGGTCTGTCATTCCCCATTGACCTTATGCCTGTACCTTTGGGTAGTTTCGAGGTCGTTGTGGGCATGGATTGGTTATCGTTGTATCGTGCAGAGATTGTTTGCTTTGACAAGGTTATTCGGATCCCTCTCCCCGATGGAGAGATTCTTTCGGTTCATGGCGAGAAAGGCGGTGCTCCGCTGAGTATCATTTCTAGCATGAAAGCCCGTAGGTATCTTCGAAAGGGCTGTTCGGCCATTTTGGCACTTGTAAACGTTTCTACTGACGATGAGAAGAAGATCGAGGATATCCCGGTGGTTCGTGACTTTTCTGATGTGTTTCCTGACGATTTGCCTGGTCTTCCTCCCCATTGTCAGGTTGAGTTTGGTATTGATCTCGCTCCGGGCGCAGCTCCTATTGCCCGAGCCCCGTATCGTCTTGCACCACCCGAGATGCAAGAGTTATCCAGCCAGTTACAGGAACTCTTGGAAAAGGGTTTCATTCGACCGAGCTCGTCCCCGTGGGGAGCTCCTATTTTGTTTGTGAAGAAAAAGGATGGGAGCCTTCGTATGTGTATCGATTACCGTGAGCTGAACAAAGTGACCATCAAGAATCGTTATCCTCTTCCTCGCATTGATGATCTCTTTGACCAGCTTCAGGGCTCCAGCTACTACTCGAAGATTGACTTGCGGTCCGGTTATCACCAGTTACGCGTCAGGGAAGCTGACATACAGAAGACTGCTTTTCGCACTCGTTATGGCCATTTTGAGTTCTTGGTCATGCCTTTCGGTCTCACTAACGCACCGGCAGTGTTCATGGATTTGATGAACCGTGTTTGTAAGCCGTACCTTGATAAGTTCGTAATCGTGTTCATTGATGACATTCTGATTTATTCCAAGAACAAGGCGGATCATGAGGAACATCTGCGGTTGGTCTTGGAACTTTTGAGACGGGAGCAGTTGTATGCTAAGTTCTCAAAGTGTGATTTTTGGTTACGCGAAGTTCAATTCCTAGGGCATGTGGTGAATGAACTGGGAATTCATGTCGATCCGGCTAAGATCGAAGCTATTAAAGACTGGGAAGCACCAAAGACGCCATCTGAGGTGCGGCAATTCCTGGGTCTTGCAGGTTACTATCGGCGTTTTATTGAGGGATTTTCGAAGATCGCTCAACCCCTCACTGCTCTCACCCAGAAGGACCGAAAGTTCGACTGGGGCGAACCACAGGAATCAGCATTTCAGATGCTGAAGCTTAAACTATGTTCTGCTCCTATCTTATCCTTACCCGAGGGTACGGATGATTTTGTGGTGTACTGTGATGCTTCGATTCGGGGTCTCGGTTGCGTGTTGATGCAACGCGGGAAGGTTATCGCTTATGCTTCTCGTCAACTCAAGGTTCACGAGAAGAACTATACTACTCACGACCTGGAGCTGGGTGCAGTAGTCTTTGCGTTGAAAATCTGGAGACATTACTTGTACGGTACCAAGTGTGAAGTTTACACCGATCACAAGAGTCTCCAGCATATTTTCGACCAGAAGGTGTTAAACATGCGACAGCGTCGTTGGGTTGAACTTTTGAACGATTACGACTGTGCGATCAAATACCATCCTGGCAAGGCAAACGTTGTGGCGGATGCCTTGAGCAAGAAGGAGTCGGCGAAGCCTCGGCGAGTCCGAGCCTTGCAGCTTACCATTCATTCCCCTTGCCTGACCGGATCCGTTCGGCTCAGGCGGATGCCTTAAAGGAGGAAAACCTTAAGGCCGAAACGATGCACAGTGCGGACAAACACCTTGAGCTTAGGTCTGATGGCCTACACTACTTCGCTGGGCGTGTTTGGGTTCCTTTACTCGGGGGATTACGGGAGCTTGTCTTGGACGAGGCTCACAAATCCCGGTATTCTATTCATCCAGGCTCCGATAAGATGTATCAGGATCTGAAGATACTTTATTGGTGGCCGAACATGAAGGCTGATATAGCCTCCTATGTGAGCAAATGCTTGACCTGTGCTAAGGTCAAGGTGGAGTATCAGAAGCCGTCTGGTCTCCTACAGCAACCTGAGATTCCAGAATGGAAGTGGGAGCGGATCACGATGGATTTCGTCACCAAACTACCGAGATCACCAAGTGGTTGCGACATGATTTGGGTGATCGTCGACCGGTTGACGAAATCGGCACACTTCATACCTATTAAGGAAACGGATGGACTCGAGCAGTTGGCTCGACTCTACCTTAAGGAGGTGGTCTCTCGGCACGGGGTGCCTGTTTCTATCATTTCTGATCGTGATTCCCGCTTTGCTTCGCGGTTCTGGAAGGCTCTTCATAAGGCCTTGGGTACTCAGCTGGATATGAGTACGGCTTATCATCCGCAAACTGACGGGCAGAGTGAGCGGACGATACAAACACTGGAGGACATGCTGCGGGCATGTGTCATCGATTTTGGCAAGGGTTGGGAGACTCACCTGCCGTTGGTGGAGTTCTCCTACAACAACAGCTACCACTCCAGTATCGGGGCAGCTCCGTTCGAAGCTCTGTATGGACGGAAATGCCGATCTCCCTTGTGTTGGGCCGAGGTGGGCGAGAGTCAGCTCACTGGCCCGGAACTGGTGTACGAAACTTCGGAGAAAATCGTACAGATCCGTAACCGTTTGGCAGCTGCGCGGGATCGTCAGAAGAGCTATGCCGATCGCCGTCGCAAACCGCTAGAGTTCCAGGTTGGGGACAAGGTGCTTCTGAAAGTTTCACCATGGAAGGGCGTCATACGCTTTGGAAAGCGTGGCAAGCTTAACCCTCGTTACGTCGGACCGTTCGCAATCCTGGAACGGATTGGGCCAGTGGCGTACAGACTTGATTTACCGACGGAGCTCGGTAATGTTCACAACGTCTTCCATGTGTCTAACTTAAGGAAGTGTTTGGCTGATGAATCTCTTGTTGTGCCACTGGAAGAGATAAAGGTTGATGATCGTCTTCGCATTGTGGAGGAACCCGTGGAGATTCTGGACTACAAGATTCGTAGCCTTCGGCGGAGTAAAATCCGCATTGTTAAAGTTCGATGGAACTCGGATCGTGGACCGGAGTTCACGTGGGAACGAGAGGACCAGATGAAGGCTAAGTACCCTCATCTCATTCCAAAGCGCGCGTTCGAATCCAGGCATGTTACTGCTGAAGCAGAGTGAATCTCGGGGCGAGATTCCCTTTCAACGTGGGGATGATGTGACAACCGGTAACTTTTCTTTTCGTTTTCTTCCTTTTCGTCTTTTTCATTTTTGGACTTCGTGCAATTTTCGGGACGAAAATTCTTTCAACGTGGGGATGATGTGACACCCGGCATGTTCGGCTTAAACATAATAGTAACATCTAAGTCTACCTTAGCGAGAAACGTTTATAAACAAACTTAACCGGGTTAGTTGAGTCGGGTCAAATTAGGATTGTCCAGGGTTCAATGATCTGGAGGATCATTGGGAGTCGTTTTGGGAATACATTAGTACCGGGTTCCGTTGTTGGTGACATTACATGAACTAATTAAGTATATGTGTAGATTATGGGTCGTGTGGTGGATTGTATACTTATACTTGCTTAAACGATATACAAATGATTATACGTGCCTAAACATGCTAAGTATAGACTATGGATGCATGCTTACGTGTTAAGATGTGTTAGAATGCGTTAAACACGACAAACTGGAAAAAGGTTAACATGTGTTAAAGAGTGCTGTTAACATGTGTTAAAAAGTGCTGATGACCTGAATGTGGAAATAGTGGGCGAATGTGGAAATGGAACTTGAGAAATGGGCGAATGTGGAAACAAAGTGGGCGAATGTGGAAAGATTCCACATTCGACCATTACAAATGGGCGAATGTGGAAAAGTTCCACATTCGACCACATAAAATGGGCGAACCTGGACCTGGTATAAATACCATCCTTAGCCATTTTTCACCATTTCACAAACCCTAAACGCCTCCAAACACTCTCTATCAGCTATTATCATTGGGGAAGGAGTTTTTGAGCTTGTTTTTCATAACCTAACTCTCTAAATCATTACAAGTGAAAATCTAAGGTGTGTTCTTCATTCCAAATCCTTTTTAAACAATTTTGACTTGTTTTCATCTAAACCCCAAGGGTCCAGATCTGATATCAACATGTTTTATGGGTAAAAACCTTCCTAATATCTTTCTAAATAAAACCTATTCATAAACAATGAGTTTTTATGCAAACTAAACATGTGTTAATATGATATTATGCATTGTTTGATGATTACTTGTTGTATAGATGATATGTCAACAACCTAGGGCTGTTATTAATGATGGGTTATGATTGAAACATGTTACCTTTGATTGTTGATGGTGTTTTGACGATTAAAGGGGTTTTTAGTTAGATTTAGGGCTTGTTTTTGGATAGTTATGATAAGGTTATGATAAGGGTTTCTTGTTCATGATGAATCAAGTATGATGAGCTGATTATTGATTGATTTCAGAAAGTTTCCTAATTGGGTAATATTTTCATGCATGATGATGTGACATCTCCATAATTTACTATTTTAGGAAACTTGTAAAACGGATAGATTTTGGGGTAAAATTGGTAGGGTTTCGTAGGAATATATTAATGATGCTTGACTGCTGTAACTCATGATGTTTCGTGATGTTTTCGGATGTTTTTGGACGCGTTTTTGAGTAAACAACACAGCAGGGTCGAACCTGGAACACCTTCGGCCAGTCAAACGGGCGAAGGTGGGTTCCAGGGGTCGAACCTGGAATCAAAAAGGGGCGAACGAACTAAAATGGGCGAAGGTGGGAGGAAAAGGGGCGAAGATGGAGGTTCAAAGCCACATTCGACCAGTTAAGGCCACCTTCGACCACCCCAAAGCCACATTCGACCCTATGTTAGCAGAAATGAGATTTTTGATACAAACTAAGTGTTTTATGCTTGAACCTTGCATGTAATCTATGTGTACTTGATTAGTTAGGGTAATGGGTCACCAACGGGATGTCGGGTCGGTCTAGTGTGTCGGCTAAACATTTAAACACGTTTTAAAACATACTTGGTTGTGATCTGGACAATCGGGGACTAGATAACCTTATGGTTATTAGTCGGAACACTTATGTGAACATTTTGATAGATCTCCGGTAGAGGGATTATCAAGGGCTAAACATCTTTACATATATTTGAGGAACGCTATCTAAGGTGAGTTCACGGCCCCACTTTTACTGCTTTAACTTTTGGGGGAGAAAACATGCGCTAAACAGTTTTGGTAACATATGTCATACTATGGTTTTAACTTTATATTGCTATACGATCTTTTGGAAAGTCCCGGGGGAAACCATGAATGTGCGGGTTTGCACAACGGGGGAAATGTGGATAGATCTATTGGGCGTGACCTGCCCCACTCGTCGGCTTGGAGGGCCGGGCGGGTGCATATTGTCTCGAACAGGAACATTATCGTGCTGAACATTACGGGCTGCTAAACATGCTAAACATTGCTAAACGTGTCCAGTAATGGTTTCCAATCGTAGTAGTAATAAACATACGCCTAGCTAGCGTACTTGGTAACATTGATATAGTATGGACATGGTAACACTTGGTAACTCTTTTGAACAAACCTGTGAACTCACCAGCATTATATGTTGACGTCTCTTTGGCATGTTTTTCTCAGGTCGCTAAGGTAGCAACAATTGGATCTAGGCGCACGAGTCGGCACGGGCGTCTAGGGTTTAGAGCACGGTTTTCATTAAACATTCGAATTATGTCTTTTGAGTTGTAAACAATTAAAGCTTCCGCTACAGTTTATGTCTTTATAACTATATCTTCTGAATATTGTGTTATGCATACAGTGTTGTTTATTGTGACCGTTGACTTGAATCCTGGTTTGTCATGCGCCTCGCGGTAAAACCCCGCAAGTGGAATTTGAGGGTGTGACAAATTCCATTCAACAACTTTCCAAACCAATTCCACTTTCCTCTAAAACAATTAATCAATCTCTTACCAAAAAACTCGCCCTTCTGCCAAGACTTTTCAAACCACCATTTATAACAATTAATTCTTATAATTATCCTTCCAAACTTTAAGCCACCAACTTAGGAAACAAATAAAATACTAATAAATGAGACCCGGATCAACAAACATGACCCGGACCCGAATAGCTTTCCTAAGCAGATTAATCACTAAACAATATCCAACATTCTTTTACCTTTCATCTAATATTATGATCCTCAAGAACACCTCGAAGAACGTATGAACATTCAACCTCACCCGAAGACAAACATCATCGAGCCAACATAATATCATCTATACATGAAGAACTATACCAATCACATATGGGTCATTTCAAACCAAGACTAATTAACCAACTAAAAGTTTAAAACTTCAATAATATAGAGGATTAATACCTAAGAAATATGAAGAAGCCTAGTATCCTCAACTGTGACTTTAAGCAAAAACAAAGAATACAGATATTAATCGCCCAAAATAGTTAGATATTACCTAACAATGATTACAGTGATGAACCCTAAAACACGAACCCTAAAACATCAACCCTAAAACTGAAAAATTAGTAAACCTGAACAATAATACACGAAAACTCAAATATTCAAAGGTAAATAATCAAAATCAGTTAAAATAGAGACAAAAAAACTTTTAATCGATAAAGAAATAAAAAAAAACACGAAAAAAATACAGAGAAAACAGAGAGATGAAGAACGATTGATTGAAATAAGAATGGAAGAGATAAAACCTTGGAGAGGAGATGAAGAACACGATAATGGAACTCTGATTCGAACGATCGCCTTGATTAGGGTTCTTGGCTTGGAGAGGAGGATGTGAAGGAAATTGGGATTTAGGTTATAAAATGTGTGATTTTTTTTGCTTTTATATTTTTCTGATTTTTGATTTTAAAAAAAATGAAAATTTTAAAAAACCTCACATATTGCCATGTGGCACAATGTGGGAGGAGAAGACATTGAGGTTGCAATATGGGAGTGCCATGTGTCCCACATTGCTTTCTTTTATTAGGTGTATAGATTTATAGGTTTAACAAGTATTATTCTCTTGTTTAATTGTTGAAATACATAAGGTAAATACATTTACATTTATACTGTTACATTTTAATGTTGGTTTAATTGTTTTGTGCATGGCAATAATATAATATTGGATCATGTGGAGAGCCTAAGAATGAGAGAAGTTTGATTTGGCCCAGTAATTGTGTTCGCGTATTGGTTGCAGCCCACGATGTTGGTCCAGTTCGTGGTAAAGGAGACTGGCCCATCTGTCCACTTGGCCAGTTGGCAGATGATCATAGCTGTTCATATAAGTCAATCCGTGTGATACTTAATCTAATGGCGAGGAGTGCTCCTGATTGTGTTAGTTGTGTAGAAAGTTCCTTGGCCATCTATAAAAGGCTTCCTTCGTCTTCATTCCAGGGTTTAGCCACAATATTCAATCACTCACTCTCTCTCACAACTATTGAACGATTAGGGTTTCTTTGTTATTATCCTGCACTTATTCATCTCGAATAAGTGCTTAGGTCTTTGGAAGTCCTGTCTAGTTCTTGTGTTTACAGTGTCATAATCATTGAGTTGTTTAGAAGTTTTGTTATCTTTGTTTCCAGTGTCTGTAATAGATCTTTGTTTAGAGTTTTTGTTATAAATCTTTACAAGTCTTTTTTAGATCTGGTTTTCTCTGGATTCATACCATTTGACATGGTATCAGAGCCATAAGGCTCAGATTGTGGTATCTTCCGCTGTTTCGTTAGGGTTGTATTTCGTGTCTCGAGTTCTTGGTGTCTTTCATCTGTCAAATATGTTTTTTGGTTGATCAGATCTAGCTCGGATCTGAATAATCTGTAGATCTGCGAGTTTACTTAGATCTAGGGTTTTTTGGGAAGAACAAGTTGCTGTTAAAGGATTCTTGGAAGCATATTTTCTGTTGCTCTCTGGTTCATAACCCTAAGTGAAGGCTACGAACTACGAGTTGTTGGCGAAACCCTAACTTGGGTCCCTATTTGGTGAGATCGTTCCCTTACTCTGTTTTTTGTTTTTTTGTTGAGTCTAGGAGCATTGTCTGGGTTAGGAGGACTGATGTGTTGCAAAACACATCTAATTTCCTTTGTATTTTGTAGTCATTTTTGAGTCCTTTTATTAGTTTTAGGCTTGTACCTATCTATTTTATTTATTTTAGCATTTAATTAGATTTTTATTAGTCTTGAGTCGTTTTTATTATTTATCTATTTATTTTATTATTCTATAGGTGTTTGGAGAAATGAGCTCAAAATGAAAGAACTTTAATTGAGACACCAACACTTGAGAGCAGGTGTTCATAGACTTTGGAGCGTAGACGAGAAACTTTGGTCAAGTCAAGAATACCCGAGTCTAGAGCACCAAGTATAATAATAATAATAATAATAATAATAATAATAATAATAATAATAAATAATATGGACTTAAAGTCCATCTCGTGAGTTAGTATCACAAAGAAAAAAGAATGGACATGTGAGGGCCCAAATAAAAAACCCTATTGGAGCAGCCATACGTGAAGTGGAAGGATGGATTAAAAAGGGCACTTTTATCACGGAGACATCTAGCAGCGGCAGAGAGGATTTGACAAGAGATATTTATTTTAGGACGGCATATTATATTTTTGGGGATCAAACTTCAACACAGCCGCCAAAGAAAGAAGTCGATCCACACAGCATCATTGGAAGAAGGATCATTATTTTTCAAAGGGGCTCACAAGAAGGCACGGATTTAAGATTGAAGGCACGGGTTTGACTATATTAATTTTTGGCTTTATATTTATTTACTCCGTGTTTATAAATATTAGTACCATGACTATATATTATTTTGAACCCATGTTTTTATCTTTTTCCATGTTGATGACTAGCTAAACACTTAGGCTACCTAGGTCGGTATGATGAATACTTAGCATTTTTATGACTTTCGGATTCGTTTAATTATATAACTGGCTTATGTTTTGGTAAAGATTTAACTGTGTTTGGTTATGATGTGTATGCGTATTTAAGTCTAGTTTATGATCTTTGATAGTTCCACATGTGTCTTGTTGAATGTCTTTCAGTTATAGATGCATGTTAGGTTGCCTGCTTTGTGCTTGTGACTAGTTTATGGTTTTTGACGTCTAATTCCATAGGAACTTGATTTGAGAGTTTAGAGGACTTAGGTATTCTGCCATTCCTTGAGACCGGGAGGTGATAGGGTGTCGGGTTGTCTAGATCTTTAGGTATCGGGTAGAGGTGAGACCGGGAGGTGATCCTTGCCTAGTGTGTCTTTAGATTCTTGTAATTCCGAATTATTTCCAAACCAATTAGATTACTCCTTCACATTTTTTAGTGTGTTGTGACTAGCGAGACCGGGAGGTGAGCGAGTCTTTCGAGTACCTTAGCATTCCCTAGTGAGGTGAGACCGGGAGGTGATCCGAACTAGTAACCAGTGATTTACACGTCCCTTAGGATTTTCTGAGAGATGTTAGTGAGACCGGGAGGTGATCTAGCATGCTGTAGGGGTTTCCTGGGTCGGACGTATCTTTAGAAAACCTGGTAGCCAATCCATTATTCGATTTCGAGAGTTGTGAGTCTGCGGGTAGGATTCTAGACCTAGGTAGTTGCCTTCCATATTATCTGAGTTCGATCTAGTGTTCTTAGCTTCCTGTTTTCGTCTCTGTGTTATTTATTTTAATTGTTTTTATTTTATTTGCATTTAGTTTAAAAATAATTTTCTCAAAAACCAAATTAATAGGCTAGGAGTCGACAGAGGTTTAGTACCGAGAGTCGCTAGATTTGTGTCCACGGTTCGATATTCCGGACTTACTTGCTCTGCTACACTGTGACCGGTACACTTGCCGTTAGTGTGTGGTTTTGTAGGTTTTTCCATTTTTAAAACTTGAACGATTTATTTACTACACATTTCACACATCAAGTTTTTGGCGCCGTTGCCGGGGACACAGTGCGCTTTCGAGGATGACCCGAGTCGGGGATCTAGTCATTTTATTGCTTTCTTAGTTTGGTAAATTTTTATTTTTAATTTTATAAAAAGAAAAAAAAATATTTTTGTTTATTTGCTATTTGTTTTTCTTATTCTAGTATAGTTTTAGTCTCTTTGTGTGCATAGGAAGTAGCCCGTTGCAGTCCTAGAACATTTTGCCCACCAGATAGATCACATAAAAATGTCTGCACGTAGGACTGTCGCTGAACACATCAGCAATACACCCACTCACATCCGGTCTAGTATTACACTACCCACTGTTGAGTCAAACAACTGGACCATTGAACCCACTCTGATCAACACAATATCTCATTCAGTTCAGTTTCACGGCATGCGTGATGAAGACCCATATGGCCATTTAACTAGATTTGGTAGAGTCTGTAGCACCTTCCAACTTAATGGTGTCACTGATGACGCCATTCGTTTGCGTCTGTTCCCATTCTCACTTACTGATCAGGCCCTCACATGGCTGGACTCCCTCCCACAGGGAGCCATCACCTCTTGGACTGATCTTCAAACGAAATTCCTGCAGAAGTATTTCCCCCCTGCTAAAACTGCTCGTCTTAATAATCTTATCTATGCCTTTACTGAGCAGTCAGGGGAGTCCTTCTATGAGACATGGGATAGATTCAAGGCACTTTTGAATAAGTGCCCTCATCATGGTCTTGAGGACTGGAGAGTCGTGGAGAAATTCTATACTGGAGTTTCTGACGCGACCAAAAGATTTCTTGACTCTACAGCAGGCGGTAACATGATGAAAACCAAAACCGCTGCTGAATGCCTTGAGATGATAGAGGACCTAGCCACTAGCACGTACATTGAGCTTGGCTCTGGGGGCGTTACTGCTGCCCCTAAGGGTATCCATTCTGTTGAGAGTAGCATTGCACTAGCCGCCCAGGTAGAATCTTTAGCTAAGGTCATGAAGGACATTCAGGTTAAGATTAGTGCTAAGTTTGAGATTTGTAGAGGGGGTCATGAGACCATAGATTGCCACGTAGGTCCTAGTGAGGAGTTGAACTATGTCCAAAGTTACAACTCTGGATGGCAGGGTATAGGAGATCCTAAGTCTGAGATTAGTGAGTTAATAAAGAAAAGTGAGGAGAATCAGGCTAGGACGAATAAACTCCTAGAGACCATAGTGATGCAGCGTGAGACCCGTTATCAGGAGCAGCAAAAGAAAAATCAGGAATTTGAGCTACTATTTAGGAATCAAGGGTCCACGCTCCAGAGTTTAGAGAGGGTCATAGGAGAGTTAGTTGGTAAGATGACCAGGAATTCGACAGATGTTCAGGTGAATGCGGTGTTCACCGAAAGTGGGAAGGGCACGGGAGTTGATCACCCCGTGTCGAGAGAGAGTGAGGTAGTTGAAGAGGAGAGTGTCGATGAGGAGATTAGGGTAGAGTCTCCGGGCAAGGTGCACCCTACTAGGCTAGACCCAGCAAGTACCGCACAGCCCAAAAGTAGGTTGAAGGAGAAACAGTCTGAGGGGGAGCCCAAAAAGGTTTATGTTCCACCTGCCCCTTATGAACCAGTACCGCCCTATCCTGGTAGGTTGAATAAGAGTGAGAACTTAGAGCAATATAGGCCATTCATTGATGTTCGTAGAGATATGCCTAAGTATGGGAAGTTCTTGAGGGAGATGTTGTCCCGTAAGGAGAAGTTGAAAGAGCTTTCCCACGTCACTCTGAGTGAGGAGTGTTCCCGCTGTTGTTCTTAATAAACTACCGGAGAAGATGAGCGATCCTGGGAGTTTCACTATCCCTTGTCAGATAGGTGGTTTGACAGTTAGGAACGCCCTCGCTGATTTAGGTGCTAGCATTAATCTCATGCCCTATTCTATGTTTAAGAGATTAGATCTTGGGGAGTTGAATCCAACTAGGATGTGCTTACAGTTGGCTGATAAATCTGTTAAGTACCCTATGGGCATTCTAGAGAATTTGCTAGTAAGGGTGGAGAGCTTTGTGTTTCCCGTTGATTTTGTCGTACTTGATATACGGGAGGACGAGCATGTGCCGTTGATCTTAGGACGACCCTTCTTACGCACTGCAAGGGCACTGATAGATGTCTCGGACGGTCGGATTACACTGCGTGTAGGGGATGACTCCATCACTTTTGATGTTAATAGGTCTAGGGAGAGTATGAGTAGTCAGGTTGAATCTGTGTGCTTTCTTGGCACTTTCATGTCACATGTCGACCTGTGCATTGACTACATCTGTGGAGCAGACTTATTAGATAGGCGGCACCAAACAGAAGAGAGGCAGGAGGTAGAGATAGAGACTGTATTCCCCGTGGAGCATGATCCGGGCTCTGCAGCCGGTGAGCCTCCTGATAGGTTAGAAGTAGTTAAGGTTGTTGAGCTTCCCGAGGAGGTGATGGATGAGCCCTCAATTCATATTTTGCTATCCTGCGAGTGTGAGAGTGATCACCAGATAGATGAGGAGAATAAGACACTGTTTAAATCTAGCCTTGAGGTAGTGAATAAACCTAAGTGTGGGGATAGGATCCTGATTCACCACTCGCATTTAAGAATATTTTCTGGTGATCTTAGATTTAGGTGGAAAAGATCATGCCTTGGGAGAGATAACATAAGTAGAACGATTGATTTGTATGAGGATGATGCGGATATCCTCATTGATCCAGGTTAGAGTGCTTGATATGAATAGGATCACACGGGTGAAAACCCAAGTGTAGAGTTTTGTATCATCATTCGCCATGTATGTTTTTATTGTATTTTATTTTCACTCTTCTTTATTTTATTTTTATTTTTTTAGTTTATCGGGTCTTGTGGGATTGCCTTGGCCTTTTTCACTATTGGATCTCCCCCGCCCGTACTCAATCTCCATTCGGGTGGGGGTCGATCATAAACTTATTTTCTGTAAACAGGCATCTCACTTGTCATTGAGTCATTTTACTTTCACTTTCTTTTTAGTTTATTTTTGCAGGATTCTGACTATGGCCGCGAAGGAAATGCTATACGGCTGTAGATGATGGACGGACGGAACACTTTCTGCGAGCTATCGCCACATAATCCAGGGGAGTTCGTTCCATTTATTTTGTTGTTATATATTTAGTTTGTTTCTACTTTATTTTTGCATTTTTATTTTTAGTTTACGTTGTATCCTGGAGCACATTGAGGACATTGTGCCTTTCTAAGTGTGGGGATGGGAGACTTCGTCTTTATTTTGCTAAGTTGTAGGTTGAGTAAAAAAAAATAAAAAAATCAAAAAAAATTGAAAAAAAAAGAAACTGTCCCTGATCTTTTGTGCATTTTATATGGAAAATGATAGTAAAATTGGGATTTTTGGTTTTCAAAATATTATATATATGAGAAAATAAATAGATTGAAAGCGTGTTTGCTTAAGATGTGTCGGTAGGCCCAGCTAGCTTTGAAAGGTTCTCAAGATTGTCTTAATATACTTAATAATCATGATATCTTGTGGGTTCTCATCTTAGGAGAAACGGTAGAACCGAAACCGCTGATAGTAATTAGAGGTACCACTGTAGGTTGAAAGCCCATATGTATTATTAATTAAATGGCACACTTGATCCTTTTTATGAGAATAAATCCGGTGAAAAGTGGCGCCCAAAAAAAATCCACATGTCCATCAATTGAGCTAGACCAAAAAAAAAAAAAAAAAAAAAACTGAAGCCTCAGATCGAAACTCCCTCGAGGTCAAGTTGAAAAAAAAAAATATACCGAAGCTCATGCTGTCGCTCTTGGGGATGGTGACTCTGATTGAGACAACCTCTGGGTTAGGTATGAAAAAAAAAAAAAAACAAATGTGTCTAAGCTCATAAACTTCATCCATCATCCATCGTAAATTTAATTTATAATACATTAGGGAGTTTAGTTTGCAGTGGTTGGTAAATCTATATGGTTTAACCTTTGCTTCGAAAGCTTGAGGTGGGATTAGGTGAAGCTGGATATCTTGAATGTGAGACCCATAGATTGATTGTAATAATATGAACTTAATTGCTTTACATGATTGGGGCATGATTAGCTAGTGGTTGGGTTTAGGTGGACAACAATACCGACAGTTTTGGTTGATGCGTAATTAGATCTTAATTAATAAACCTAAAAGTTTTTGAAACCAAAAATTTTAATTATGATTCCATTGCAGTCTTTTTCAGGGACGAAAAAGGTTTAAGTGTGGGGATGTTTGATGTGTTGCAAAACACATCTAATTTCCTTTGTATTTTGTAGTCATTTTTGAGTCCTTTTATTAGTTTTAGGCTTGTACCTATCTATTTTATTTATTTTAGCGTTTAATTAGATTTTTATTAGTCTTGAGTCGTTTTTATTATTTATCTATTTATTTTATTATTCTATAGGTGTTTGGAGAAAATGAGCTCAAAATGAAAGAACTTTAATTGAGACACCAACACTTGAGAGCAGGTGTTCATAGACTTTGGAGCGTAGACGAGAAACTTTGGTCAAGTCAAGAATACCCGAGTCTAGAGCACCAAGTATAATAATAATAATAATAATAATAATAATAATAATAATAATAATAATAATAATAATAATAAATAATATGGACTTAAAGTCCATCTCGTGAGTTAGTATCACAAAGAAAAAAGAATGGAAATGTGAGGGCCCAAATAAAAAACCCTATTGGAGCAGCCATACGTGAAGTGGAAGGATGGATTAAAAAGGGCACTTTTATCACGGAGACATCTAGCAGCGGCAGAGAGGATTTGACAAGAGATATTTATTTTAGGACGGCATATTATATTTTTGGGGATCAAACTTCAACATAGCCGCCAAAGAAAGAAGTCGATCCACACAGCATCATTGGAAGAAGGATCATTATTTTTCAAAGGGGCTCACAAGAAGGCACGGATTTAAGATTGAAGGCACGGGTTTGACTATATTAATTTTTGGCTTTATATTTATTTACTCCGTGTTTATAAATATTAGTACCATGACTATATATTATTTTGAACCCATGTTTTTATCTTTTTTCCATGTTGATGACTAGCTAAACACTTAGGCTACCTAGGTCGGTATGATGAATACTTAGCATTTTTATGACTTTCGGATTCGTTTAATTATATAACTAGCTTATGTTTTGGTAAAGATTTAACTGTGTTTGGTTATGATGTGTATGCGTATTTAAGTCTAGTTTATGATCTTTGATAGTTCCACATGTGTCTTGTTGAATGTCTTTCAGTTATAGATGCATGTTAGGTTGCCTGCTTTGTGCTTGTGACTAGTTTATGGTTTTTGACGTCTAATTCCATAGGAACTTGATTTGAGAGTTTAGAGGACTTAGGTATTCTGCCATTCCTTGAGACCGGGAGGTGATAGGGTGTCGGGTTGTCTAGATCTTTAGGTATCGGGTAGAGGTGAGACCGGGAGGTGATCCTTGCCTAGTGTGTCTTTAGATTCTTGTAATTCCGAATTATTTCCAAACCAATTAGATTACTCCTTCACATGTTTTAGTGTGTTGTGACTAGCGAGACCGAGAGGTGAGCGAGTCTTTCGAGTACCTTAGCATTCCCTAGTGAGGTGAGACCGGGAGGTGATCCGAACTAGTAACCAGTGATTTACACGTCCCTTAGGATTTTCTGAGAGATGTTAGTGAGACCGGGAGGTGATCTAACATGCTGTAGGGGTTTCCTGGGTCGGACGTATCTTTAGAAAACCTGGTAGCCAATCCATTATTCGATTTCGAGAGTTGTCAGTCTGCGGGTAGGATTCTAGACCTAGGTAGTTGCCTTCCATATTATCTGAGTTCGATCTAGTGTTCTTAGCTTCCTGTTTTCGTCTCTGTGTTATTTATTTTAATTGTTTTTATTTTATTTGCATTTAGTTTAAAAATAATTTTCTCAAAAACCAAATTAATAGGCTAGGAGTCGACAGAGGTTTAGTACCGAGAGTCGCTAGATTTGTGTCCACGGTTCGATATTCCGGACTTACTTGCTCTGCTACACTGCGACCGGTACACTTGCCGTTAGTGTGTGGTTTTGTAGGTTTTTCCATTTTTAAAACTTGAACGATTTATTTACTACACATTTCACACATCAAGGACCGGAGTTGGCTCATTACTTGGTCGGTCGAGTCTTTTATTGTGGTTCTTGACTGATTGATTGAATTGTTTGTTCTATTTTTGATTGTTTGATTAATACTTTGCTGTAGTCTTGGTGTTTGATCTATGAGTGCTTGTGCGTGCTTAGATCTTTGAATACAGACTCCCCTGTTAAGACATGTCTAAGCACCATTGAGTGATGAACCTGGAATCTTGATCACTGGCAGGGCTTCGTCTATTGCATGCTTGTGTGACTATAATATTTGGAATTAGTATTAATATTTGTTTTGTATTTTTTATCTTAGACATTTGATTACTGTGATTTCTTGTTGGATTGGTAATAATGTCTGATACTAGTAGTGAGTCTGGTGATGCTCATCTTGTTGCTGCTACTTTAGTTAGTAAACTTGATGCTAGTGATCCTTTGTATCTTCATGCTAGTGACTCTACTAACTTGACCATTGTGAATATTAAATTGAAAGGCACTGAGAACTATACTGTTTGGGCTAATGCCATGATTTTAGCTTTGCAAGTTAAAAATAAACTTAGTTTCATTAATGGTGATTGTGTTAAACTAGTTGATGACAATGTATTAATGAGACAATGGGATACATGCAATTCAGTAGTTTTAACTTGGATTCTGAATTCCATATAAGAATAATTGTACTTAGGACAAGTATATTCCAAGTTAGTCGCTAAAGTGTGGAAGGACTCAAAAGAAACTTATTACAAAGTAAATGGGTCTGTTGTTTTTTATTTGCATATGAAAATCAAATCTTTTAAACAAAATGGTTTAACTGTTGCTGATTATTATCATAAGCTTAATTTCATGTGGAAACAACTAGATCAGATTCTACAACTGCCTTCTTGTACATGTGAAGCTTCAAAAGATTTCAATAACTATAGTCATATGATTAAACTAATGCAATTTTTAATGGGATTAGATGATGGTTATCAGGGTGTTAGAACTAATATACTTACAAAGGATGTTCTTCCTTCTGTAAAGGAAGCCTTTGCAGTAATTTCTAGGGAAGAATCACATAAGAATTCTTCAAATGGTTCTAAGTCAAGTCAAACCATTAACTTTGTGTCTAAAGTTAGTCAACCTATGGATTTCAATAAAAGAAATGTGAAAGCTAATCCTTTATTAAAATGTACTCACTACAATAAGAATGGTCATTCTATAGACAAGTGTTTTGAAATAATTGGTTACCCTACTTGGATGAGGTCCAAGGGGAATCCCAACAAGAAGGCAGATGTAGCCAATAGTTCTATCAGTAATTCTAATGTGTCTATTCCTTCTATAACTAGTGAGCAACAGGCTAATAGTTCTACTAACAAAAAAGTACACATTTGTATTCTATTGAGTCTGTTGAATGAAAAACCAAATGATGTAGCTAAAAACTGCAATGTTTCAGGTAGTTTCTGTCACACCCCGACTTTTCCCTCGTCGGTTGTGACGTTTGGTAGCTTCGCCGCGCAGCGGAAAGTTGCATCTAAGACTCTTACTTCCTGAACGCCAATTCTAACCCTTTAGGATCCCCGATCCCAAGACGTCGCCCACTCCAACCGTGCCGTTACCAAAGTTTAAACCTGAAAGACATGCTTAAAAAGTCAACATAAAGCTGGTGAGTTCATAAGTTTAACAAAAACGTTTCAAAAGGTTACCAAAATGTTACCGTGTGTTACCAAAGTGTTACCATGTCCATACTATATCAATGTTACCAAGTACGCTAGCTAGGCGTATGTTTTATTACTACTACGATTGGAAAACCATTACTAGAGACGTTTAGCAATGTTTAGCAATGTTCAGCCCGAATGTTCAGCATGTTACCAATGTTACCAGTTCGAGACAATATGCACCCGCCCGCCCTCCAAGCCGACGAGTGGGCAGGTCACGCCCAATAGATCTATCCACATTTCCCCCGTTGTGCATCCCCGCACATTCATGGTTTTCCCCGGGACTTTAAAGATCGTATAGCAATGCAAAGTTAAAACCATAGTATGACATATGTTACCAAAATAGTTTAGCGCATGTTTTCTCCCCCAAAAGTTAAAGCAGTAAAAGTGGGGCCGTGAAACTCACGCAACCCGTTTCATTTTCCAAAACTTTGTTTTGCTTTAAATTCCTCAATTTTCATAAAAGAAGCATGTCTTCCCCCCGAAAACATTTACAAAAACAGTAAAAAGTGGGGTCATGAACTCACCTTAATTTCCGTGCTAAGCTAGCAAACAAAGCCTGAAACCTCGACCGGCTTCCCCGTGCCCTAATTACCAACAAAGGACACCTTAATAGTCTATCACACATAAGCCTAGCTTATTAACCCCCTAAAAGATAGTCTATCCGACTGTCTAGACTCGTGTGTACCAACACGAGTCTAAATACGTTTCAACTCGACGATTCGACAATGACTTAACTTAATTCACATATTACATACAGCATAGCACCCAAGTTACACACTTGTTACTATTTGTGTATAAACCATGTTGGACTAGTACCCCGAAACGTATAATTATCCTGAATCGTAGCTCGTCTCGTAAATCATGTAATTGTATTTGTTTGCGTAATTCTATTCTAGAAAATACTTCTTGAGGAGATACAAATTTAGTTATTAAAACCGATTAATAACATTTGTTACTTTTTCTCAAATATTGTATGGAAATCATCTTTATTGCTACGAATAAATAGTCCTTAAAAGCATTTCGATTTGTATATAATAATGCATTTGTCCAAAACACTTAGGGAAATTTATTTATAAAAATGGTAGTTCGTTACGCTTTAATTTTATAAAAATTTGGGCAGAGTTTCCCCTGTTTTTGTACAAACCAAGACAACACCCGTTGTCTACAATTTTCCCCAAGATCAACTTTCAAACACAATTCGTCAAGTCCTTTTATCAACAATTCCGATTCACGAGACTATACGTTTCGTCACCTATGTATAGTTATTTATATATATAGCAATATATATATAATATAGTCCGACGACATAGTCCAATGTTATTTAGTCCGATGTTCGATATCATAAGTCATGTTAAGTTAACCGTTTACCAAATCGTTCGTAATATAATATAGTTACCGTTTATTATTATTATTATTATTATTATTATTATTATTATTATTATTATTATTATTATTATTATCATTCGGTCCGTTTGCGAGTTAAAACTATTCTATCCGTATCACTATATTTATAAATATATGATATCTATAAACAAGATAATAATAAACACGAAATCAAGTATACCGAGTCGCACACCGAGCCGTTGACCAGATCTGACTGTTGACCCGACCCGAACTCGAATCTGACCCGGCAACCATTGATACCCAAATCGTACCCATCTGTAACACCCCAACCGATGGCGGAAACATCGAGGTGTCACGTAAGAATGAGTATACAGTAGCACATGGTAATCAAGTTTTAATTGAAATTATTTTAAAGTGCAAATATCCAAAAGTGAAAATACATAATGAGTTTTAAATGGAAATCTAATACATCAAAATAACCAAATAAGCATAAACTTCAATTTGTCTTCTCATGCTAACACTCTAGTCTTCACGCATCATTATTTCCTGTTGAGTTGTAAAAATGGGGGGGGGGTCAACTAGAAGTTGGTGAGAATACATAAGCCATGTCAAGCAAATAGTTTAAGTATAAAAGTTTAGCAATTCATATGTCTATCGTAAGTTTAAGTCTACATGAATAAACATGATATGTTGAATCGACATAATCAAACCTCCGACTAGTTTAGGTCCATCCCGTCATCCACGGTTCACCTTAATATGTTGGAACGATAACAATCACCCACACTACCTATGTAGGAGGTACACGTATCCGGGTGGGATTGTCAATCCAATAGATCTATTATTGAGTATCGCCGGCTTGGGCATAGCTAATGATTATGTAATGTTGAAACTCGTTGAAACTGTTGTTGTTGTCTAAATCATGAGGCATTAAAGTTTACAACTTGACATGCATGTAGAATTGCTTAAGTATAATGTTTCAAGTATGAAGAATTGCATAAACATGGTTACGTAAACTCACCTTAGCAAAGTATTAAGTCTCGAGAAATAGAATATGTGTAGCCCCAAAGTTGCCAATTACAAGAGCTTATAATCAAAGCTTCAATTGTAGAAGTAATAGACTATAGAAGAAAGGTATGAGGGAAAGTTTAATCGGATTGAAACAATCGATTTAGAGGTGCAAAGTATAATGGGTCATAGGTAGGTTTTTATACTAGTTTTGGATTCAATTAGCCATTAAAATTGGTCAACACCATAAAGTAAGGTTTTATGATGAATTGACTATTTGACTAAGACTTTGACTAGGACTTTGACTATTTGACTCAAGGCTTTATTTAAAAAAAAAAATCTTGTATGTGAAAAAAAAAGAATTTAGAATCATATTATTATTATTATTTATATACATTTATGTATGTATATAAGTTGTGAGTTAGGATAAATAAAGACTTAGGCACATTTGTATAAAATTAATGATAAAGGTGTAATATATATATATATATATATATATATATATATATATATATATAAGGGCTTTTTATGTATTGAAATTTTGGGGAAATATTTTGCGATGTTACAGTCTCCCCTACTTTTTCAAACTTCGTCCCGAAGTTATTATTAAAAAAAATCATAAGGTTAAGGGTGTTTGGGTAAAATCTAGGGCAACTGTGGTTTGAAAAATTTGGGTTAAGGACATGAATTTAAAGGTAATAAACGGTTTTGAATAATTTGGATTAAATGATTGACGTGTGTGAGTTAAGGATTGGATTAGGTTGGTCTGACATAGCAAAGAGGATAAGAATCTAGCAAAACAGTGAACTTAAGTTTTAAGAATCCTAAAGGAATACATGAGTTGATTGATCATAGAAAGACTAAATGAACTACTAGGTAACTAGAGTTTAAATTAGTTTCTCTACCGAAAACCTTGATAGAATTTCACACCACCTTAACGTACCTGTAAATTCATGATTACGTTCCGGACCGCAATCACCAATTTACCTTACATTAGGGTTTGTTTCCTTCTATGACTCTAAACACATATGTAAGTAATGCAAAATAACCTTGTGATTAAATTGTATACAATGTATCCAAAAATAAGTCCAACTGTTGAGCAGGAAAAAGACTTCTACCAGTCAGTGAGTAAGAACCTCTACCGATTGTTGAGCAGGTTGTAGGGCCTCTACCGACTGTTGAGCAGGCATGATGACCTCTACCAATCGTTGAGTAGGTTATTTGGTACTCTACTAACTGTTGAGCAAGTACTTCATCCTCTATCAGTTGTTTGATTAAGTGTACCAATTTACAAACACACATAAATTGCAAATTGATAATATGTACATATAAGCAATCAAGTATCAAGTATAGCATGTGAGTTGTAATAGAGTTGCCCTAGACAAGGTTAATGACTCTAGGTGTGTTTATAGTAAATAGTTTATATTCCATGAATTCTAGTTTCAAATGTTCAAATATGGTAGATAGTCGAATCCTCATGTATAACTAAGGATTAAGTTTGATGCAACACACAATCAAGTTTTCGATAGTTTGGTTATTGTAGGGATCAAGTTTATGTTTTGAGAAAGTGTAGGATATAAGGAAACTCAAGGAAAAGCCAAGGTGTGAAAGATGGTGAATGTGAAGATAGTTGATAAAGAGTTTATTTTATAGTAAGGAGATTATGTAGCAGTGTAAATTTTGGGGTTTGGATCAAAGGTTATAATCAAGTGTATAAGAAAACATGATTGTAGTATATGCCAAATATTGTAAAATTTTGAACAAGTTGAAAATGAGTGAGTGTCGATGGAGAATTTAGAGACTAGATATTATTCCTATGGATAAAAAAAATAAAAAAAAATCTTATTTTCAAAATTTGTTTTATACATAAAGCAAAAGTTGTTAAATAGTACAAGCTAAGTGGGCTTTTGATTAAAATATTCCCGTTAGTTGGAGATTCAAAACATGACATTAGATTTTGAAGATCAAGGTTCTATTAAGTGATTTTTAATAGTTTAAAGCATTATATAGAAAATTGTTTGTTACGTCAATAAATAAACAATTGAATTTAAGTTTGAGGACATCTTTTGACAAAAATATGTACTTTGTAAAGTTCCTAGGTAATGAAAATACAACAGGATTTAGAAATCTTTAGTTTGTGCTATGGTATGAGGTTATAGTTTTTAAAAAAAAATAAGTAACATGTGGAGAAATGAAATAATATGATTTGGGGGTGTTGAATATTTAAAAAGTGGCTAAGATGGTAAGGTAAAGTGTGATTGTGAAATCCATAGATGGTTATGATATGAGATTGATTTAAGCTGTAAAATTTTGAGATTTTAGAGCTTAGTTTTAAGGGAAGTGAGTGTAATCATCTATTCATTAATTAAAACGAATAAATGAAAACGTTGACTTATCAAAACATCTAGATTCTAATAACATAGTGAAGACATGCTTTAGTCTATAAGTGAACACTCATCCCGAGAATTCCCAGGTAGGCATCCGGGTCCCTCGTCTGATAGGGATTTATGCGCAATGCCAGTCCTAGACAGAAAACTCAGAATACAGGCGTTCACCCTTCCAGATTGCACGTGTTCGTTATTAAAATCTAGAACTTCGACGAGATCTTCAATGTGGTTCAGGCTAAACCTGAGGATTTGTCCTATTAGTCTAAGAGTAGATCTTGTGTTGGAGAGCACTCTTCTTGTAGGGACTAAAGTAAGGATAAGAAGTAGGATAGAGAATAGAAACAAGTAAGGTTGCAAGTAAAAGAAGCAAGTACTGATTATAATCCTATGGTTATAGACTAGATTATTTTTCTAATAACCTAATTCCCTATAACCATAGCTCTGATACCAATCTGTAACACCCCAACCGATGGCGGAAACATCGAGGTGTCACGTAAGAATGAGTATACAGTAGCACATGGTAATCAAGTTTTAATTGAAATTATTTTAAAGTGCAAATATCCAAAAGTGAAAATACATAATGAGTTTTAAATGGAAATCTAATACATCAAAATAACCAAATAAGCATAAACTTCAATTTGTCTTCTCATGCTAACACTCTAGTCTTCACGCATCATTATTTCCTGTTGAGTTGTAAAAATGGGGGGGGGGGGGGTCAACTAGAAGTTGGTGAGAATACATAAGCCATGTCAAGCAAATAGTTTAAGTATAAAAGTTTAGCAATTCATATGTCTATCGTAAGTTTAAGTCTACATGAATAAACATGATATGTTGAATCGACATAATCAAACCTCCGACTAGTTTAGGTCCATCCCGTCATCCACGGTTCACCTTAATATGTTGGAACGATAACAATCACCCACGCTACCTATGTAGGAGGTACACGTATCCGGGTGGGATTGTCAATCCAATAGATCTATTATTGTATATCGCCGGCTTGGCCATAGCTAATGATTATGTAATGTTGAAACTCGTTGAAACTGTTGTTGTTGTCTAAATCATGAGGCATTAAAGTTTACAACTAGACATGCATGTAGAATTGCTTAAGTATAATGTTGCAAGTACGAAGAATTGCATAAACATGGTTACGTAAACTCACCTTAGCAAAGTATTAAGTCTCGAGAAATAGAATATGTGTAGCCCCAAAGTTGCCAATTACAAGAGCTTATAATCAAAGCTTCAATTGTAGAAGTAATAGACTATAGAAGAAAGGTATGAGGGAAAGTTTGATCGGATTGAAACAATCGATTTAGAGGTGCAAAGTATAATGGGTCACAGGTAGGTTTTTATACTAGTTTTGGATTCAATTAGCCATTAAAATTGGTCAACACCATAAAATAAGGTTTTATGATGAATTGACTATTTGACTAAGACTTTGACTAGGACTTTGACTATTTGACTCAAGGCTTTATTTAAAAAAAAAATCTTGTATGTGAAAAAAAAAAAATTGGGAATCATATTATTATTATTATTATTATTATTATTATTATTATTTATATACATTTATGTATGTATATAAGTTGTGAGTTAGGATAAATAAAGACTTAGGCACATTTGTATAATATTAATGATAAAGGTGTAATAAATATATATATAAATATATATATAAATATATATATATATATATATATATATATATATATATAAGGGCTTTTTATGTATTAAAATTTTGGGGAAAAATTTTGCGATGTTACGTGGACCCGCGACCCGAACCAGACCCGAACCAGAGTGAATAGCGACCAGATCCAACACACTCCAACCGCGAGCCAAGAGCCACATCAAACCGCCTGAGCCAAACAGGAACTCGTACTAGATTTGTTTCCAAATACGACTCGAACGTGACCACACCAGACCAGACATGACCACACCAGACCTGGACGATGACTCGAGCCAAAGAACCAAAACACTCAACAAAACCACCAACGCCGAGCCTCGAACCCAAAACTATACCTGACCCGAACATGACCTGTGACCCATACTGTGAACCGGAACTACACCCGAGCTGAACCCATATCCTCGCAGCCATGACCACCACGAACCATCACCATCTGCAAGCTCACTATACACCCATAGACTACCGGACCACACCACCACCAACCCGAAACCTCCACTGTCCTCGTCTCCATCCTGGAACTAGCACCACAACCGGAACGAACCAACCACCACGATTAGAACCCCGTGGTTTTGTGAGCCGCCCCCTATCAGGCCAAAGTCACCCCTAAACCATGATAATCCCATCTAGTCGGACCTATCCACACTGATTTAGAACCATAAAAACTATCATAACCTTGACCACCATGAAACCACCATCACCACCCGAATTGGGCCTAAAACCCAGCGCCACCACCACAGAGCTGTGTGGTGGCCGGCCGCTGCAGTGAGAGGAGGGAGAGTGAGAGATACCGAGATGGAAGAGAGAGAGACAGAGAGAGAGAGAGAGCGAGCTCGCGAGGTAGAGAGATTTAGAGAGAGGGAGTGACGAGTTAGAGAGAAAAGGAGAGTGTGTGTTAGGGCTTGTCTTTGTTGGCTGCTCAAATTGAAGAAGAAGAATAAGAATATTATGTTTTTATTGGTAGGGTTAGGTTAGGTGGAGTATACCGTGTATCCAAACCCGTTCTAAACATTTCGTGCTTCGGTTTCTATTTTAGTTCAATAATAATTTACAAAAGTTAGTCGGTTTTGTTCGGAATTAAGAATCCTACTAAACCGAACAAAATGAATATTACTTCCATCAACTGACACGTGCGTTCAACACACGTGTTTAAATCGCGTTATAAGACTCGGTCACGTTTCCTTTGTTAAAACGATCCGTTAACCTCCGAAACTTAATAATTTAAATTTTCCAAAATAAATAGTTACTTATAATCACATCGGTATTTATCGAAAGTTGCCGGTTGTCACAGTTTCTTTTGTGCTTCTTTTATGAATACAAATGTGTACTATTTTGTTCATAGTAATGGGATACTGAAAGGAATTGGGTGGATACGTGATTCTGGAGCAAATGAACATATGGTAAATAATGAAAAACATTTAAGTGATTGTGTAGATATTTCTCAACTTAGCATTAGAGTTAAACATCTCAATGGTACATTTTCTTTGGTAACTAAAATTGGTACTTTGCATTTGGCTAATGGTGTTGTTTTACAAGATGTACTTGTTGTTCTTGAATACTCTGTTAATTTGTTATCTGTCCATAAGTTAGCCAGAGATAATAAGTTGTATGTTGGTTTTGATGAACATAACTATTATATCCAGGATTTGTCAACCAAGAAAACCCCGATGACTGGTAAACAAATGGATGGTCTTTACATGTGTGGAAATGCTTGTTTGTCTAATAAGGTGTGTTTGGATAATAAAAAGTTGTATAGTTTATGGCATGCTAGACTATGACATCCTTTTGATCAAGTTGTTAATATTTTAAAAACTAAACTAAGTCTGTCTAAAATTGATAACAATGATCCATGTGAAGTATGTCATAGGGCTAAGCAGCATATGGAACCATTTCCTTTAAGTCAACATAAGACTATTTAAATAGGTGAAATCATCCATCTTGATGTATGGAGTCCCTGTAGAGTTCCTGATAGGGATGAGACTAAATATTTCTTAACCATAGTGGATGATTTCACAAGAGTTGTCTGGGTTTATATGATGAAATATAAAACAGATGTTTTTGAATATGTGGTAAATTTTGTAAACATTATTGATACTCAGTTTAAAAAGAAAGTAAAAATTTTCAGATCAGATAATGGAACTGAGTTTGTTAACAAACAATTCAAAGATTTTTATAATTCTAAAGGAATCATACACCAGACAACTGGTACTTACATATCTCAAATAAATGGATTGTTGAGAGAAAACATAGACATTTACTTAATATTGGTAGGGCTTTGTTGTTTCAAAGTCATTTACCTGTTTGTTTTTGGTTTGAATGTGTATTAACTACTGCCTATTTGATTAATAGGACACCCTCTTCTGTGCTAGTAGCAAAATCTCCTTATGAGTTAATGTATGTGTTTGAACCTTTCCTTGAACATCTTTGGATATTTGGATGTCTATGTTTTTGTAGTGTGTTAAATGGCTCAAAGAAGTTAGAAAGTGATCGCGTGTCGAAGTGCTAATCAAAAAATATTTTTTTTAAAACAACTCCTTAGCTACAAGGACTGCAGTATAGGGAGTAGGGTTGTCGAACCACGAGGAGTTTGTGGAAAGTGCTAAGTTACTGATTTCTAATTAACTTAAGATTAACTAAAGTAATTTTATGAAGATTGCTAAAAGGTACTGCAGTGCTGCAAAACGAAGTGATAATAGAGTTTTATAAAAGACAATAATATGGAAAAACGGTCACTCCGGGTTTCTGATTCGGTAATTGTAAAGACAATCTGAATTAACCTATCTAGGCAATCACATAGACATGATCCTGTTTAAGTTGTTCAACTCAATTCAACATCATAACACAAATCACAAGGTTAAATTATTCCTAGTGCAAGAAAACCAAGAAACGATAACGAATTGCAACTGTGAAAATCAGTCAGACTGTTCAAATCAGTCGAACATACAACCAGATTCAAAAACACATAGACATGTTCACACAATCTGATCCTAAACAAAGTTCAAAACAGAGAAATCCTTACAAAATACCCAAATCTTTCACCCGGAGAAACCGCGAGAGGATTAGCCTTGCATCTTCATGATTTTAGCTTCAATCTTGATGTAGAATTGCATGATTGATGATTGGAAGGTGATTAGAAGGTGTGGAATGGTGAAAGAATGCCCAAAATCACCCCAATAGTCTTTTAGAATCGTCCCTAATCAAATGGAGGAGAGGAGCCCTTCAAAAACCTAATTTTCGGCACTTTATACTTGTTCCCGTAATCCCCGAACCGTAGGCTACTCTGGAACCGTAGCCTACTGCTGACAGCTTGTTCCAAAAACTGTTTTCTTCATAACTTCTTCGTTTTAGCTCCGTTTTCTTCGCCGTTTGCGCCCACGTCTTCGTAATTCAATTATCTATCACCTCATACTTTAATATCTTTACTTCCTATCCACATGAATTCTCTAAAACACATCCCATCTTCGTATTTAACCTGCAAAACATCATTTCCTCATAGTTATCTAATTCCTCACATATAAACACTCAAATATGTATAAAATTAAACATTAAACACATATATATCACATTCCAATACCCATCCATCACATCCTCACACTTTACCTTTGCTTGTCCTCAAGCAAATCTGTTCGAAACGTTATCGCAGACAAATAACAAATACCCCAAACGCCCCCACTGTACATTAGTTAGGGTCCAAGTCATACTCCATTCTTAGATTAGCATTAGATGTGTTAATTCAGCAAGCAAACATGGTGCATATATTTTTTTTAAAAATAGAACTCGCCTAACTAAGTCTGACATGCTCCCGGTTTTTATTTTCATACAACACACCCCTCACAATTTGTCGCTCCTCTCGGCTTAATATCTGAACTAGCATGTAATGGGCTAGTATTAATCTCTCATTAACCGAATATGAAACTCTGTACTCATAAGCTTGTATGACAATCACACCTCCACTATAACACATAGACAATGCACATATCTAAAGGACTTACAGGTTTTTGGGTTTAGGCTAAAGGTATGGATTTTTTTTTTCGTGTGTGTGGCTCAAAGAAACGAAAAATATCACCCAATGACAATCTTTATTCACAATACACTTAACGACTTCGGGTTACTTTTGACCCATAACGAAATAGTACTAACATGTAAATTTCTTTTTTTTTTTCCAGCCGCCTATTTTAGTCATTTGGCATGTTTACTTGGCTGAACTTTCTGGTTTTTTTTCTTTTTTTTTCTCTTTTTTTTTTTCTTTTTTTTTTTCTCTCTTTTTTTTTTCAATTTTTTTTTTCAACTATATAAATAACTGAACACAAAGATTGCCATTTACGGTTGATAATGAAACAGGTCAGTTTGGGTAATGATTTGGGTTTAACAAACGAATAGGTGTAAGGCACAAAATAGGCTACTAGGGGAAATTTTTGGTTAATTGGGTAAACAAAGGTGAAACAAGAAAAAGGGAGTCCTAATTTGCCTTTATCATCTATGTGCATATATCAAGTCCACAGTCTCAGCATGTATCAAATCAGACAAGTTCTAAAACAGAGAACATACGGCCTACTCTCAACAAATGAATATATATAACTATCAAATCAACTAATATTCAAGTAGGCTCAAAATCTCACTCAAGTGGGGAATAGGGTTGCCGATGTGTGCATGCATTTATTACCAACAGCTTGTCACCCCTAGTTAGGCAATTTCTAAACATTTTCTATAAAAACACCTGCTGAAAACGGTTCATATTACTTTTCTATAGAACTAGATCATGACTAAGGACCCCCACACCGCAAGCAGAGACAGATTAGATGTACTGAAATAGTCGCTTTCACGCCCGATTAGACCGCTTTTAAGACATTCTTTTTTTTTTTTTTCAAAAAATTTCCTCCATCCCCACACTTGGGATACATTGTCCCCAATGTGTAGGTGTGTTAAGGTCAAATGTGTGATTTACCAACATGAAATTAATCTCATTCAAGCGACTTATCTCAACCACCAACCATCCAAACAAACAAAAGAGTCACAAATACCAAACCCAACACATAACATAATGTTTTACACCACCAAAGTTACAACCACAAAAGTTCTAACACAAAACACCACCAAACCACTCATTGTGTAACCACCACCCAACTAACCATAACAAGAAAAACACTAAAAAAAAAATAAAAAAAAGTACAAGAGATAGGAAGAACACATGGACCTGATCTACACTGATCAGCGAGTGTTCAGTGATGACGATGCTGAGGAGGTCCAAAGATGGATGTCAACGTGTC
Organism: Ambrosia x helenae; assembly: GCA_030844895.1. Lineage (NCBI taxonomy): Eukaryota > Viridiplantae > Streptophyta > Magnoliopsida > Asterales > Asteraceae > Ambrosia > Ambrosia x helenae. The sequence continues at coordinate 20,207,070 of CM061225.1, read as the reverse complement.
CACAAATTCCCCGAATTCAAATGCTCCTGCTCCACGACTTGCTTCCTGGTTTTGAGCTCGATCTTGGTGTGGGTCCACCCACTCTGAATGGTGGACCGGAGGCACGGGGTAGTCAACTGAACCGTCATAAGGAGGAAGAGAAGTGTAATCAATGTATGGTGGGTCTTTCACCACCGGTTGACCCGCACGCCATGCTTTGTGCAACCGTCTCTGTCGATCATCCTCAAACCTATGATTGATTTCCCTTTGATGAGTGTATGCATGAATGCGGTTCCAGAGCTCTTGCCTTTCATAACTTCGCTGAGCATCCCATCTTAATTGTGCAAAGCCTCGGGTATTCTGATCATAGATTGCCTGATAATAAGAAGGCCATTCACCATAGTCATGAGGTCTTGCCTGCTGCACAAACTGATCCATCCCTGGATAAGTATCCTCAAAATCAACCTGCATTCCCCTGAGCTGGGGCATGCTCGGGCCAACACCAACTCCATCCTTATTAGAAAGTCCCTCATCAACCTCAGCGTCTTCACCATCACTTTCATCCATCACTGAATCATCACTTTGAGCTTCATCTTTCTCGCCCGGCTCTAGTTGCCTAGCATCGGGTCTCAAAGCCCTCCATTTTCTACCATCATGCTTTAACTTGTGGTAACGTTCTGTTCTCGTATACGCCCATCCAAAAGATTTCATCCCAACCAGGGTCCATGGTGTGAACCCTTTCTTCACAGTGTGAAAAGAAGAAACCTCTCTAATTGCCCCATGGCGTTTCAGCAGTGCGGTAATCAAACGGACATGCGGGATATACCACCTTCTAAAATCATTCCTAGACATCCAAATGTTCATCATAACAAGATACCTGAAAGATATTTTCGGTCTGCTCATGATCAAGGAGTACAAAATAGGTATATCAGGATTCCTCACAGCTGCTCTATCACTTTTTCTTGGCATGACCTGTTGTTGAACTATTGTTAACAACAACCTTGCTGGCACTCTTAATTCATCCTTCTTTTTATCTGTACCTCTACCCTTCCCTTCTAGAAAAATCTCATCCAACATGGCATCCCATGTTGACAACGTCTCAGGATGTTTCAACTCCTCCTCACTAGGGTAACGGTATTGACTAGCAGGTTTTGAATCAAATCGCGCAATTTCATTCAGTGTCTCCATTGACATTGTTACCTCAACTCCACCCGCTTTACCCTTCAAAGACATTGTCTTAGGTGGATGCCTTCCAGGGTCCATCTTTAAAGTTCCAACCCACTGTTGAACATCATCCTGATATAACCTGTCCTTTTCACCATCATAGCAACTCAAGGCTGCCTCCCAACCTAATGCTTCAAATTTTTGAACTATTCCAAATGGTCGGAACTGCTCCATAATCATGTCCTTCTCCCATGGAAATCCAGCCTCTCGAGTAGAATTCTTCGCCATCTTTTCATCAAATGCCGTTGATTGCCAATACCAATGAATTTTTAACAATGAACCACCTGTCCATTCAGTTCTACGTGGAATATCAAGGTATTCCTGCTCATCCTGTTGAGGTTGTTCTCCAGCTGACTGACCGTCTTGAACCCTTGATGACCCAACTCTCTTTTGCTTTACGCTTCGCGATGGTGTTGCTTCAGATGAACTAGCTACACCCTTACCCTTGCTTTTGCTTGACTTACCCATCCTGCACACATAACAAGTAAACAACCAAACAACCAAGTCAAGTCACAATGGTGCACTATTGTCAATAACCTCCCCACACTTGGTCAAAACTATGGCTACTTGGTTCATTCAACCATCCATATTAGTTAACTTACTAATAGGACACACAAGTTTTAAGCAAAAAGAAGTTACTAAATTCCAAAATTCATGAATTTTCTAGTCTTTGACTCTTAAAGTCAACAAAAATCATTTTCATGAATATTCAACAAACCAATTACTCCATTAGTAGCCATTATCATCTTCATAACTAGAAGTTACATGACATTCTAATATCCATGTGCACTCACTAGCAACAACCCACAAAAAATTATCATGCTAGAAACAAACCCCTTTCACAATTGCAAGTATTTAAGTTCACGCACTAAGTTTTTGACAACATACCTTCAATACCATACAAGAAATTCGATAAACATACCTTTGTTGCTTAGAGACACTTGGTTGCACTTAAATTGAACTTCTAGTATGCCAAAAACACAAACCCCCAAATTTAAAAATTAGGGTTCGTCACATCACCTTCAAATTACTCACAGAAATGGGCGAATCGTTGAAAACAAACACTAGGGTCTTGTTCTCCTCAAAAAACTAAGCAAGTTACACCCAAGATTTGCTCGATTTGGTTAAGATTTGAAGGAATTAGAGATTTAGGTGGTTATGGAGGAATAGGGTTTTGATGGAGAAGAAGAGAAGAGACTATGAAATATAAGAGAGATGGGTTTTTTTTTTTTATTATTATTATTAACGGGTCTAGACAAGGCCCGCCCCGTTTCTTTATTTTGACCCGGTCCATAAAAAAAGAAAAAGAAAATAAAAAAAACTAAAAATGTGTTGCATTCTAAAAGAACAGCTCAAAGTTGTTGTACCCATTCCACCGTAAGGTGGGGTATCAAAGTAGGCTACGATTGACTTTTTTTTTTTTTTTTTTTTTTTACGAAAGCATGCAATTGACTTTTAAAGCTTTTTATATTTATTTTATTCTTTTGCTTCTACGAGACTTTAGTCTCCAAAATGTAAATTGCATTTCAATTTTTTTTTGTTTTTGTTTTTATTATTATTATTATTATTATTATTATTATTATTATTATTATTATTATTATTATTATTACTACTACTACTTGACCCGGTTATTCATATCTTGACCATTTTAAGCTCATTCATCACGAACACCTTGACTCCCGTCTATGATGATTTCCCGTGTCGAGACTGCGACGATTTCCTGAAAATTTAAAAACACACAAAAACGAACACAAACCAAAAACAAACGAAAACACACAAAAAAATTGTACAAACTCTACAATTACACATACCGAATGCGTTATCACTTACCTTCATCATCCGGTTCCCTTGTCAAAAAGCAAACCGGCTCTTCTGTTGTTCCGTGTATATCCAGGTACGGTTTAAGTCGATGTCCATTCACTACTTGACGTAGATGATCATCAAAGTCTTCAATCTCGACATCACCGTATTCACCAACTCTCGTAATTAAGTATGGCCCCGTCCACTTGCTTTTCAACTTCCCTGGGAATAATTTAAGACGGGAATTGTACAACCATACCTTATGGCCTACCTTGAAATTCTTCAACCGAATTTTGGCATCATGCACCTTCTTCATTTTATCTTTATATGCCGATGCACACTCGTATGCTTCATCTCGCAATTCTTCAAGCTCACATAAGTTCAACTTTCTTTCTTTACCTGCAGCATCATAATCAGTGTTAACTTTTTTAACAGCCCATAATGCTCTATGTGCTACTTCCACAGGTAAATGGCAACCTTTCCCATAAACCAACCGGTAAGGTGTGGTGCCAATTGGTGTCTTAAAAGCTGTACGGTAAGCCCATAACGCATCGTTTAGTTTGGAGGACCAATCTTTACGATCCGTTCTTACCGTTTTTTGTAAGATTTCTTTGATTTGTCTATTTGACACCTCAACCTGACCACTTGTTTGTGGGTGGTATGGGGTTGCAATTCTATGATCCACACCATACCGTTTGAGCAATTTTCCAAAGTTGAAATTTTTGAAATGTGATCCCCCATCACTGATGATCACACGGGGAAGTCCAAATCGTGAAAATATGTTTGACCGCACAAAATTGCACACAACGGTATGGTCATTTGTCTTGGTGGCTATTGCTTCTACCCATTTAGACACATAGTCCACTGCCACCAAGATGTATAAATAACCACAAGAATTTGGAAATGGTCCCATGAAGTCGATTCCCCACACATCAAAGATATCAATTACAAGAATCGGCCTCATGGGCATCTCATTCCGTTTAGATACGCTGCCCATTTGTTGACACTTGATGCACTTTTTAGCAAACTCAAATGCATCCTTAAAATTTGTAGGCCAAAATAATCCAGACGATAACACTTTGTGTCCTGTTTTCTGTCCACTGAAATGCCCTCCACAAGCAGATGAGTGCACCAATCCCAATACACATTGGACTTCGGACTCTGGAATACATCGTCGGATTATCTGGTCAGCTCCAATCTTGAATAAATCAGGTTCATCCCAAATATACTGCTTTGCCTGAGCCTTCAAGTGAGTTCTCTTTTTCTTTGACCAATGCTCTGGGATGATACATGCAGCCAAATAATTAACAATGTTAGCATACCATGGTGAAGTAGATACTTCGAATAACTGCTCATCTGGAAAGGTCTCATTGATCTCAGTAGTGACTTCACTATCCATATGGGGCAATCTGGACAAATGATATGCCACCACATTTTCACTACCCTTCTTGTCTCTGATTTCCAAGTCGAATTCCTGAAGCAGGAGCACCCAACGGATCAACCTGGGTTTCGCATCCTTTTTCTCCATCAGATAACGCACTGCGCTGTGATCTGAATACACAATCACCTTGCTTCCCCAAATGTAAGACCTGAACTTATCAAGAGCAAACACAACTGCAAGTAATTCTTTTTCAGTAGTAGTATAATTCAGTTGTGCCCCATCCAATGTCTTACTTGCATAATAAATGACTACTGGTTTTTTATCTACCCTTTGTCCCAAAACTGCCCCAATTGCATAGTCACTCGCGTCACACATAATTTAAAATGGTCGTGACCAATCGGGTGCTTGCAAAATTGGGGCTTCAACCAGTTTTTCTTTCAAAGTGTTGAAAGCTTTTACACACTCTTCATCAAATACAAAAGGTTCATCTTTTAAAAGTAACTTGCAAAGCGGTTTTGTGATTGTGCTAAAACCTTTAATGAACCTTCTATAAAAACCAGCATGTCCTAGAAATGACCTAACCCCTTTAACATTTGTGGGAGGAGGTAAAGTTGAAATAGCTTTAATTTTTGCATGATCAACCTCAATCCCACGTTTTGAAATTACATGCCCTAACACCACCCCCTCTTGAACCATAAAATGGCTCTTTTCCCAGCTTAAAACTAAGTTTGTTTCAATACATCGTTTCAACACCTTAGTTAACTGTTCTAAGCAAGATTCAAAGGAGGTTCCAAAAATTGAGAAGTCATCCATAAAAATTTCAAGTGAGTCCCCAACCATATCTGAAAAGATACTCATCATGCACCTCTGAAAGGTGGCTGGGGCATTACACAACCCAAATGGCATTCGCCTGAATGCAAAGGTACCATAAGGGCAGGTAAATGTGGTCTTTTGTTGATCTTCAGGGTGGATGGCAATTTGATTATACCCTGAATAACCATCAAGAAAACAATAAAATTTCTGACCTGATAACTTCTCGATGATCTGATCAATGAACAGTAAAGGGAAGTGGTCCTTCGAGGTAGCTGCATTCAGCTTCCTGTAATCAATGCATATTCTCCACCCAGTAACAGGTCGGGTGGCAATTTCTTCCCCTTTTTCGAAACTGACTATCTGAATCCCTGCTTTCTTGGGAACGGTCTGTGTTGGGCTTACCCAAGTGCTGTCAGAGATGGGATAAATGATGCCCGCATCCAGCCACTTCAGAACTTCTTTCTTCACCACTTCTCTCATGTTCGGGTTAAGCCTTCTTTGTGCATCTCTTGCCGGTTTTGCTCCCTCCTCTGTTATGATTTTATGCATCACTATTGAGGGACTTATTCCTTTCAGGTCCGCAATAGTCCACCCAATTGCCGCCCTGTGTGTAACCAAAACTTCCATCAAAGCTTTCTCCTGTTCCTCAGTCAAACCTGCAGAAATAATAACAGGAAGAGTATCATTAGCACCAACAAAAGCATATTTTAGATGTTTAGGTAGTTCTTTAAGTTCTAATTGTGGTGGTGTCTCTAATGATGGCTTCAGCTTCGTGTCAATGTGATCTGGCAAACTCTCCACGTGATAGGACCAGGGTGGTCTTCCTTCTCTCACTACCATCACCTCCACCTTTGCATCCTCTTCCTCGAGTTCCTTGACTGTCTCAGAATATAACCTGCCAAACAAAGCACATTCTACCATGGACTCATCCCCCTCATCATTGGGAATGTAAGGAGGAACGCGCCCTTCAATGATGTCTGCCATAAAGCATTCATCACTAACATTGGGGTTAGAAACATTACCAAAAACACTTAACCGCATCTTACGGTTACCAAAAGTCATATCCACAGTACCTGTCCTGCAATTAATCTGAGAGTCAGAAGTAGTTAAAAATGGTCTGCCAAGAATCACAGTCGGTTGCTTGGTTTTATCAACAGAAACATAATCAAGGACCAAGAAATCGACCGGATAATAAAACTCATTAACTTTCACAATCACATCTGACAATACTCCCCGGGGTAGCTTAGGAGTCAAATCAGCCAATACCACAGTAGTATCAGCTTTCTTAAGTGGCCCGAACTCATACTGGTCATATAAGCTCCCGGTAGTATACTCACACTCGCTCCAAGATCCAAAAGGGCTCGTGTCATTTGAAAATCACCAACTTGAATTGAAATAATTGGTGCCCCTGGATCTTGTAACTTTTCAGGCAGAGAACCTGAAATTATTGCACTCACATCTGCTGGCATGTCAAGTTTCTTTGGAATTTTATGATTTCTTTTCTCAGTGCACATATCTTTCAGGTACTTTGCATATGCAGGAATTTGTTTAATTGCATCTAAAAGAGGAAGATTGATTTTAACTTGTTTAAAAACTTCCCACATTTCATCCGATTGTGGGCCTCTTTTATTGACTGTCTTTTTCTTATCAGGATCAATGAGAGCTGCAGGAAAAGGGATGGTATTACCCTCCACACCCTTTTCTACAACCTGGTTGGAATTATTGATCAAAACACTTTTATTTTTATTTTTTTCTTTTTCTAAAGCAGTTTTAGGTGTTTTGTTCAATTCAACAAATTCCTGTTCATCTTCACTATCATCACTACCCAAATCCTCCACCACACCCTCAACAAACTGTGGTGGAGCTCCCACTTTATTATCATACACCTTACCATTGCGCAGAATACTTACCTGGTTGATTTGCACATTCCTCGTATTCCTTGAGCTTGATTGCTGGTGTTGAGGATTAATGGTGGTGTCACTTGGTAGCTTCCCTGGATCTCTCTTAGACATATCTGCAGCCAATTGCCCTACCTGCTTGGACAATGCTTCCACAGTCTTATCCCTCACTTCATTTTCTTTGCGCATTCCCTTGACCTCTTCTTGTACAGCTTTAATGGCATCCAAAACGACACTCAGTTGATCATTACCTCCTCCTGATGTGCCTTGTTGATTTCCTCTCTGCTGCTGACCACTTTGACTATAGGTATTCTTTGAGTAACCCCCTTGATTATATCCATACTGCCTGTTCTGAGACTGTTGATTTCCTCCCTGCACATTAGAACCAGAAAAGTTAGGATTTAATTGATTATTAGGATTACCATACCTGAAGTTTGGGTGGTTTTTGAGCCCAGGATGATAGGTGTTGGAATTCATGTCATATTGCTTTCGTTCTCCATAAACTTGATTCACCTCTTCTGTATTCTCCAAAGGCCCCTGGCAGTCTTGGGCTAGATGTCCCAACTCCCCACAATCAGTACATACCGAAAAAGCATTAGCCACCTTTGCCTCACTACTCTTCCCCAAATTAAGTTGAGCTACCTGTTTTGCCAAGAGTAAATTTTGATGCTTCAATTTCTCAATTCTTTCTTCAGCCTCATAGTCTGCTGCCTTGACAGATGATGGTCTCAACTTCCTACATGATTGTGCCTGTCTAGTGGCACTCATCCTTTCCAAATGTCCCCAATCCACAGCTTCAGTGTTAGTAAAGAATGTGCCATTGCTAATGGCAGTCAACCCTCTAACATCCTCTGGTGTCAGTCCATCATAAAAAGCTTTTATGAGTTCCCATGTCTGAATCCCATGATGAGGACATTTTCTCAATAGCTCTTTGAATCTAGTAAAAGCCTCATGGAATGCTTCCCCCGAATTCTGCTGAAATCCTCTTATTGCATCCCGAGCTTCCGATGTTCTGCTCATGGTGTAGTACTCTTCCAAGAAAATTTGTTGCATATCCTGCCAATTGTATATACTACCTGAGGGTAGTGTAGCAAACCATTGCCTTGCCCTGTCCTTCAAGGTGAACTGAAACATCATCAACATTACCTGGTCCTTAGTAAACCCTGATCCTCCAATCATATTGCACACAGACTCAAATGCTGATATATGTAAGTAAGGCTCTTTAGATCTTTTTCCATAGAACTCAGGCAGATGACCCAAATATTGGGGTCTCACTTCAAATGCTCTCCCATTCCTACTAACAGGTGTGACTACAGCTGAGGAATTGGGTACAATAACCGGCCGGAAATGACTATCAACGCCCTGAACGGTGCCCTCTGACGTATCTGTGGGACACCATCTACTAACTGTAACTCATCTCCTATCCCCATATGGCGCTTGATTATTTCTGTATCCCTGAACACGGTACCCCTGATTAACCCGCTGTGGTGGCTGCTGCTCATACTCCATGTCATGCCCATAATTACCATATCTCCCATCATACGGTTCCTGTTCGTCCTCTTGATCCCATTCAGACTCCCAAGTGTGCACACTTCCCTCATCATATCTCTGTTGGTTCTGTTGTTGGTTGGGTGGGATAACTGCTTGTTGTGGACGAGGTTGGTTTCTTGGATTTTGTTGGTTTTGTTGTGGACGTGGGTTAGCAGCTTGAAAATACTCACCAGGTTGGAATTGTTGTTGTGGTGGTGGTGGGTTTGGAATGGGTTGGTTTGGTAGAGCAGGTGGAATAAGATCATTCGGTTGGTTGGGTATTTGGTCATTTTGGTTATCCTGATCAGCCATCTCAATAGCTGCTTCTTCAATTCTCTGAGCGACTGTTGAAGAACTTGATTGATTCTTTACTGCTGAACGAAAAACAACACGGTGTTGACGTGCTGTCTTCTCAATCTCTGGATCGAATAACAATGGGGATGATTTCTTGGAAAACCTAGTATGCATGCAACACAGAAGTCACCTGCACACACAAAAACAAGGAACAAATAGAGTAGTACTAAACGAAGAAGAGAATTAAAAACAGAAACAAATAACTAAAAGACAATTTTTTTTTGTAAGAAAATAAATAAACAAACTAAACTAAACACTAAGCGCACGAACTCCCCGGCAGCGGCGCCATTTTGATCGCGTGTCGAAGTGCTAATCAAAAAATATTTTTTTTTTAAAACAACTCCTTAGCTACAAGGACTGCAGTATAGGGAGTAGGGTTGTCGAACCACGAGGAGTTTGTGGAAAGTGCTAAGTTACTGATTTCTAATTAACTTAAGATTAACTAAAGTAATTTTATGAAGATTGCTAAAAGGTACTGCAGTGCTGCAAAACGAAGTGATAATAGAGTTTTATAAAAGACAATAATATGGAAAAACGGTCACTCCGGGTTTCTGATTCGGTAATTATAAAGACAATCTGAATTAACCTATCTAGGCAATCACATAGACATGATCCTATTTAAGTTGTTCAACTCAATTCAACATCATAACACAAATCACAAGGTTAAATTATTCCTAGTGCAAGAAAACCAAGAAACGATAACGAATTGCAACTGTGAAAATCAGTCAGACTGTTCAAATCAGTCGAACATACAACCAGATTCAAAAACACATAGACATGTTCACACAATCTGATCCTAAACAAAGTTCAAAACAGAGAAATCCTTACAAAATACCCAAATCTTTCACCCGGAGAAACCGCGAGAGGATTAGCCTTGCATCTTCATGATTTTAGCTTCAATCTTGATGTAGAATTGCATGATTGATGATTGGAAGGTGATTAGAAGGTGTGGAATGGTGAAAGAATGCCCAAAATCACCCCAATAGTCTTTTAGAATCGTCCCTAATCAAATGGAGGAGAGGAGCCCTTCAAAAACCTAATTTTCGGCACTTTATACTTGTTCCCGTAATCCCCGAACCGTAGGCTACTCTGGAACCGTAGCCTACTGCTGACAGCTTGTTCCAAAAACTGTTTTCTTCATAACTTCTTCGTTTTAGCTCCGTTTTCTTCGCCGTTTGCGCCCACGTCTTCGTAATTCAATTATCTATCACCTCATACTTTAATATCTTTACTTCCTATCCACATGAATTCTCTAAAACACATCCCATCTTCGTATTTAACCTGCAAAACATCATTTCCTCATAGTTATCTAATTCCTCACATATAAACACTCAAATATGTATAAAATTAAACATTAAACACATATATATCACATTCCAATACCCATCCATCAGAAAGTAAATGTGAAAAGTGTGTTTTCATAGGCTACTCTTATGACAAAAAGGGATACAAAGTGTTTAGTTTGGATAGTAAATCTTTGTTTTTCTCAAGAGATGTTAAGTTTTATGAAAACTTCTTTCATTTTAAAGAAAAAGCAGGTTATGAAATGTTTGACTCAAATCATTTTAAACAAGTTACAAACATGAACTTTTTGATCTTTATGAGAATACAGATTCAGATACCTTATGTGTAAATAAACCCGATGATGAGGGAAAGGATAAAACTGGGTCAAACCTAAAAAAATTTAGATTCGGTAACACATTGGTCTCAACAATCAGGTTCTGCAGACAAGACCTCTAGTAGCTTGGTTGATGAACAACAACCTAGTAGTGTTAGTCTAGAACCTGATAGGGCAGAGAATGTGAATACTGAATATGATAATAACTTAGATTCTGAGGGGGATACTAATGAAGTATATGAATCTGTTGTTAGAAAATCTAATAGAAAACTACTCAAAACAAAACCCCAATCGAACTATTATACATGTCCACACCTAAGTATGATCATCTTCGCTTCTTTGGATGCCTTTGCTACCCACTTACCACTCCTACCAACATCCACAAACTTGAAAACCAGTCACACCCATGTGTCTTCCTAGGCTACCCTCCAACTCATAGAGGGTACCGCTCTCTTGACCTCTTTACCAAACAGATTTTCATCTCTCGTCATGTAGCTTTTGATGAAACCACATTCCAGTTTGCCCAATCACTCGGCCAATCACCCAAGTATGAAGCATTCACCGAAAATTTTCCACACCATCTATGTCCACACCATGCACACCTACGTCCCACTACTACAAACTACCCTGCCCCAAACGCCGGCCCAACCTACACGACCAGCCCAACTCCCAACCAACCCCCACCACCCGCACCTCACCCCATGAGCCCATCCCCAACACCTGGCCCAACCAGCGGCCCAAACCAACCCATAGTACCTCCCGTCCAGCCCACTTCTGTAACATTTCGCATTTAATTCTATGTACGTTTGAAACATCGCATTTTTATCGTTATTGTACCTTCTAAAAAAAATATTTCGTGTCACGTTTGGACTCCTAGAACCATACTATAATAATATTATAACATGACACCTTGGAAATAATTGTAAAAAAATACATGCCTGGGCCGGGAATCGAACCGTGCCCAAGGCCGGTTCACTCAAGAACATGACACAACCAGCTGGGCTACCCATCTTCTTGTGATCAAATCTTAACCCAATTACATTTAAACCCTCCCATGTTCATCACAGTTGACTTGGAAAAAGTCAACTGCGATCCAATCTTCCCTAATTTAACACAAATCTGCGTCCCTTGTCTCTATTATGGTAAACATTACTGATTGATTGACTAACACGCGTATTATACACGCTTAATCATCATTAAAACTTACCAAAATCGAGCTATTACGCGCCATTGTTTTAATCTCCAATTTGTTACACTATAAATTGAACCCTCAATCACAAGCTACAATCGCCGAATACTCTTTCCCCACTCTCAATTTCTGCTAAAAATCTCACTTTAATCTCCAATTTGTTCGTGTTTGACTTTACGGTTGACCGGGCCATTCATACTCGAAATCTATTTGTAAGTTCAATTTTTTTGATGGGTTTTGTTATTCGGCTATAGAACAGCAATAACCCCATGAATAATTGGGTTATTGCTTGTTCGTTTTGATTATTGAAGATGCTAGGGTTCATACGCTTTACTTTGGGGATAAACAAACTTGCAGACATCGATATATAGTTAAACAGATCAACATTCTATCACCAACTGAGTTCAGTTGGTGTGGCTCTCTATGTTAAGACATGAACCGGCCTATGGCCAGGATTCGAGTCCCACGCGCTGCATATTTTTTTAAACACCAATTATTGAAACAAATCAGTTATGCTATATAATTAGTTCAAACCTAAATTATTCGTTCTCAGGGTCCAGACCAACTGGTCTAGACTTGTGATTTAAAACTCTGACCCGGGTTTGACGCGGGTTCGAGCCCCACCATATGCAAACTTTTTTTTAAAAAACCTTTATTACTTATATATTCATAATTATTTTTTTAAAAATAGTTTTAAAATACTAAAAATGCTTTATAAATTCTACAAAATATATTTTATGTTATTCAAATGATAAACTTTGTTATCCAATTTTTAGTTTTTCAAAAATCTTTTATTTATTATATATAATAAATATTACAAGTTTATTCTATTATAATTATAAAATTCTATAAAAATAACAAAACGATTTTATAAAATTCCACAAAAATTATTCTGAGTTTATAAAACAATAAACATTCCAGAAATGATTTTTATTTTCGAAAAATCATTTATTTAATATTTTTAATCACTTTTTGTTATTTTAATCATAAATAAATCATAATAAATTCATTTTTCAATATTTTTGCACGAAAATTTTATATAAATTATTTCTGTCCATTTAGAACAGAAATACAAATTTTAATTTAAAAATTCTTTAATTTTAATATTTTTAGATATTAAAGTTATATTTTGACAAAATAGAAATAAATAAGTTAAATAGTCAATTTTAAAGAAAATAATTTTATAAAAATTATTTTCATACTTAAAACCTTTTAACGTGATCGCCCTTAATCAAAAGCCTACAAAAAGACTTTCGTTTATTTATCGAATTTCTTTTATTTATTAAACAATTTAATGAATACTTAAACGAATACTTATCCCCAAATTCGAAACCCTAGAAAATACTTGTAAACTAGAAAGACTTAGACTTACTTATTACCTTAAATATAGGGTAATACTTGGCATCGTTGGGCTACACTTATTCTATTTTTCGAGACTTAACATTTTGCTAAGGTGAGTTTTACATAGCCCCTTTTCTATTTCACTATTTTGGGGTGAAACATGTTACAACATTCTATCTACAATTCAATCATAAAGTGTCTATGTGTTTTTCTATGTTGCATTATGTCTTAAACATGACTAGGGTAAGCACAATATTCTAGCATAATCATTAACATTGATCAGCCGATGGTATACAATGATAGATCTATTGGACTGACAATCCCATCCGGATACGTGTACCTCCTACATAGGTAGCGTGGGTGATTGTTATCGCATAACATAATCGAGTGAACCATGAGTGTATGGGATGGACCACAATATTCTAGTCAAAAGGTTTGATTATGCACTCGATTTACCTGCTAGTATGTTTTCACATATGGACTAGACTTGCCATGACACTTGAATTGTACAACATTTTTTATTCAATATACAAAACCTATGTAATTCTCACCAACTTTTGTTGACCCAAAAATATTTTCAAAATTAACATGTTTCAGGTAACAATGAAGTTGAGGCTTAGAGTATGCGTGATGGATTCTATGAAGATATTTGAAGTTATTTGTTTTATTTAATGTTATGTATTTTGGGAATTTTAGACATCTTTTCATTTGGATATTTATGTTATCAATAAATTATTTAAAATTTCAATATATACCATGTGCTACTGAAACAATCATCAATACGTGACATCCCGATGTTTCCGCCATCGGTTGGGGTGTTACAAATTGGTATCAGAGCCTTGGTTATAGGGAATTAGGTTATTAGAAAAATAATCTAGACTATAACCTTAGGGATTTAAAACAGTACTTGCTTCTCTTACTTGTAACCCTAATTGCTTCCTTAATCTTATCCCTATCCTACACCTTATACAACCCTAAGCCTTTACAAGTTGACTGCTCTTATTCGTCTGCTGCAATCCTGATCCACCATTAGATTAATAGGACAAAATCCTCAGGTTTAGCCTGAACCACTTTGAGATCTCATCGAAGTTCTAGATTTTAATAACGAACACGTGCAATCTGGAAGGGTGAACGCCTGTATTCTGAGTCTTCTGTCTAGGCTGGCATTGCGCATATATCCCAATCAGACGAGGGACCCGGATGCCTACCTGGGAATTATCGGGATGAGTGTTCACTTATAAGCTAAAGCATGTCTTCACTATGTTATTAGAATCTAGAATCTTTGATAAGTCAACGTTTTCGTTTATTCGTTTTAATTAATGGATAAATGATTACATTCCTTATATTATCTCATTCATTTCATTGTGTCTCATACAGATCATGCCTCCACGTCGCAGCACTCGCAACAACAGTGGTGGAAATCATGAGGAAGGGAGCAGCAACCACAACCATAACCACGACACTAACCACAACAATGGAGGTGATGCCCAACTGGCTGCGATCATTTCTCAACAAATGGCGCAACAGATCGCAACTCTGGTTCCTAACTTACTGACTCAAGTCATCCAAATGAATGGGAACGACAATGGAAATGGAAACGGCAATGGAAATGGAAACGACAATGGAAACCACAATGGGAACGAGAATGGAATCGGGAATGGTCTCCCAGCCTGCACTCTCAAGCACTTTAATACCTGTAATCCTCCTAAGTTCAGTGGGGATGAAGGAGCTACTGGTCTCCTACAATGGTTCAAGGGTATTGAGAATACCTTCATTAACAGTGAGTGTCCCGATAACTTTAAGGTCCGTTATGCTATGCACTCACTTTGTGGAATGAGGAAAAGCGCACCCGCGGAGCTGAAGTTGCACTTGCTATGACCTGGGATCAAGTCAAGGAGATAATGAAAGCTGAGTTTTATCCCCGTAACGAGGTTAAGAAATTGGAGAGGACGAGTTCCACACCCTTGCTCAGGATAGTGGGGAAAACCTTGCTTATAATACCCGTTTCCATGAGCTCAGTTTGTTGTTGCCCCTAAGGTCACTCCCCTGTCTGTAGCCATCGAGAAGTATATCGGTGGTCTACCTATGCAAATTCAGGACACGGTATGGGGAAGGAATCCTGCCACCTTGGAAGAAGCCAAACGTTTAGCGGCTACACTGACTGACAACCACGTAAAGAATGGTACTCTGTTTCGCAAAGGGGCTAAGAAAGATGTGAACAAAGCTACACCAGAGCCGGCTAAGGAGATTAAGACTGAACACTCTGTTAACAAGAAACGTAAGGCCCGAAACTTTACGGTGGTTGCCACCCCCGCACCCAATAAGAAGCCATACACCGGACCTCACCCCTTGTGCAACACTTGCAAATACCATCACCCAGCTCAGGTGCCATGTCGTTTTTGCACTAATTGTCAAAGGTATGGTCACCTTGTGAATATCTGTCGAGCTCCTCCTGCTAATGGCCCTGTTGCCCAAAATAACCTAGCCAGAAATGCCCCAGCTCCCAACCAACAAAACAATAGGCCTGCTCGTGGTCAGTGTTACGAGTGTGGCAGCCCAGACCACTATATCAATGCCTGCCCCAATCGTAACCAAAACCAGAACCAGAACCAAAACCGCAATCAAAACCAGAACCGCAACCAGAACCAAGGTGCTCGAGCTCGCGCATACAACCTCAATGCTAATCAGGCCCGCGGCAACAACGAGGTGGTTAATGGTACGTTTCTCGTTAATAACCACTATGCTTCTATATTATTTGATTCGGGTGCTGATAAGTCATTTGTATCACTAAAGTTTGAACCCTTACTTAACGTACCCCAAACTAACCTAGAGGAACCTTTAGTGGTAGAGGTAGCTAATGGGAAGTCTATCTCGATCGATTCTATTATTCGTAACTATGTGTTGAACCTTGATGAACATACTTTCTCTATCGATCTCATTCCTATGCATCTTGGAAGCTTTGATGTCATAGTAGGCATGGATTGGTTGTCAACCCATCGTGCTGAAATCCTATGCTTTGAGAAAGTTATTCGCATTCCTCTCGAATCTGGTGATATTTTGAAGATCTATGGTGAGAAGCCTTGTGGTGAGCTTAAACTCATGTCTTGTACTACTGCTCAAAAATACTTACGAAAAGGGTATATGGCTTTCTTGGCTAACGTGATAGAAAAGAAAGACAAGGGCAAAAGTATCCAAGACATCCCAATCATTCGGGGCTATCCTAAAGTCTTTCCAGAGGATTTACCTGGTTTGCCTCCTGCTCGACAAGTTGAATTTAGGATCGATCTTGTTCCTGGTGCAAATCCTGTTGCCAAAGCTCCTTATCGTCTTGCACCCTCTGAGATGCAAGAACTTGCCAGTCAATTGCAGGAACTTTCTGATAAAGGTTTCATTCGCCCCAGTTCTTCTCCATGGGGGGGAGCCCCTGTATTGTTCGTCAAGAAGAAAGATGGATCTCTCAGGATGTGTATCGACTATCGTGAACTCAACAAACTCACCATCAAGAATCGTTATCCCTTGCCTAGGATTGACGATCTTTTCGATCAACTTCAAGGAGCAACCCACTTCTCGAAGATTGATCTTCGTTCTGGATATCACCAGCTTAGAGTTCACGATGAAGACATTCCCAAGACAGCCTTTCGTACACGTTATGGTCATTACGAATTCATGGTCATGCCGTTTGGATTGACCAACGCTCCCGCAGTGTTTATGGATCTAATGAATCTAGTTTGTAGACCCTACCTTGACAAATTCGTGATCGTCTTCATTGACGACATCTTGATTTACTCAAAATCAAAATCCGATCACGAACAACATCTTCACTCAATCTTGGGTCTCCTAAAGAAAGAACAACTGTGTGCCAAGTTCTCGAAATGTGAATTTTGGCTTAAGGAAGGTCAATTTTTAGGACATGTCATCAATGAGAACGGAATTCATGTTGATCCCGCGAAGATCGAAGCTGTCAAAGATTGGAATGTTCCTAAAACTCCAACAGAAGTCCGTTCCTTCCTTGGTTTGGCTGGTTATTATCGTCGATTCATTGCCAACTTCTCCAAGATCGCTGTTCCTCTCACTGCCTTAACTCACAAGGGTAAACCTGATGAGTGGGGACCAAAACAAAAGGAAGCGTTTGAGACTCTTAAGCTGAAACTTTGTGAAGCTCCCATCCTGTCTCAACCTGATGGTAATGATGACTTCGTGGTCTATTGTGATGCATCAAACCAAGGTCTTGGTTGTGTTCTCATGCAACGAGGCAAGGTTATTGCTTATGCGTCTAGACAGCTTAAGACCCACGAAAAGAGTTATACCACCCATGATCTTGAATTGGGCGCCGTCGTCTTTGCTCTTAAGATTTGGAGACACTATCTTTATGGAACCAAATGTGTGGTTTTCACGGACCACAAAAGTCTCCAACATGTCTTCGACCAGAAAAATCTCAACATGAGGCAACGACGTTGGGTTGAGTTACTTAACGACTATGATTGCGAGATTCGCTACCATCCTGGAAAAGCGAATGTTGTGGCTGACGCACTCAGTCGTAAAGAGCGCATCAAACTTCATTGTGCGAGAGTTCGTACTGATCTTCAGGATCGTATCCTCCAGGCTCAACATACTTCAGTCACCCAAGGTAACATGTACGATGAAATGTCTTGTGGTGCTGAGACTCAACTTGAAACCAAACCTGATGGTCTACTTTATTTTCTCAATCGACTTTGGATTCCTGACCGTGATGATCTTCGTACTTTCCTTATGAACGAGGCTCATAAGTCTCGTTATTCTATTCATCCTGGAGCTGACAAGATGTACCAAGATCTTCGTTATTCGTATTGGTGGCCTGGTATGAAGAAAGATATCGCTCTTTTTGTTGCAAAATGCCTTACTTGTTCAAAGGTCAAGGCTGAACATCAACGACCATCTGGTATGCTTGAACAACCAGAAATTCCTGTATGGAAATGGGAGAGCATAGCAATGGACTTCATCACTAAACTCCCTCGTACACCTAAAGGTTTTGACAGCATTTGGGTAATCGTTGACCGTCTAACCAAGTCAGCCCGTTTCTTACCTATTCGTGAGAAATATTATGTGGAAAGGTTAGCGAAGATGTACGTGAGTGAAATTGTATGTCGCCATGGTATACCTTTGGACATTATCTCTGATCGTGATGGTCGTTTCACCTCTCACTTTTGGGATTCTTTACAAGACGCTTTGGGTACCAAGCTAAACCTGAGTACTGCTTATCACCCTCAAACAGATGGTTAGACCGAACGGACTATTCAAACACTTGAGGATATGCTCAGGGTATGTGTCATTGATTTTGGTGGCGCATGGGATTCTCATCTTCCTTTGGTTGAGTTTTCATACAACAACAGTTATCATGCCAGCATTAACATGGCTCCTTTCGAGGCACTCTATGGTCGTAAGTGTCGTTCACCTGTCTGTTGGACTGAGGTTGGTGAAGCCCAGATCACTGGACCTGAACTGATCCAGGAAACCACAGATAAAATCCAACTCATCCAGGATAATCTTCTCAAGGCTAGAAGTCGACAGAAGAGCTATGTTGATAAACGTCGTAAGCCCTTGGAATTTCAAGTAGGGGACCTTGTACTTCTTAAGGTATCTCCTTGGAAGGGAGTAATTCGCTTCGGTAGAAAAGGAAAACTAGCTCCTCGATACGTAGGCCCATTCAAAGTGCTTGACAAGATTGGAAAAGTGGCTTACAAACTTGATCTTCCACCTGAGTTAAGCAATGTTCACCCAACTTTTCACGTTTCGAATCTCAAGAAATGCTTAGCAGATGAGAACCTCCATGTCCCTCTTGAAGATGTGCAAATCGATGAAACTATGCACATTGTCGAGAAACCTGTTGAAATCGTGGATACTGGAGTCAAGAAACTCAAGCGCAGTCGCATTCCGATCGTTAAGGTTCGTTGGGAATCTAAACGAGGTCCAGAGTTCACTTGGGAACGCAAGGACCAGATGAAGTCTAAGTACCCACACCTGTTCCCACCAGACTCTCCAACTCCAACTTCAGGACGAAGTTCTTAATAGTAGGGGAGACTTAACATTTCGCATTTAATTCTATGTATGTTTGAAACGTCGCATTTTTATCGTTATTGTACCTTCTAAAAAAATATTTCGTGTCACGTTTGGACTCCTAGAACCATACTATAATAATATTATAACATGACACCTTGGAAATATTTGTAAAAAAATACATGCCTGGGCCGGGAATCGAACCCGTGCCCAAGGCCGGTTCACTCAAGAACATGACACAACCAGCTGGGCTACCCATCTTCTTGTGATCAAATCTTAACCCAATTACATTTAAACCCTCCCATGTTCATCACAGTTGACTTGGAAAAAGTCAACTGCGATCCAATCTTCCCTAATTTAACACAAATCCGCGTCCCTTGTCTCTGTTATGGTAAACATTACTGACTGATTGACTAACACGCGTATTATACACGCTTAATCATCATTAAAACTTACCAAAATCGAGCTATTACGCGGCATTGTTTTAAAAACAGGTCAAACTTACCAATTCGAATCACACGTATGTTACACTATAAATTGAACCCTAAATCACAAGCTACAATCGCCGAATACTCTTTCCCCACTCTCAATTTCTGCTAAAAATCTCATTTTAATCTCCAATTTGTTCGTGTTTGACTTTACGGTTGACCGAGCCATTCATACTCGAAATCTATTTGTAAGTTCAATTTTTTTGATGGGTTTTGTTATTCGGCTATAGAACAACAATAACCCCATGAATAATCGGGTTATTGCTTGTTCGTTTTGATTATTGAAGATGCTAGGGTTCATACGCTTTACTTTGGGGATAAACAAACTTGTAGACATCGATATATAGTTAAACAGATCAACATTCTATCACCAACTGAGATCAGTTGGTGTGGCTCTCTACGTTAAGACATGAACCGGCCTATTGCCAGGGTTCGAGTCCCACGCGCTGCATATTTTTTTAAAAACCAATTATTGAAACAAATCAGTTATGCTATATAATTAATTCGAACCTAAATTATTCGTTCTCAGGGTCCAGACCAACTGGTCTGGACTTGTGATTTAAAACTCTGACCCGGTTTGACGCGGGTTCGAGCCCCACCATATGCAAACTTTTTTTAAAAAAACCTTTATTACTTATATATTCATTATTATTTTTTTAAAAATAGTTTTAAAATACTAAAAATGCTTTATAAATTCTACAAAATTTATTTTATGTTATTCAAATGATAAACTTTGTTATCCAATTTTTAGTTTTTCAAAAATCTTTTATTTATTATATATAATAAATATTACAAGTTTATTCTATTATAATTATAAAATTCTATAAAAATAACAAAACGATTTTATAAAATTCCACAAAAATTATTCTGAGTTTATAAAACAATAAACATTCCAGAAATGATTTTTATTTTCGAAAAATCATTTATTTAATATTTTTAATCGATTTTTGTTATTTTAATCATAAATAAATCATAATAAATTCATTTTTCAATATTTTTGCACCAAAATTTTATATAAATTATTTCTGTCCATTTAGAACAGAAATACCAATTTTAATTTAAAAATTATTTAATTTTAATATTTTTAGATATTAAAGTTATATTTTGACAAAATAGAAATAAATAAGTTAAATAGTCAATTTTAAAGAAAATAATTTTATAAAAATTATTTTCTTACTTAAAACCTTTTAACGTGATCGCCCTTAATCAAAAGCCTACAAAAGACTTTCGTTTATTTATCGAATTTCTTTTATTTATTAAACAATTTAATTAATACTTAAACGAATACTTATCCCCAAATTCGAAACCCTAGAAAATACTTGTAAACTAGAAAGACTTAGACTTACTTATTACCTTAAATATAGGGTAATACTTGGCATCGTTGGGCTACACTTATTCTATTTTTCGAGACTTAACATTTTGCTAAGGTGAGTTTTACATTGCCCCTTTTCTATTTCACTATTTTGGGGTGAAACATGTTACAACATTCTATCTACAATTCAATCATAAAGTGTCTATATGTTTTTCTATGTTGCATTATGTCTTAAACATGACTAGGGTAAGCACAATATTCTAGCATAATCATTAACATTGATCAGCCGACGGTATACAATGATAGATCTATTGGACTGACAATCCCACCCGGATACGTGTACCTCCTACATAGGTAGCGTGGGTGATTGTTATCGCATAACATAATCGAGTGAACCATGAGTGTATGGGATGGACCACAATATTCTAGTCACAAGGTTTGATTATGCACTCGATTTACCTGCTAGTATGTTTTCACATATGGACTAGACTTGCCATGACACTTGAATTGTACAACATTTTTTATTCAATATACAAAACCTATGTAATTCTCACCAACTTTTGTTGACCCAAAAATATTTTCAAAATTAACATGTTTCAGGTAACAATGAAGTTGAGGCTTAGAGTATGCGTGATGGATTCTATGAAGTTATTTGAAGTTATTTGTTTTATTTAATGTTATGTATTTTGGGAATTTTAGACATCTTTTCATTTGGATATTTATGTTATCAATAAATTATTTAAATTTTCAATATATACCATGTGCTACTGAAACAATCATCAATACGTGACATCCCAATGTTTCCGCCATCGGTTGGGGTGTTACAACTTCATCGCCTCCCCCACAGTCCACAACCCAACCACCACCCACGCCTGCCACCTCCCACGACCGCCCCACCCCTCACCCGCACCATTCACACGTGGTCTATGAGTGGCATATTTAAGCCAAAACAACAATTCAACCTTAACTCCTCCACTACACCCACCATCGACCCCATTCCCAAAACTCCCACAGATGCCTTGACTAATTTGGTATGGTACTCGGCCATGGCTACCGAGTTTAACGCTTTAATTAGAAATGGTACATGGGAGTTAGTTCCTGGTGACCCATCCATGAATATTATTCGCTCCATGTGGTTGTTTAAACATAAATACAGGTCAGACGGGACACTAGAGAGATACAAGGCCAGATTGGTGTGTGATGGTCGCTCACAAGAGGTGGGCATTGATTGTGGTGAGACGTTTAGTCCGGTCGTTAAAACTAGCTACCATACGCATAGTCCTTTCACTTGCCCTATCTAAAGGATGGGCTGTGCACCAGTTGGACATTACCAATGCGGTTTTACACGGGAATTTAAATGAAACAGTTTATATGCATCAGCCAATGAGGTTCAGGGACAAACATTTTCCAGACCACGTCTGTTTACTTCACAAATCTCTATACAGATTTAAGCAGGCTCCTCGTGCATGGTACCAATGTTTCACAGATTATGTACTTCACTTGGGTTTTCTTAATAGTCGATGCGATGCCTCTCTGTTCACTTTTCATCAGGCCGGTGATACGGCCTATCTACTTTTATATGTGGATGACATTCTCCTGATTACATCTTCTGACACTCTTCGTCACCGTCTCCTGGCGAATCTTGCAAATGAATTCGCCATGAAAGATCTCGGCCCTCTAAGTTATTTTCTCGGCATCTCTGTCACCAGGCAACACAACACCATGTTTCTCTATCAATAGTCCTATGCGACTGATATTATTGCCCGTGCAGGTATGCAATCCTGTAACCCTGTTGCCACCCGGTGGACACCAATTCCAAACTCGGCTCTTCTTCTGGCGATCTTTTCCATGACCCGACACTATACCGCCGCTTAGAAAGGGCCCTGCAAATACCTCACTTTCACACGGCCAGGCATCACCTATGTCGTTCAGCAGGTATGTATGCATATGCACGCCCCTATACAGACCACGGGAATGCTCTAAAAAGGATTCTACGTTACATAAAAGGCACGACATCTTTTGGTTTACTATTAGGTCCCTCGGTAGCTGTGACACCCGTCGAAATCACAGGTCATACCCGTACACTTAGTTACATGAGTACATTGTGCATAGCATCCCATGTCATCTATTATTATCATAGTTGGATCATACATGGTTCCAACGAGTCAATCTTGAGGCATTACAGTCTAACAGTGGACACACTAGCTAGTATGAGGCCCCAGTTAGTTAGATATGTCATGCTAAACTATAGGAAACCCATGCAATTGAACAAGAATTCCAACTTGTTACCCCGACAAGAACAAAATCAAACAATGTTCATAAACAGAGAGGTTACCAACATGTAATCTAGGAAACTAGTACATATACGAACAATGTGTCCACCTGTAACCTCAAAACTTGATCCATGTAGACTTGTATGAGTGTGTAAATCAAACAAGCACACTATCATGTATACATACATATCTATGACCACACATACACATGAACATATGCACATTATAACACAATCCCATCAAGTCCAAGACATTTACCTAAATAGGATCATAATCCACATTAGTTAACCAAACATATATAAGTTGACTTGCCTAGAATGTCTTGCTTTTTCCCTATGCAAATTTCGGCCACATGTTCCCAAGACAAGGAGGTGTACAATGTTTTGGACCTTATCTCAATCACCTAGGATACACTCACACTCTTGTATACACATACATACATACACGGCCACATATACACATGTGCATAGGATGAGAAAATGACAAATACCCCTCACATATATATATATATATACACGATCGCACATATATGCATACATATGCCCTCTCATTTCCTAGTCATCAAGCTTATCTAGAAACCCTCAAATCCATGGTTAACACTAACATGGAATAAGCTTTTCTCATCTACACTTCCCATGGCTTTTGACCATCCAAAAATGCCCACAAACATACACACTTTTCGGCTAGCACCTTCCCAAGGATGACTACACTTGAATCAAGGTCAAACACTTGCACAAGGTGGGCACAACATAGAACATTTGAGTAGGATCACCTTGTCAACCTTACAACAAATACTTTGCTCCTTCCCCATGCTTCGGCCTCTAATACCACCCCTACACACCAAGCCAAAACTCTAGTCAACTCCTTACTCTTACAAGGTCTCTAGAAGTATGCACATTAAGAAAACAAAGAGTTGACCTTCCCCAAATATGGACCAATGAGACCATGGCCAACCCCTCACCATTCGGCTATATATAGAGCCAAGGAACACCTTATGATCACACCACAAACTCTCAAAGTTTCACTAACACTTGGAAACCACATTCTTTCCTCTTGGTACCCCTCGGCCGAAGATCAAGTTGCACAAGGGACTTGTTTCGATCAACTAACATCACCATTTAGGAGTCCCAAGTCTTTATCTAGCACCTAGGAGCTTTATAGTGAGGAGTTAGCTTATTATTCTTTATATTCTCGGCTATACACTCAAGGTATCATAACCAAATCCTTTTCTTTTCCATATGTTAATTCGGCTACATGTAGTGTACACCCGAACCCACACACACTCGAACACAACCATGTGAACACAATGTGTCGGCTATGAACAACCTAAAACAATCAAGTTTTGTGATAAAAGTTCAATGTTTTAGTTATGTATACATACGTATGTACATTGGTAAATACACCTTGAAACACATGTATATGGACACCCACGAGCACACACACATACATAGGGATGTATGCGTGCGTGTGTGTGTAAGGCCAAGACCCGACCCAAGAGTAGCCTATTTCACCTTATTTTACAACATACATCTTGGTTAGATGTGTAAACATGTGTTAAGAACTATAAAAACATGTGTTAACAAGCTTAACACAAGAGTTTTCTTGAAAACATGTGGTATGCGTGTATATACAAAGGCAAAACACCTAAATGTGTTATTTTTATGCAAAACTGTCACAAGATGTGTCCATGTGCCACCCTAAACTTACTTAACTGAGACATAAGTAACACTCGGTAACATTTAGTAAGTCACGACATATGGTTTGCCAAAAACAGAATAAAACATAGCCACCAGGATAACAAAACGAACAATTATTAACACGTACAGTGTGTGACACCCGTGGATAGTGGTATAGAAGCCCCTAGTCCATAGGTGTTACAGTCGGGTGAACAGTTGCATGGTAGTTAGAACCAAACATAGACCTAAGTTACTTTTAAATGCATTTAGGGTTCCTAGACCGACATACAATGCCAGATTCAGATCAGTTTAGCATCCATACATCAAGTGAGTATTTACAACCCTTTTTTACAGTTTTTACATTTTTCCGGGGGAAAAACATACGTACAGTTTTCAGTTACAATACATGACTACGATGTGAACATGAGACATTACGGTTCAGGATCCATTAAGCCCTCGTGTCATACATCATACCATGACCATTAGCTATGGACTTAGCCATGAAACACCGGGATCGATCTATTGGGTTGACACCCCCACTCTTGGTCAGTCGCTCTGACCGGATGACAGATATCAAAACAGTGCTTGTATTTCACATTATTCATTGTCTTTAGTGTACAATAGGCGAGACACAACATGTCAAGGTTTGGTTATGGGCTCATGTCAGATCACCTATTGATTATTGCCCTAGCTAGGCAATGATTTAGTCGGTTTTGGATTACATGTCCATCATATAGAAAACCCGTGAACTCACCAACTTTATCTTGACCCATATATTTTACATGCATGTTTTTCAGGAATTTAGCATGGACAATGGAACGCGTCCGAGCATTTGTGTGATACCTCATTTTGGACCGTTGTGTTGTCATAATAATTTTAGACATTTATATACAATGGTTTTAGTATTAAACAATTAACTAATGTTGAACGGATTTGGTTGTTTAATGAAAGTTCCCACTTTGTTTTAATTAATGCTCGTGTGACCTTTTGTGCTTGGAAATCTTTCGAAGTCACACCTCGTGTTTCCGCCTTGGCGGGGTATGACAGTTGCGTCCACCTTGATTGCGTACACAGACTGGCCCGGTTGTCCTGACACTAGACGATCCACTAGTGGCTATTGCATTTATTTTGGTGAAAATCTGATTTCATGGTCATCCAAGAGACAACCAACTGTGTCCCATTCTAATGCCGAAGCCGAATACCGAGTGAAAAACAAAGATAGAAGATAAATGATGTATTATATATAGCATTACATACTATTAATTTGCAAACCTAATGAATAGTAAATACAAATGAATAGTAAAAATAATATTATTTTATTTATATTAACTATATTATTATTTTATAAATATAATAAAACTATATTATTATTTTATTTATATTATTTTATTCAAAAACTTTATTATTTTATTCATATTATTTTATTTACCATTTGACCTTCGGTTCGTTTCTGTGTGGGTTGTTGTGTACCCATTAATGATGACTATATACATGGCTTCTGGGTGAGGTTTATTCACCATTTGACCTCCTATTCGCTTCTGTGTGGGTTGTTGTGTACCCGTTGATGATGACTAAATACATGGCTTCTGGGTGAGGTTAAGTCGAATGATTGTGGGTTTTCATCATATTGGTTGAATTTTGAATTAACATATTTGTTGCGGAATTGAATGATAACATGTTGGGCATTGAGTAAGTTTGTTTAAATATTGAGTTTAGAAAATCCGCATTAACGAGTCATGTGAAAAACGCGCAACGCGCGTATTAATACACCTAGTTACAATGAATGAAACAATCAAGGTTTGAATTCTATCATTATGGTTATTGAAGAAAAGTGAAAAACAAACCGTATTTGGATTTGTAATTGTATTTGAGTTGACTGAGTTGGTTAATGGTAGACTTTATTCATTATATATATGGTTTCATGTCAAAAACAAATTCACAAACTTAAAACTATGGCAATAAACTTCCTACCACTCTACTTGCTCCTTCTAATTAACCTTCTCATCTTCACAGGTCTCTCTCTCTCTCCAAGTATATATCTATATCATATTAATAAAAAGATAAAACCTGCGATCACTTAAAACATCAATATATAAGAAAATACTATACTTATTGTTGAAGTTTATAGGTATCATATCTTTTTATTTAGTAACAAATGGATAACAAAGCAATTAATTTATTGTTTTTTTAACTTTTTTGTATGTTAAAATTTAGTTGTAGCATTTTTTCTATATTTTTAAATTCTTATATTATCTAAGTTCTCATCATGTTTATAAAATCGGTTCGAAATATTTTACAAGACATCTAAAATACTAAAATATCACCGGTCCGGTTTTTAAAACATTGATTCTTACTGATACATTATGTAATCATTTATCTTCCAAACAGATGCCAAATCGGTAGGTGTTTGCTACGGCCAAATCGGTGATGGTCTACCATCCGAACAAGACGTAGTAAACCTTTACAAGAGAAACGGCATAACCAGGATGCGAATCTACGATCCGAATCAAGCAGTTCTCCGAGCTCTCGGGGGAACCCGCATTCAACTCATCCTCGACGTTCCAAACGAGTCTCTCCAGTCCCTTACAGATCAATATGTCGCATCCATTTGGGTTCGAAACAACATTATAAACCACCCCGATGTCAACTTCCGCTACATCGCGGTTGGAAACGAAGTCGATCCAAATAATGACAACCGTAGGTTTGTAAATTTCGTACTTCCAGCTATGAAAAATGTCCAAAAAGCTCTCCAAGACGCTGGGCTAGCCAATCGAATCAAAGTCTCGACCGCGACCTATACGGGTCTATTATCCGTCTCATATCCACCTAGGGATGGTGCATTTGCTAGCAATGTACAAGGTTTTATCGAGCCGATAATAAAATTCCTAGTCGAAAACAATTCGCCAATGCTAGCTAACATATACCCTTACTTCGCGTACGCGGGCACCCCGAATATAGATCTTTCGTATGCATTGTTTACCGCGCCAGGAACGGTTGTGAATGATAACGGTCGAGAATATTCAAATCTTTTTGATGCCATGTATGATGCGCATTATGCGGCTCAGTCACGTCTAGGGGGTGCGAATTTGGAGATTGTCGTGTCAGAAACCGGGTGGCCATCAGGTGGAAACAAGGGCGCGACGGTGGAGAATGCGGGAACTTATTATCGAAATATGATTGCACATATGAAGCGGAGGTCGGGGACACCGGCTAGGCCTGGGAGATGTATTGAGACGTATTTGTTTGCAATGTTTGATGAGAATAGAAAAGCTGGACAAGAGTCTGAGAAACATTTTGGGCTTTTTTCTCCTAATCAACAACCTAAGTATCAACTAAGTTTTATCTAGAAAAGGTCATCAATGTATGGTTTTTACTTTTAATTATATGATAATAATAATAAGAATAATGTAACATGAAATAAAGGATGTTATATATATATATATATGTGTGGTTGTTACTTTGAAGCGCATGAACATCTGTCATTTTTTTATTCAGAGTAAATTTCTATTTGAGTCTATGTGGTTTAGTCACTTTAAATTGAATTCAATCCGTAAGTGTTTAAACACACAATCTTTTTTAATAAATACCTTACACACAATCTGTTCACTTTATATATTCTTTCTTTAGCAATTTTTTAGATTTTCATCTTCTTAATCAAGGCTATCAATTCACCGACCTATTCCGGTTATAAAAAAAACCCAAAACGGATCTTGCAAATTCTCCAAAAGATCCGTTGAATCAACGATCTTCATTTCTGTTGGCGTTCACTTCCTTAATCAAGCGATCAAGTTCTTCGTCGTTCGGCCGGTGATCTGAAATTCTGATTAACGCTCTAACGGTTGACTTTGCGGAGGAGATGCTACGGTTGTTCGGAGGGGTTGCAAGATGGTGACAGTTATTTGGTAAACGGTGGTGATTAACGGTGGCGGTTACAATAACGGAAAAGATAACGGACCGTTAAGTTGCTATTTGTATTATATATAAATTGTAATTATCCCTTATCAAAGATAGAAGATAAATGATGTATTATATATAGCATTACAATGAATGAAATAATCAAGGTTTGAATTCTATCATTATGGTTATTGAAGAAAAGTGAAAAACAAACAGTATTTGGATTTGTATTTGTATTTGAGTTGACTGAGTTGGTTAATGGTAGACTTTATTCATTATATATATGGTTTCATGTCAAAAACAAATTCACAAACTTAAAACTATGGCAACAAACTTCCTACCACTCTACTTGCTCCTTCTAATTAACCTTCTCATCTTTACAGGTCTCTCTCACACTCCCTCTCTCTCCAAGTATATATTTATATCATATTCATAAAATATTAAAACTTGCCATTACTTAAAACATCAATAAGAAAATACTATACTTATTGTTGAAGTTTATAGGCATCATATCTTTTTATTTAGTAACAAATGGATAACAAAGCAAATAATTTATTGTTTTTTTAACTTTTTTGTATGTTAAAATTTAGTTGTAGCATTTTTTCTATATTTTTAAATTCTTATATTATCTAAGGTCTCATCATGTTTATAAAATCGGTTCGAAATATTTTTAGAAGACATCTAAAATACTGAGAAAAAGCACCGGTCCGGTTTTTAAAACATTGATTCTGTCCGGTTTTCAAAACATTAATTCTTACTGTTACATTATGTAATCATTTATCTTCCAAACAGATGCCAGATCGGTAGGTGTTTGCTACGGCCAAATCGGTGATGGTCTACCATCCGAACAAGACGTAGTAAACCTTTACAAGAGAAACGGGATAACCAAGATGCGCATCTACGGCCCGAATCAAGCAGTTCTCCGAGCTCTCGGGGGAACCCGCATCCAACTCATCCTCGACGTTCCAAACGAGTCTCTCCAGTCCCTTACAAATCAAGATGTCGCATCCTCCTGGGTTCGAAACAACATTATAAACCACCCCGATGTCAATTTCCGCTACATCGCAGTTGGAAACGAAGTCGATCCAAATAATGACAACCGTAGGTTTGTAAATTTCGTACTTCCAGCTATGAAAAATGTCCAAAAAGCTCTCAAAGACGCTGGGCTAGCCAACCAAATCAAAGTCTCGACCGCGACCTATACGGGTCTATTATCCGTCTCATATCCACCTAGGGATGGTGCATTTGCTAGCAATGTCCAACCGTTTATCAAGCCAATAATAAAATTCCTAGTCAAAAACAATTCGCCAATGCTAGCTAACATATACCCTTACTTCGCTTACGCGGGCACCCCAAACATAGATCTTTCGTATGCATTGTTTACCGCGCCAGGAACGGTTGTGAATGATAACGGTCGAGAATATTCAAATCTATTTGATGCCATGTATGATGCGCATTATGCGGCACAGTCACGTCTAGGGGGTGCCTATTTGGAGATTGTCGTGTCAGAAACCGGGTGGCCATCAGGTGGAAACAAGGGCGCGACGGTGGAGAATGCGGGAACTTATTATCGAAATATGATTGCACATATGAAGCGGATGTCGGGGACACCGGCTAGGCCTGGGAGATGTATTGAGACCTATTTGTTTGCGATGTTTGATGAGAATAGAAAAGTTGGACAAGAGTCTGAGAAACATTTTGGGCTTTTTTCTCCTAATCAACAACCTAAGTATCAACTAAGTTTTATCTAGAAAAGGTCATCAATGTATGGTTTTTACTTTTAATTATATGATAATGATAAGAATAATGTAACATGAAATAAAGGATGTTATATATATATGTGTGGTTGTTACTTCAAGGCGCATGAACATTTGTTATTTTTTTTGTTCCGAGTAAATTTCTATTTGAATCCATGTGGTTTAGTCACTTTAAGTTGAATTCAATCCGGTAACTGTTTAAACACACAATTTTTTTTAATAAATACCTTACACACTTAAAGGCATGGGCGAAGTATTATTGGGGCCAGGGGTGGCCCTGGCCCTCCCTGTTTTTTGGCGTAGTAGTGGAAAATTACGATTTTTATAGGTAAATTGAGTCTGGGTTAAGTCCGGCCCCCGCTGATTTTCCACTACCGTTTGAAAAAAATTGAGTTCGGCCCCCGCCGATTCCGAAACCAAGCTTCGCCACTTAAAGGTTATGCCATCTTTTATGTTGGAACGTTGACTTAATCAACAACAAAATGACTAAACTACCAAATTAAGGATATGGAGATATATGAATTTAATGTACAATCATGTATTTTACGATATTTGATGTTCTATTAAAATGATTTTAATGTACTATCAATGCACTTCACGATTATTAATTTAATGTACTATCAATGCACTTCACGATTATTAAATATTGTAATTTTTTTGAACGGTATTAAATATTGTAATTATATAGCCAATGATGTCTAGTCTAACTGGTCGGAAGTGGGAAGGTTTACGTGCTTGTGTAGTTCCCGCTCAGGGGTTCTCAAGTTGAATTCCCTTTGTCACCGAAAAATACACTCATTATTGTTGAAAAGGGCGGACGTGTGGGAAAGATTCGATCCTGAATAGGGGGCTTATAGCCAAGAGGATTACCACTTATCCACACCTTATAAAAATATTGTAATTATATTTATAGTTTATAGGACTAACTAATAAATATCAAGGTTCTTTTTTGGAAGGCGTAGATCAACGGGTCAAACCGTGCAGTAACACATGAAGTGAAAACACAATGCGTAAACTTTGAGGCAATTTTCGTTTCATTTCACTCAATTCGCGTTGGAACTGCAATTCCATTTGTTGTATTTGAAATTGATGTTGCTGCTGCATTTGTTGCATTAGTTCCATTAATGCTTGGTGTGAGAATGGTTGCACTTGAGCACGTTCAAATGCCCCGATATGATCAACTGGTAATGACGAATCAGCCGCATTTCTTATCGATCTTTCACAACTTCTATCTATCATAGGTGAGTTGAATATGTAGCTAGTACTTTGACGCGCATGAACATTTGTTATTTGTTGTTTCAAGTAAATTTCTATTTGAGCTATGTGGTTTAGTCACTTTAGTTAAATTCAATCCGTAACTGTTTAAACACACTATCTTTTAAAATAAATAGCTCAAGCACTTAAAACGTTATGCCAATCTTTTATGTTGGAAAGTTGACTTACTCAACAACGAAATGACTAAACTACCAAATTAATAGGCTAAATAAGAGATTGAAGGATATGGAGATATATGAATTTAATGTACAATCATGTATTTTACGATATTGATGTTCTATTAAAATGATTTTATTGTACGATCATGCATTTCACGATTATTAAATATTGTAATTATATAGCC
This sequence comes from Ambrosia x helenae, assembly GCA_030844895.1. Taxonomy (NCBI): domain Eukaryota; kingdom Viridiplantae; phylum Streptophyta; class Magnoliopsida; order Asterales; family Asteraceae; genus Ambrosia; species Ambrosia x helenae. The sequence goes on along the minus strand of CM061225.1, from coordinate 20,174,892 downwards.
AATGATGTCGTGCCCAACTGGTCGGAGGTAGGAAGGTTTATGCACTTGTATGGTTCCTGCTCGGGGGTTCTCAGGTTCGATTCCCTTTGTCATCGAAAAATATACCCATTAGCGTTGAAAGGGACGGACGTGGAACAAACCACGGAACAAGCTCATTCGACCTTGTAAGGGGCGAAGGTGGCACCTTCGACCCCCATACAAGGGGCGAATGTGGAGTAAGTATAAATACCACACTTTGTCATTTTTCACAATTTCACAAACCCTAAACGCCTCCAAACACTCTCAAACGATTTTAATCACTAAGGAAGGAGTTTTTGCTCTTGCTTTTCATAATCTAACCTACAAACAACATCTAATCAAGAATCTAAGGTGTGTTCTTGATCCTAAACCTTTGTAAAAGCACTTTTGATTCGTTTTTATCTAACCCTAAATGTCCAGATCTGTTCTAAGGATGTTTTTACCATTAAAAACCTTTTAAACATTTTCCTAAACCTAAACCTTATCATTAAACATAGGTTTTCATATCAATAAACATACGATAATTATGTGTTATGTGATATTATGTGTTGTTTGATGATTTGCCGCTATACTAATGATAGAAACATGATCTAGGATTGTTGTTGATGATAATTTATGATTGAGATAGGTTACAATTAGATGAATGTGTAGTCCCGAAATACTAGATCTTGTTGAATGCAATAGATTGTTATCACTTAGAAACACCTATTAGTTAGGTGTTTCAAGTGATTAATCCAAGAAACAAATAAAACTAGATGAATATTGAAAGACCCGACACACACAATGAATAACATAATGATTCCATATCTGATTTGAAGATGAATAACCTTGGAATACGAATAAGTACGCACGTATGCAAAGTGTGCTACAAAGATAAACTCCAAAACCCTAACCCCAATCCTGCACACATATCAGCTTTATATAGGCAGCTGATTTGGGCCTGCGCACTTAAGCTTAAGTGCGCAGAGCCCGTGCACATAAGTGCGCAGATTAGGGTTAGTTCACCAAAACTATGCTATAATTACATTCTAGGTCCTTTAACTTTAAAGCTATACAATAATCATTCAAAAGTCTCTATTCTGGTAACTGTGGTCTCAATATAACCCAACAAAATGATGATGTTATGTCAAATTTGGGGATTTTGATAAATCTAGGGCTTGTTGCATGATAGTATTATCAATTAAACTTTTGGGGGTTTTCATATACACATTAAACTGAGCACGTTATGATGATTATGAAAGGATTTCGAAAAGTTTCCAAATTGGGTAAAATTTTCATGCATGATGTGACATTTCCATAATTTTTGCCATTTCGGGAAAGGGTTAAAACGAACAGGTTTTGGGGCAAAAATGGTGGGGTTTTGTGGGGATATGTTATTCATACTTGACTGCTGTGATTGGTAATGTTTCGGGATGTTTTCGGATGTTTTTGAAGCGTTTTATGGAAAAACACTCTGCCAGGGTCGAACCTGGATATCTGTGGTCGAATGTGGCTTAAAAAGGGTCGAACGTAACTCAAAAGGGTCGAACGTGGTAGAAAAGGGGCGAAGGTGGAACTGTAAACCCTGGTTCGACCCTATACATTCAAAAATGAGATTTTTGATGCAAATTAAGTGTTTTATACTTGAACCTTGTGTGTAATCTATGTATACTTGATTAGTTAGGGTAATGAGTCACCAACGGGATGTCGGGTCGGTCTAGTGTGTCGGTTTGAACATTCAAAACTCGTTTTAAAACATACTTGGTCACGATCTGGACAATCGGGGACTAGATAACCTTATAGTTATTAGTCGGAACACTTATGTGAACATTTTGATAGATCTCCGGTAGTTGGGATTATCAAGGGCTTGGCGTTCTTATGTTACGGAAGAACACAACCTAAGGTGAGTTCACGGCCCCACTTTTACTGCTTTAACTTTTGGGGAGAAAACATGCGCTAAACTTATTTTGGTAACATATGTCATACTATGATTTAACTTGCGTTGCTATACGATCTTTGAAAGTCCCGGGGGAAACCATGAATGTGCGGGGATGCACAATGGGGGGAATGTGGATAGATCTATTTGGTTTGACAGACCCCACTCGACGGCTTGGAGGGCCGGGCGGGTGCATATTGTCTCGAACTTGCTAAACATTGCTGAACACTCGGGCTGAACACGGGTAACAGTCTAGTAATGGTTTTCCAATCATAGTAGTAGCAAAACATACGCCTAGCTAGCGTACTTGGTAACATTTATATAGTATGGACATGGAAACACTTTGGTAACATATTGAACAAACCTATGAACTCGCCAGCATTATATATGTTGATGTCTTTTTGGCATGTTTTCTCAGGTCGCTAAGGTAGCAACTGTTGGACTAGGCGCACGGGTCTGCATTGGCGTCTAGGCTTAGTTTCACGTTTTGAAATAAGTGTCTTGAATACATTGGAACACGGTTTTGTAACAGATTAAATGCTTCCGCTACGGTTATTACATTATGAAAACTATATTTATATTTTTGAGTTTACGTATTTCATATAGTGTTGTTTATTGTGACCGTTAACTTGGATCCTGGTTTGTCATACGCCTCGCGGTAAAACTCCGTAAGTGGAAGTTTGAGGGTGTGTCAGATTGGTATCAGAGCCAATGTTTATAGTGAACTAGGACTGCATGTAGAGTCTAGTCTATAGTCGAGTCACACACACTAGACGGTCACATACTTTGAGTTGCTTAGTGGGATACGTGCTAATATTGTCGGGGTGTCTTTACATCATCATACTTCTGTGTTACATCATCCACTCTTACTTGGGCTCTTGCCTACCCATTAGCGTTGAAAGGGACGGACGTGGAACAAACCACGGAACAAGCTCATTCGACCTTGTAAGGGGCGAAGGTGGCACCTTCGACCCCATACAAGGGGCGAATGTGGAGTAAGTATAAATACCACACTTTGTCATTTTTCACAATTTCACAAACCCTAAACGCCTCCAAACACTCTCAAACGATTTTAATCACTAAGGAAGGAGTTTTTGCTCTTGCTTTTCATAATCTAACCTACAAACAACATCTAATCAAGAATCTAAGGTGTGTTCTTGATCCTAAACCTTTGTAAAAGCACTTTTGATTCGTTTTTATCTAACCCTAAATGTCCAGATCTGTTCTAAGGATGTTTTTACCATTAAAAACCTTTTAAACATTTTCCTAAACCTAAACCTTATCATTAAACATAGGTTTTCATATCAATAAACATACGATAATTATGTGTTATGTGATATTATGTGTTGTTTGATGATTTGCCGCTATACTAATGATAGAAACATGATCTAGGATTGTTGTTGATGATAATTTATGATTGAGATAGGTTACAATTAGATGAATGTGTAGTCCCGAAATACTAGATCTTGTTGAATGCAATAGATTGTTATCACTTAGAAACACCTATTAGTTAGGTGTTTCAAGTGATTAATCCAAGAAACAAATAAAACTAGATGAATATTGAAAGACCCGACACACACAATGAATAACATAATGATTCCATATCTGATTTGAAGATGAATAACCTTGGAATACGAATAAGTACGCACGTATGCAAAGTGTGCTACAAAGATAAACTCCAAAACCCTAACCCCAATCCTGCACACATATCAGCTTTATATAGGCAGCTGATTTGGGCCTGCGCACTTAAGCTTAAGTGCGCAGAGCCCGTGCACATAAGTGCGCAGATTAGGGTTAGTTCACCAAAACTATGCTATAATTACATTCTAGGTCCTTTAACTTTAAAGCTATACAATAATCATTCAAAAGTCTCTATTCTGGTAACTGTGGTCTCAATATAACCCAACAATACTCCCCCTAGACCACAGCTACCAGTCTTCAATCTTCAGTCAACCTCCACATCGCTTTCCTCCCCCTCAACCTGTGCAGGAGGGTCTTGTAAGTATAGTGTGACTGGATCTACTTCAGCTGCTGGAGAAGTTTGGATAGATTCTGTTGTAGTTCCTTCAGGATTAGCCGCTGATGCAGGATCTTCTGGAAGTACCTCTGAAGCAGCAGTTTCTGTAGCAGCAACAGCTTCAGTTTCTTTAGCAGCATCAGCAGCAGCAGCAGCAGCTTGCGCAGCTTTTTCTCTGTCCTCCTTTTCTTTGTCTGCTGCGTTTATCCTGTCAACTATATCCAGCAGCTCACTCTTCAGTTTCAAAGCCCTATCCACTGCCCTTCTAAACAGCACGGCTTCTTCAAACAATGTGTTTCCGGCACCAACATTGATCTGATTTGCAAATAGCATATTCAGATCTGACAAGTTTAGTGCGAACACATCAACCGGATCCAAAATCCTCAACACCTCTGAATCGTTTTCCAGCTTGATGACCGCTTCACCAGTGTTGCTGTCATAGAACCATTTCTTGAAGTTCCTTAGCATCACTGGAAGCTCGGGTCTGATCGGAACTCGTGTGACGACCTGAGGAGGGTCTATCACATAAGTTATCATTCCTCTTCCCGTTGCTGGATCGATTCTAGTCTTTGATATTCTTCTTCTAGGCTTTTGCGGCTTAAAGATCTGGAAGTCACTCTCACACTCTTTCCTGATAAAGTTTTCAACCATGCCAGCCTGTGAGTCAAGTGAGGGATTAAGGAATGGGGCCCTGCTAAGCTCCCTGATATCCCATCGGGGAAGAGATTTCAGCTCCTTCTGACCCTTGAAGTACTGGATTACCCCTCCTCTCCTTTTCACATCATACAGTCCCTTTTCAGCATCATACTTCCACGAGATAATCTTTTCCCGGTGAGCAGACCTGGTATGATGGATGTTCTGATGTAAGGCAGGAATGGTAATTGGCTTTCTTGGGAACCATGCTGCTCTTTCAGGGTCCAATTTGTGCCCATCGGATGTCTCATAAATAACCTCTTGATCTGTTCCCATCTCCACAAACCGCTCTGGCATTTCATCTTCGCTAACCTCGTCCACTTCACTTTCCTCAGCCGCTTTTTCTTTCTCTTTTTCTGCCTCCAGAAACTTTCCGAAATCGAAAGTTTCATCAAAAGTAGCGCTAGGAGCATCAGTTAACTTTTTCTTCAATTCCTGAAACATGTCAAACATCTCCACTTGAACCTGATGTTGAAACTTAATCAGGTATCTTTGATCCTTTATCACTTTCTCCATTTTCTTGTTCTTGCCTTTGAGCTTTTTCACCTTCTGTCTTAGCTCCTGGTTATTGTGTACATCACTTTTCAGCGTGCAGATTTCCCTAGCCGCAACTTTACCTACCTCCTTCACAAGCTTCTCGTATAGTTCCTGATGCACCGGTTTTCGACGCGGTGCAGCAGGAGCTGATGAGGAAGGTTCAGCTGATCGGTGGGTAGGAGCTTTTGGGGCTGATGCGGTAGCAGTGGAAGGCCCTGGAGCTGAAATGTCAGCAGTAGAAGGTCCTGGTTGGTTTGGTGGTTCAGGCCCAAACATCTGTTCTAAGATCGCTTCTCCCTCAATATCTTCTTGAGTCATAACACGTGGAATCTCAGATTCGGGCAGCTGATCTCTTCTTCTTTTCTTTCTTGCTTCCCTTTCAAATTCAGCCACTGCTCGTACATTTTCAGCGGCTTCAAGCTGTTCTGCTGTCAACGTTTCTCTCCCTTCCTGCAGTAAACCAGCTGGTCTTCTCTTTATGCTTGGTCTTGATGGAGCTGGTTCAGTCGCCACCCTTTTGCCCCTTGATTTTTCTAGGGCAATCTCTTCAGCCGTCGGCTGGGCTGAAGGAGTGGGTTCAGATGATCCAGGTGCAGGAGCAGCTCTGGATTGTGGTCTGGGTCCTGCAGCATCTGATCTTCGCTTCTTGATTTTGTTGTACAGCTCCATAACAACCGGATATCGCTGGGCCACGTACATGTTTTCTAGCATTGGTTCCCAGTCCGGTGTGTTGCACTCTGTGAAGAATCTAGCCCCTCTGGTGAATATGTATTCGTCACCAACAGGCAGACCCTCATGCTGAGTGTTTATCATCATCTGAACAAACCTCGGATACATAGCCCACTTCCCTGAACCAGCATCTGCATTCCTTACCATATAATCGAAGATCATGCCTGACAGATTGAACACTTCGTCCTTGCAGATCTTAATCATAGCTGTCGCCCATTCAGCACTCAACGCATTGTATCCTCCCTTTCTGTGACATAAAGACATCAGGAATATGTGACTGATAAGTCTCCAGTCTCTAGTAAGCTGACTCTTCTTTATGTCGCCTCTCTTGTCAAATTCACCCTTATAGCCGAAAATCTTGAATTGTTGGTGAATGTCAGCTTTAGCCATGGATCTGAACGTTCCAGGTTGATCTTGCAGCTTTAGCACATTTCGAACCGTGTCCTCAGTAATGATCACAAGCTTGTTTCTGACGGTTGCCTTGATACGCTTGACCCTGGATACTGTTTCAACTCTCGCTGATCTCCAAAAGTCTTCAATGTGGGAGACATAAACTGGTTCAGCGTTCTGCACAGCAAATCCAACTTTACTGCGTCTTATCCAAGCCACGACATCTCTAAAGTTGACATCCTCAGTGTCGAGATTCATTGGTTGATTGTGCATCCCCCTAGGATCCCAGTCAAGTGCCATCTGTTTAGCCAAGAGCACGAAACGCCAATTAGATCTCGGATAATTGACTTTAGACTTAAACTTACACGGACAACGAACTTAGACCTAGATCTTATTAGTAATTTTTAGATTTTAAAATTTTAACAGTCATTGGATTAAGAATTGATGGATCGGTGTCATCGGTGTCAATGGTACGTTTGAATTTCAGTTGTTAGAATATTAAGGTCCGGTTTTAAGTTCGCAGTCCGTTCAAGTGTCTTAATAGTCAACATGAAAGATGTGTTGTTGTTTAGAGTCCAAGTGTTCAAGAGTGTCAAGTGCGCAGTCCAATTCAAGTATGCAGGTCCATTCATAGTCAAGTGCTCAGTTTAATTCAAGTACGCAGATGCATTCATAGTCAAGTGCTCAGTCAAGTGCGCACATACTTGACTGAGCACTTGGTTAGTACTTAAACCAAAACCAAGTTCGCAGGTGAGTCCACCCGGGCATGGTAACCCCTTAGTTCACATAGTCAAGTCTGCGTACTAAGCAAGTACGCAGACACTTGAACCTTCGTTCAAGATTTCAAGTCCACAGTTATGTACGCAGCTGATTAGGGTTTCTGAGCACTTATATGAATATGAGACAAGTGCGCAGTCTCTATGAGACAAGTGCGCACTTGTTCATATGTCAAGTACGTAGATCTTCAAACATTCATAAACCCAATAATACAAAAACAACCAACTGATGCATCTTGATCGTGCTATAATACCCTGTAAATTCAATCAATAAAACATTAGAAACACAAGATCTACCTTAAACAGTAGATGAGAAACAATAACTGTGCAACGAAGTTTGATAAGGTGTGATTAAGGGTGTGATTTGGTGTGATATAGGATGATGATGATGATGAACGGTGATGATGATGATTATGAACGATGATTATGAAGATGATGAACTGTGATATGGGTGATTAGGGTTTGTAAAAAAAATTTTGGATGATAAAACCTTTTGACTGTGTTTGACCAGTATATATATACATGGGCTATTGGGCTATTGGGCCTGCGCACTTGAGTTAAGTGCGCAGGGCCCAACAAGTACGCAGATACCCATAATTTGGCCCAAAGATTGAAATTAAAGCCCAAATCCTTTAGATAAAGGGGGTTTTACCAAATCTTACCTTCTGCATTCAAGATCATACTAACCATACCTGCCGGAACCCGTTTCAACTTCCCGTTGAATAGCTGCAGCCTAAGAACAATTGTCGGTATGCTTGTCCACTTAAATCCATGCCTTTTCTCTTTCAACATGTGTTTGGTGATACTGTTTATCATGTTTTTCGGTAATATTGACGAAAATTTTATGGACCCCACATTGTGCTAGGTATTGGCCTACCGATCCTCAAGGTTTATTGAAATATAATGATGAGAGCTTCAGGTCTATGTTACCATAAGCAGAGAAGATGATCATTATCTTGATCAGATGATGAGAGCTTCAGGTCTATGTTACCATAAGCAGAGAAGATGATCATCTGATCGTTTGGTGAGCTATCTATGTATGTTTGCACGTCACTAACATTGCGTGTCTTTTCTGCTCAGTTTCAAAAATTTTGTTTTTCTTAGCCCCGCATTGGTAGCTTGCACTCTTAGGTGTCTTTTGATTTGCTTATGCACAAAATTTTCTGTGTCTTTTAATTTCTCAACCTATGTATGACCGGACTCAGCTTGTGCAGACCTAAAGCACAGTGGGAATCCAGCTTTCCGTGTAGATCTTCATTGTTAATCACCTAGTGGCAGTTTACTTGATTTCAGGCTGAATCTACCGACACATCGTTGCTTGAGGCCACAACATCCTCTGGGTCCTATTCACATGCTGACGAGATATAATTAGTTCCTATCATTTCCTGAATTAATTTTGCAATAAGAATAGACCGGTTCACTTTCTCCCCCAAAAATCTTGTTTTAAAGAAAAAGAAGATTTTTCTTTTATAAAATATACACAAATTTTTTTTTTTTTTTTTTATTCAAAGTTGATCATCTCAAGCCATGAAACCAACTGATGAAACCGGGTTTTATCAAAAGCTTTTGTAAAGATATCTGCTTTTTGATCAGCAGTATCGATAGGCAACACCTGTATGTACCCTTTGTCGTGTGCATCGCGAATTGAGTGAATCCGAATTTCAATGTGTTTGGTTTTAGAATGGTCAATTGGATTCTTCACGATGTCACGACATGCATCATTATCAATGAAAATAGGTGTATGCATGACATTCAAACCGTAGTCCAAAAGCTGATTTTGGATCCATAACACCTGACAGCAACAACTGGAAGCAGCTGTGTATTCGGCCTGAGCAGTAGAGATTGACACGGTGGTCTGCTTCTTGCTCTGCCAAGACACTAGCCGGTTACCCAGAAATTGACAGCCACCAGAGACAGATTTTCTGTCTATCCTACAACCTGCATGATCACTATCAGAGTAAGCGATTAGATCAAAGTTATCGCTCTTAGGATACCATAAACCAAGTTTAGGTGTTCCTTTGAGGTAGCGGAAGACTCCTTTTACTGCAGTCTCATGCGATTGCTTAGGATTGGACTGAAAACGCGCACAGCATCCAACTGCCCACATTATATCTGGTCTGCTAGCTGTAAGATACATCAGGGAGCCAATCATTGATCGATATGTATGAGGATTCACTGAAGGCCCCTGAAGATCTGGTACAAGTGTTGTTTGGGCCGCAAAAGGAGTATTGGACGGCTTGCAGTCGGTCATGTTGAATTTTGCCAAGATGTCTCTTGTATACTTTGCTTGATGAATTAGAATTCCGTCTTCTTTTTGCTGTACTTCCAAGCCTAAGAAAAACGATAATTCTCCCATCATGCTCATTTCAAACTGAGACTTCATGATGCTTTCAAATTCCCTGCACAAATTTTCATCAGTGGAACCAAAGATAATATCATCAACATAAATCTGAACAAGGATAGAGTGTTTATTGACTTCTTTGGTGAATAAGGTCATGTCGATCTTCCCCTTGTATACCCATTCTGCAGCAAGTATGACGATAAGGTCTCATACCAAGCTCGTGGAGCTTGATGAAGTCCGTAGAGAGCCTTATCCAGTTTGTAATACTTATTGGGATGATGGGGATCTTCAAAACCTGGAGGTTGACACACATAGACTTCTTCTTTAATCTTCCCGTACAGAAATGCACTTTTCACATCCATCTGAAAGACTTTGAAGTTCTTGTATGAGGCGTAAGCCAGGAAGATACGAATGGCTTCAAGTCTAGCAACTGGAGCGAACACTTCCTCATAATCAATGCCCTCCTGTTGACGAAATCCCTGAACGACTAAACGAGCCTTGTTCTTAATTACCACACCTCGTTCATCCATTTTGTTGCGAAAAACCCACCTTGTTCCAATAGGATACTTTCCTTCAGGTAAATCCACAAGCTCCCAAACCTTTAGCTTTCTAAACTGATACAGCTCATCCTGCATGGCTTCAACCCAACTTGCATCTCTGACAGCATCTTCAATACTGAAAGGTACCGTCTGAGATAAGAAGGCTGAAAGTGCAATGTTCAGTTTGTCTGCCTGATTTCTAGTAAGAACACCCTCAGAGATTGGTCCAATGATGTTCTCCACAGGGTGATCCTTCAAAGATTTAAATCCCATGTTTGGTTCTTCTTGAATATGGGAAGGCAGATTGGAAAGATGATCTGTAGGAGTTGACGAACTGGATGGATCATTTGCAGACTGTTGTGCTGAAGATGTTTCTTCTGAAGCTGGAGTAACTTCAGGAGATGTAGTGGTTTCAACAGTTGCATCACCATTTGTGGTCTGAAGGGGAACAATTGGATCAGCTACGAGTGGAGAGAAGCGGGTGGTGAAAGGTGCTGCATCGTCTTCTGAAGAGTAAAGAGTATCTTCAAGAGGAGAAGGATCGGCTGCTTGATTTTCAGATGGTTGTTCATCTATGATGCTGAAATTGTTGAAAACAACATCCACATCAAAGAACCAGTCAGGACCGGCTCCTGTATTGGTAGAGTTGGATTCCTGCCAATCAACATAAAAAGACTCGAGAACCATTTTGGTTCGTTTGTTGTATACTCTATAAGCTTTTTGACTCGAGGAGTATCCAACAAAGAAACACTCATCACCAACTGCATCGAACTTCATTATGTTCTTGAAATTGTTAAGCAGCGTGCATGAGCATCCAAAAGGCCTGAAGTAGTCAATCAAAGGTTTTCTCTTAAAAAGCAACTCATAACCTGTTTTCCCGCGCGTCTTTACGATTAAGACTCTGTTAAGAACATAACAGGCGGTATTCACAGCTTCAGCCCAGAAAATGATCGGCAGTTTGGAGTCGATAAGCATGGTTCTGGCCGCCTCAATAAGTGTACGATTTTTCCTTTCAGCAACACCATTCTGTTGAGGAGTTCTCGTAGCACTGTACTGAAGATGAATTCCTCTATTGTTGCAGAAAGTCACGAAACTTTGATTCTTGAATTCGGTTCCGTGATCGCTTCGAATTGATCTAACTTTTGTCTTTATAATGTTTTCAATGAAAGGAACAAACAGCATCAGAATCTCAGCAACTTCACTTTTGTATTCCAGAAAGTACACCCATGTGAATCGGGAAAAATCATCTGTTATCACCAAACAATAAGACTTTTTAGCTAGACTTTTAACACTAATAGGACCAAACAGATCCATGTGTAATAAATGAAGAGGTGAGTCTATAGAATTCACAGCTTTGGACTTATGCGACTTTTTGTGTTGTTTTCCTTTGGCACATGCTAAACATTTTTCAGAAAAGGGGAATTCCTTGGAAGGAAGACCTCTTACAAGATTTAGTTTTGAAAGCTTATTAATGTTTTTGAAGTTAACATGTCCTAATCGCCTGTGCCAAAGCAGTGACTCTGACTCGGATGCTTTAGAAAGTAAGCATGTCATTTGACATTCAGACTTTGCATCCCTCATATTTATCATGTAAGTATTATTTTGTCTAGGAGCTTTAAGCATAATCATGTTGGTAGGAGGAATGAATCCTGGCTTTAGAAAGATGCACTCCATGTCATTAAATAACACTGAGATTCCTTTGTCGCAGACTTGTGATACACTCAGCAGATTGTAACACAATTCTGGAACGTAGTTTACATCTTCTAAAGTCAATGCATCAGAAATCACGTCCCCTATCCCGACTATCTTTCCACCCTTCTCATTGCCGGCAAAAGCAACAAACTCTCCATCAATGAATCGATAGTTTTTCAGGAGTTCTTTCAGTCCCGTCATGTGCCTTGATGCCCCGCTATCAACGTGCCATAGATATCTCATCAGGGCAATCAACCACTTTTGTAGTTTATTCTGAAAAATACATAAGACAACAGAAATATACAGATAAATATATGAGACACTATGTACAAACACGACTCAGACCACACTTTAAGTAACTTTTGGAATCCAGGTCTGTTTTAGTTTTAATTTGTCGTGATTTTCCCCCGACATAAACTCTTGCCTTTTCCAATTTTTTGTGACCTTAACAAAACTTTTTATGGTTTCTTGAAGATCTTTAATTTGAACTGCAAAAGGTTTTTGGTTATTGGTATCAGTTTGTGGTTTGGGTTGCAAATGACACTTTTTAACCACATGTCCTTCATTTCCACATCTAAAACATTTAGAGTGTTTAGGTTTGATCTTTGAAGAAGATCTGGATGATGATGGTTGTGATGTTCTTCTTTTGTTGTTGCTTGAATTGAGGCTGTCTGTTGAACATGCTTCATCACTGTTGTTGTTGCTTGATTCTTCGTTTGTGTTGCATTCTGGCTCGCTGATGTCACTTTCTGTATCACTTTGTGATTCTTCAGAAATTGTGTTATCTGTTTCACTTTGTGATTCTTCAGAACATGACACATCTGTTGATGATGGTGTAAACTCTGGAATTTCTTCAGTAAGAAATTTCCCAAACCTGTTTCTTTTTAGTTCTGGAACAAATGGAGATGGTCTATATACATTTTCATTATCACAGAATGCATCATTAAGATCAACACAAACAGGCATAACATTTTCAACACAAACATCCGATCGTTTGATAGGATTCATCCTATCATTTGGGTCCACAACACCCTTTAAATCAAGTTTAGAGGTTAAAGTAATACAGTCATCCGGCCTAGATAAACTATTACAGTTATCCATCCTAGATAAACTATTACAGTCATCCAAATTAGTTAAGTTATTACAGTCATCCGAATTCAAAGAAATGTTTGACTTATCATGGCTCCAGATGAACCAATTCACTGTGGAGTAATTGGCACCTGGGTGACCTAACCCCATTGTTTGACCACCACAACTGTCATCATCGTCCACCTGATCCTGTTGGGTCATATCTGCACTACTTTTACTCATATTAGAATGTGACTCAGATGTGACACATTCTTTTTCAAAAAGATCATTTTTTGGATGTGGTTTTGGAATGGGTATATATTCACTTTTGCTCAAGGGCAAAAACAGAGATTTTACAATTCCCTTTTTATCCTTATACCCAATTCCATCTTTGACAAAAGATTTCCTTGAACAATCAAGGATATCAGTATGAGCATGCTTGCTTACGTTCCATTTGTCCACAACAATTTGGAGATGATTGGTTTCATTTCTAGATTTTTCTAGTTTTTCAGTTAAGTCATTTATTAAAAAATCTTTTCTGAGAACAAATTCTTTTAGAGTGTGCATTTCAGCAATTGTTGCATTTAACTTTCGCTGATAGGCTAACTCATTTTCTTTCATTTCAGTATTGATTTTTCGTATGTCATCCATTTCTCTTAAAATTCTCCTATTGTGGGACAAACAGTAAGCAACGGCTGTAACACACCTTGGTGAGCACAGCTTTGATTTTATTTCGAGAGGAATACTTACCAGATCTCTCTCTTCAGCTTTCTTCTTCATGCTCTGTGATTGCTGATCGTCCTTGCTTGTGGAAGTCTTTTCAGCTACAAAGGCTTCCTCAGCAGCAGTCTCCTTCCCTTTCTCCACACTCAACACGCCTTTTAAACCAGCCTTCTCCATTTCTTCTCTTTTTGGCATTTCAGCTGAGGACCCCTCCAGAGAGCTCACACCAAGAGGTGACTTTGTGCAGATCTTTGCCATCAGTGCTTTATTAACTTCAGTTTCTGCCACAGCGACTTCCTCTCCCCAATCGAAATCCTGAACCACAAGCGCCTTCTGCTGGTTAACTTCTCCTCCTTCTGTAATTGCCACCACTCTCTTTGCTGGTTTGGCTTCAACTTGATTCAGAGTTGGACATTCATACTTGAAATGTCCGAGAGTCTTGCAGTTATAACACCTGATCTTAGATTTGTCAAACCCAGCTTTCCCCATGCCGACTCTTCTACCGGTTCTATCTTGAAACCTCTTCACCCTCAAAGTGATCATGGCCATCTGCCATTTCAGATCCATTTCCTCCATATCGTCTGGATCAACTTGATACATGTCCTCAGGGCTCATCATATCACTTTTTAGATCACCAGTCTTTAATGCTTCAAAGCTGGTCATGAAAGCGTTGAAAAGTTCAACGTGTTCAGTTGCCAGCTTTGTCTGTTGAGGATTGAGAGTTGACGGCTGAGGGTTAGTGACACTGGGTTGAGAGTATGGGACAGCTTTTCCTGAACTTGAACTACCACCAATTGTTCCATCAGCATACACGTGAGATGAGCTTGAACCCATGTTGCCTACTGGAGTCATTAACGCTAAGTTCTTCATTGCAGTGATAGGAACTGCCTTTGGATTGGTCTGATTCATCTCTCTTTTTGTAATGTCCATCTCAAAGGACTTCAATGTGTTGATGAGATCAGCCAATGTAGATTGGGCATCAAGATATTCTTTTCTGATTAGCATGCATTGAATGCTCCATTCTTTTGGTAATGAATCCAGCAGCTTCTTGATAGAATTTCTGTTGTTCACAGGAATTCCAGCCTTCTTCATTTTTGTTAACATGCTCATAAACCTATCAATGTGCGAGCTCAGACTTTCCCCACGAATGCTACCGAACATATCATATTCTTTTTGCACCATGTCTTGCTTGTATTGGCGCATCTCTTCATTACCTTCGTAGTATTCATTCAATGCAAACCACAGATCATGTGCCGTTCCATACTCTTCAAACATGTTGTAAACATCATTAGATAGGGCCATGGTTAGAGCATCATAAGCCTTATGATCTCTTTGAAGTAATTGTTTGTCAACATCGGTATAGGTTGTTGGATCAGGGTTGAATTCTTCTCCAGTGGCAGTGGTTCTCATGGGAATGTGTGGGCCCAACTGGATAGAGTTCCATTGGGTGAAGTCTGTCACGTAAAAGAATGACCTCATTCGGTTTTTCCATGTCCCGTAATCTTCAGCACCTTTTAACTTAGGTACTCTTGTAGTAGTTCCGGTTTCAAGGTCTTGTTGTGTGATAGGGTTAACAGTTGATTGATTATTGTTACCAGCCATGTTTTAGATGAATTTTAGAAGCGTGGTTTAACAGATTTTAATTATCAGTCCAACAGATTGTCCAAGTCCGTAAGTACACAGCAAGTTCGCAGTTAAGTGCGCAATTAAGTTCACACTTAAGTTCACAGCAGTCTGGATCAGTATGCAGCAACCTGTAAGAATATAAACAGCCTTGTCAAGTTGTAGTCTTAGTTAAGTGTGCAGCTTGGAAGTATACGTGTGGCTATAAGTTCGCAGATCAGTCAACATTTGGGCATTATAAGTGCTCAGTGTTTACTGATCAGCCTGCGCACTAAATTAAGTGCGCAGACTCACTTAAACTCTCGTTTAAGATTTTAAGTTCGCAGAAACCCTAGCCAAGTACTCAACACTACACCTTCAGTAAGTGCGCACAAATCCAAGATTTCTGTTTAAGTATGCAGAAACCCTAGATAAGTACTCAAGACAATGAGATGCTATAAGTGCGCAGAGATTAACTTAGATGAACAAGTGCGCAGAGAGCAATTTAAATGAATAAGTGCGCAGAAACCAAATTCAGAAGCAAGTGCGCAGAAAATTTAAATTAAAGTGTGACTAGTACGCAGAAATCAAATTCACAAAGCAACAAGTGCGCAGAAACCCTAGATGCGTACAAAATGACAAGTGTGCAAAATTTAATCCAAGTACTCAAACTAAGAAACAAGTGCTCAGCTTATGAAATATGTGCGCAGGATATATGAAATAAGTGCGCAGATACGAGCTGTAACAAACATGAAATTCAGCTGAATCCTTTCCAAACCATTTTCTGATCAAAATAATATACTTTAAACATTTAGAAACACGATTTTCACAAAATTTGAAACCAAAATATGAGAAAAATACCTAAATCTTAAAGTTTACAAAGAAAATAATCTTGATAATAAAAGCTTAACAAGATGAGGGTTTTGGTATCTTAAAGTAGATACAATCTAGAGCATAATGGCTCTGATACCAAATTGTAGTCCCGAAATACTAGATCTTGTTGAATGCAATAGATTGTTATCACTTAGAAACACCTATTAGTTAGGTGTTTCAAGTGATTAATCCAAGAAACAAATAAAACTAGATGAATATTGAAAGACCCGACACACACAATGAATAACATAATGATTCCATATCTGATTTGAAGATGAATAACCTTGGAATACGAATAAGTACGCACGTATGCAAAGTGTGCTACAAAGATAAACTCCAAAACCCTAACCCCAATCCTGCACACATATCAGCTTTATATAGGCAGCTGATTTGGGCCTGCGCACTTAAGCTTAAGTGCGCAGAGCCCGTGCACATAAGTGCGCAGATTAGGGTTAGTTCACCAAAACTATGCTATAATTACATTCTAGGTCCTTTAACTTTAAAGCTATACAATAATCATTCAAAAGTCTCTATTCTGGTAACTGTGGTCTCAATATAACCCAACAAAATGATGATGTTATGTCAAATTTGGGGATTTTGATAAATCTAGGGCTTGTTGCATGATAGTATTATCAATTAAACTTTTGGGGGTTTTCATATACACATTAAACTGAGCACGTTATGATGATTATGAAAGGATTTCGAAAAGTTTCCAAATTGGGTAAAATTTTCATGCATGATGTGACATTTCCATAATTTTTGCCATTTCGGGAAAGGTTTAAAACGAACAGGTTTTGGGGCAAAAATGGTGGGGTTTTGTGGGATATGTTATTCATACTTGACTGCTGTGATTGGTAATGTTTCGGGATGTTTTCGGATGTTTTTGAAGCGTTTTATGGAAAAACACTCTGCCAGGGTCGAACCTGGATATCTGTGGTCGAATGTGGCTTAAAAAGGGTCGAACGTAACTCAAAAGGGTCGAACGTGGTAGAAAAGGGGCGAAGGTGGAACTGTAAACCCTGGTTCGACCCTATACATTCAAAAATGAGATTTTTGATGCAAATTAAGTGTTTTATACTTGAACCTTGTGTGTAATCTATGTATACTTGATTAGTTAGGGTAATGAGTCACCAACGGGATGTCGGGTCGGTCTAGTGTGTCGGTTGAACATTCAAAACTCGTTTTAAAACATACTTGGTCACGATCTGGACAATCGGGGACTAGATAACCTTATAGTTATTAGTCGGAACACTTATGTGAACATTTTGATAGATCTCCGGTAGTTGGGATTATCAAGGGCTTGGCGTTCTTATGTTACGAAAGAACACAACCTAAGGTGAGTTCACGGCCCCACTTTTACTGCTTTAACTTTTGGGGGAGAAAACATGCGCTAAACTTATTTTGGTAACATATGTCATACTATGATTTAACTTGCGTTGCTATACGATCTTTGAAAGTCCCGGGGGAAACCATGAATGTGCGGGGATGCACAATGGGGGGAATGTGGATAGATCTATTTGGTTTGACAGACCCCACTCGACGGCTTGGAGGGCCGGGCGGGTGCATATTGTCTCGAACTTGCTAAACATTGCTGAACACTCGGGCTGAACACGGGTAACAGTCTAGTAATGGTTTTCCAATCATAGTAGTAGCAAAACATACGCCTAGCTAGCGTACTTGGTAACATTTATATAGTATGGACATGGAAACACTTTGGTAACATATTGAACAAACCTATGAACTCGCCAGCATTATATATG
Source organism: Ambrosia x helenae (assembly GCA_030844895.1). Taxonomy (NCBI): domain Eukaryota; kingdom Viridiplantae; phylum Streptophyta; class Magnoliopsida; order Asterales; family Asteraceae; genus Ambrosia; species Ambrosia x helenae. The sequence continues at coordinate 20,157,219 of CM061225.1, read as the reverse complement.
TTGATGTCTTTTTGGCATGTTTTCTCAGGTCGCTAAGGTAGCAACTGTTGGACTAGGCGCACGGGTCTGCATTGGCGTCTAGGCTTAGTTTCACGTTTTGAAATAAGTGTCTTGAATACATTGGAACACGGTTTTGTAACAGATTAAATGCTTCCGCTACGGTTATTACATTATGAAAACTATATTTATATTTTTGAGTTTACGTATTTCATATAGTGTTGTTTATTGTGACCGTTAACTTGGATCCTGGTTTGTCATACGCCTCGCGGTAAAACTCCGTAAGTGGAAGTTTGAGGGTGTGTCAGATTGGTATCAGAGCCAATGTTTATAGTGAACTAGGACTGCATGTAGAGTCTAGTCTATAGTCGAGTCACACACACTAGACGGTCACATACTTTGAGTTGCTTAGTGGGATACGTGCTAATATTGTCGGGGTGTCTTTACATCATCATACTTCTGTGTTACATCATCCACTCTTACTTGGGCTCTTGCCTACTCTTGCCTTCTTCTTCGGGATTTGAAGATGAAGGGACTGACTAGTTGACTCTTGCACACACATACCCTCTTATACTTACACCTATCGTAACACGTTACTAGGTGACGATATTCGGTGACCGAAGTTTGAACTAGGAGTACATTTGGAGGACCATGTAGAGCAGTTTATCATTTCGGGTGCACACGAAATCATAAACTGGAATGCATGAAGAATCCTAGTGGACTCTGAGTTTGGATGTACAGTCCCGGGTTTGTCCCTAGGTTTAACTCTTGCAATTTCTAGTGTTTGACACTAGAGGTAAATCTGAGTCTCTCGATTTTGATTCTAGATCATGTCTGGAGCTCGTGGTGGTGGGCGTCGTGGTGGCGGCGGTGGCCGTGCTAGCGGTGGTGGCCGTGCTGGCGGCGGTGGTCGTGGTAACATCAACATGACCCAGGCGGAATTGAACAACTTGTTGCAACAGCAAGTGAACATGGCCATGGCTACTTTCCAGGCCGGACTTAACGCTATGGGTGGTGAGTTGATTTCCCTCGACTCTGCCTCATTCTTGGGTATCATGTCTTTCCTTTTGTGGTTTATTCGTGTGTCATGTCTCGGGTATTGCTGTGAACCCACCTCCACCTCAGTGTTCTTATAAGAAGTTTAGGGACTGTCAGCCCCATAACTTTGCTGGAACTGAGGAAGCGGTGGGACTGCTCCGATGGTTGGAGAAGGTTGAGTCCGTGTTGTAATGTGTAACTGTCCCGCTGGGGACCGGGTTAAGTATGCTACTGCGACATTTGAGGGGCCTGCATTGTCGTGGTGGAATGCTACTGCTCGAAACATGGGTTTAGGGGAGGCTATTGCCATGCCTTGGGCGGATTTCATACATCTTTTGAGGAGTGAGTACTGTCCTAGGGAGGAAGTACAGAAGTTGGAACATGAGGTCTGGAGTTACAAGATGGTTGGGTCTGCGATAGAGGAGTACACTGTGAGGCGGAACGAGCTAGCGGTGTTGTGCCCTGATTTGCACACACCTGAGTATAGGAGGATCAAGCACTACGCCTCTGGGTTGGTGCCGAAGATTGCAGGGTTGGTGGTTGCCTGGAATCTTCCCACACTTGCGGAAGTTGTCCGATCGGCTCATCGGATGACTAACTTGAAGGTGGCAGAAGGAATTTTGCCTCCTAAGGGTACTACCGTGAAGGGTTCTGAGGGGAACAAGAGGAAGTGGGATAACGTGGGGAAAAGTGTCATGCCAGTGCCATCTCAGCCGGTGAAGAAGTTTGAATCATCTGGGTCTTCTTCGGGGCAGAAATCGGGTGGGTATGTTGGGAAGCATCCCAAGTGTAACAAGTGTGGTTATCATCACTCTGGGAGTTGTGATCGGGCTCGTTGTCATCGGTGCCATCAGTTGGGGCATCTTGCTAAGGATTGCAGGGTGTCACTTCCCTCAACTCAAGCTCCTGCTACTGCTCCTGCTCCTGCTGCTCAGGGGACTCCAGGAAAGCAGGGGTGCTATAACTGTGGTGACCCGGGGCATTTCAAGCGTGATTGTCCCAAGCTGAGAGAGGGCGAGAATGGGAAGGGCGGGAACGGTAACGGGAACAATGGAGGCAGTGGCAGGACTGCGCGTGCTTTCGTCATTGGATCTGCAGAGGCTAGGCAGGATCCAGACACAGTTACCGGTACGTTCATTCTTAACGATCACTATGTTTCTGTCTTGTTTGATTCTGGTGTCGATAAGAGTTTCATATCTGTGGACGTTAGTCGATTGCTAGATATAGTACCCACACCTTTAGAGGCTAAGTATTTGATAGAATTGGCTAATGGTAAGAAAATCGAAGCGACACATATTCTTAGGGAATGTCGCTTGGAACTGTCGGGTTTGTCATTCCCCATTGACTTTATGCCGGTACCTTTGGGTAGTTTTGATGTCGTTGTGGGCATAGATTGGTTATCGTTGTATCGTGCAGAGATGGTTTTTTCGATAAGGTCATTTTGATGTCGTTGTGGGCATGGATTGGTTATCGTTATAGTGTTGTTTATTGTGACCGTTGACTTGGATCCTGCTTTGTCATACGCCTCGCGGTAAAACTCTGCAAGTGGAAATTTGAGGGTGTGACACCAATCGTCCTCTCAACCGTTACTTTTCATTTCCATTATCATACTTAACTAGGTTTTAGCCCCACGCGCGCGTTGCGGCGCGCTAAACCGGTTAAAAACACCATGCCGCCTATTGCGCAATGACAATGCTCCATATTATAAGTACTAACACTATGCCTTAGATGGTTTCAAAAGGACGGTAATCGGACTCACGATGCGACAATGACGTAGATTTGTCGGCCGCGCGTTGAGGCGGCGCGCAACGGGTCAAACCGTGTAGTAACACATGAAGTGAAAACACAATGCATAAACTTTGAGGAAATTTTCGTTTCATTTCACTCAATTCGCGTTGGAACTGCAATTCCATTTGTTGTATTTGAAATTGATGTTGCTGCTGCATTTGTTGCATTAGTTCCATTAATGCTTGGTGTGAGAATGGTTGCACTTGAGCACGTTCAAATGCCCCGATATGATCAACTAGTAATGACTAATCAGCCGCATCTCTTATCGATCTTTCACAACTTCTATCTATCATAGGTGAGGTGAATATGCAGCTAGTACTTTGACGCGCATGAACATTTGTTATGTGTTGTTCCAAGTAAATTTCTATTTGAGCTATGTGGTTTAGTTTAGTCACTTTAAGTTAAATTCAATCCGTAACTGTTTAAACACACTATCTTTTTAAATAAATACCTCAAATAGGGGTGAGCATACGAAAACCCAAACTGAAAAAAACCAAAACCGAACCGAAAATAACTGAAACCGAATTAACTGATCGGTTACGGTTAACATATGGCCAAAACCGAACCATTCGGTTACGGTTTTGGTTTTCCCTTCTTCCGTAACCGAAATAACCGAAACCGAACTGATAGTTATATACATAAGTGTTTTTCATACATATATCCATATATTTGGAACATATTTTCATTTATTTTCAGTATATTTCATGTATCTTTCATATACATCTATATACTTGAAACATATCTTTTATATAACTCATGTATTTTTCATGTATATCCATATAGTTGAAGACTTTTTTTATTTGTTTCCTCGGTATTTCATGTATTTACTTGCGTTTTCATATATATTTGTATTCTTGAAAAAGATCCAAACACTTTACTAACTATTTTAAGTTTGCAAGTTTGCACAAGTTTTATGTTTGGATATTAACCGAACATAACCGAAACCGAACCGATAACCGACATATTAACCGAATTAACCAAACCGACGTAACCAATCGGTTACGGTTATGGTTTTTCCTTAAACCGAACTTCGGTTATCGGTTATCGGTTTCGGTTATATGTAAAAATCGAACCGAACCGACATTTGCTCACCCCTAACCTCAAGCACTTAAAACGTTATGCCAATCTTTTATGATGGAAAGTTGACTTACTTAACAACGAACTGACTAAACTACCAAATTAATAGGCTAAATAAGAGATTGAAAGATATGGAGATATATGAATTTAATGTACAATCATGTATTTTACGATATTTGATGTTCTATTAAAATATTTTTATTGTACGATCATGCATTTCACGATTATTAAATATTGTAATTATATAGCCAATGATGTCGTGCCCAACTGATCGGAGGTAGGAGGGTTTATGCACTTGCATGGTTCCTGCTCGGTGGTTCTCAGGTTCGATTCCCTTTGTCATCGAAAAATATATCCATTAGCGTTGAAATGGACGGACGTGTGGGAAGGATTCGGTCCTGGGTAGGGGGCTTATAGCCAAGAGGATTACCACCAATCCACACCTTTTAATAAACAAAATATTGTAATTATTATATTTATTGGGCCAGCTAATAAATATCAAGGTTCTTTTTGGAAGGCGTAGATCAAAGCCCAAAGCTTTGTATTCTTTATGTTTGTCATTTGGTATTACGTATGTACAGGATCATAATCTCATGTATAAGGTTGGGTTTTCTATTGGGCCAAACATGATAGGCCATTTCTTTGATATTATGTGACGGTCCCATGTTAACCCATCTAAGATACATGTTGGACAGCATAGGTTTAGCGCAAATCGGGTGCCAGGCCCAATCGTTTTCTTAACCGTTACTTTTCATTACCATTATCATAGTTAATACATAATTTCAATAATCAGAAATATTTAGAGATTTATGAATTACATCCTTTTAATTATTTAACCCGTGTACATGTGTTTCTATCATTTATAAGAAACCAACCCTTTTAAGGCTTGTAGGTGTATAACAAATAAATTGAATCATCTAACAACTTTATGACATTTCCCTCTATTTTATCTCAATTCACATGACCCTTTGTTACCATCTCCATTGTCCAACATATCCCCTCTTGGTGGTGATCCTCTATACATTCCGGTTAACAATGTTCCGGCTCAACTCGGCTCGTTTTTCTCATGTCAAATCCCTTGTTCAGACGACCCCATGTCAACCCTGAAAGTAATAATAATATTCCACCTTTTTTCTATGTATCTTTATCTACATTCTTCATTTTCTTGCCATTTGTTCCTTCATATTTTATGTGTCATTGTTCTTTCTAACATGTTTGCAATCTAAACATGTAACACAATGTTTGGTTTCTATGATTAACATTAATGTGCATTCATGATTCATAGTTTCATATGTTTTGATATTGTTGATGCTGTATTCGCATTTGAATAAAGCGTTATGGGTGCAAAACAAAGTTTTTTTTTACGAGAACAAAATAAATTATTCATTTTTTCAATTTTAAGAATTTATAAAATATAAAAAATTGATTGAAACGCAATGTTTATTCATTTTTTATGCGAAAAAAAAAAATATGAACATATTTTGTTTATTTACAAAACCTAAACATGTGCAAGTCATGTGTAGGTAAACGTTTAAACATTAAAAAAAATATGAACAGATTAGTTTAATGGTTTTTTATGTACATAAGAACGCACTTGTATGTAAGAAGTAAATGATTTTAAAAATATGAACCACTAATTAAATAAATCCTAGAACCTTAATGGGAATTTGTTGCCTTCTGTTTGGAATTCAGGTTTTCTGTTAAATGGTAATAAAGAAAATGCAAAATCAGAGCCATCAGGATCAATTATGTTACCTACAGACTGGCTTGAAACTGCTACCGAATCGAGTCATTTTAGTCATGATATAAGCAAAATGACTGATAACCCACCCAAGTATACGGGTCACAGACGAGCCCATTCAGAAATCATCACTCTACCCGATGATCTCAGCTTCGATAGTGATCTTGGTATTGTTGGTGACTTCAATGGTGCAGCAGAAGAAACCGAAGAAGATATGTTTTCAATGTACCTTGATATGGATAATCAATCTGGCTCTCAAGTTGCGGATTCATCTTCTTTAGAAATGCAGACTTACGAAACCGCCACCACACTGCCACCTGAAAACCATGTTCATAGTTATTGTGACAAGCACAAAGTTAAACATCAGCATAGTATGTCTATGGATTGTTCCGCCGCATTTAATCCAGAAGATACACCATTATTAACTAGCGCTAAGAAGTCAATATCTGCTGCCAAGCTTGCGGAGCTTGCCCTTGTTGATCCAAAGCGCGCAAAAAGGTAGTGAAAACACAAATGCAGACTTACGAAACCGCCATCACACTGCCACATTGATGATCTATGTATGTATATTAATTTTTGTAATATTTTTTACGTTTTCTCGTTTAACAGGGTATGGGCGAATAGGCAGTCGGCTGCAAGATCAAAGGAAAGAAAGATGAGATACATAGCTGACCTTGAGTGGGAAGTCCAAATACTGCAAGCAGAAGCGACATCATTGTGTGCTCAGTTGACCCTTTTGCAGGTTTGCCAACTTCATACACTGATTTAATGAAATCATTATGCGGCGTTGTTTATATACGTTGACAAACGAGTTAATGTTGTTTACAGAGAGATGTACATGGTTTGACGGTTGAAAACAATGAGCTTAGGATGCGATTACAAACCATGGAGCAACAAGTTCATTTGCAAGATGGTAAGTTGTTGACTAGTTGCCGTCCCAATACTATAACAGCATAGTATGTTATTAGGGGCACATTTTATGCAAAACTAGTTATAAGTAGAGGATCGCAAGAACATAAGCACTTGTATACGGTGTTGACCAAATATAGCAGGAGAAAGAGTGGGTTATTTAGTTATATAAACCATCTTACGTACTTGGTTTAAAAAATCGCGCCTTAGGCGCGCCTAGGCTCAAAGCTCAATAAGGCTCAAGCCCTTGCGCTTTTGGTCGCTTAAGGTGCGCTTTTTTCAAAAAGCCCATGAGTGGCGTGATTTCTTGGCAAAAATTGACCTTGAGGAGCGCGCCACATATATTTTTCGTATTATTGCGCATTAGCTTGCTGCATAACATGATTTTCAGGTTGTACATGTTTGCAATTCCATATTAAAACATATATAAAGCTTACTTGTCTCAAAATATTAGGTAAATGATACTATAAACCTATTGAAAATATATAAAAAGTTATGTAATTATTTGTGCCTCTGGTACGAAAAGCGGTGTGCTTTTGAGCTTGGCGCCTCACATTTAGACATTGTCGCTTTTGTGTGTTTTTCTCTTTTTAAAACCAAGCTTTCGTATCACAGTTAAAACAATGGGCTTAACAATTTATGTAGTTTTCGAAGTTCTTTACTTAAAGTTGGTTAGGTTACCATATGAGGTTAATTCTTGCATCATAAAATAATGCCATTGTTGTTTTACTTATAGCTGTAACTGATGAAATGAAGAAGGAGATACATCATCTAAAACTACTTACCGGACAAAACCTCACAAATGGTGTACCAATGGTCAACTTCCCTCCATTATTTGGGCCGAACCCGCGGTTTAACCCCAACAACCAAGCCATGCACACAATGTTGACAGCGCAACAATTTCAGCAACTCCAGATTCAGTCCCGAAACCAGCTTCATCATCCGTTTCGACCACCACAACTCCAGTTTCAGCAGCAGCAACAACTGCACCAATTCCAACAGCAACAGCAGCAGCAACAACGAAATCTTGGCTAAAAATCTATTTCCGATACGGTGGCATTGTTTAGATAATTTCGGTTGCGACTTGTAATCTTGTATTCTAATGTAGTTAAAGTGTCATATTAGGTCGGTCAATAGGGCGGCGCGCATTTGTTAGTACCGTCTGAAAATGTGTGAATATTCTACTTTTTTGTCAAATTTTGCTGTGTACAGTATATCAGTTGATGCATATTTGGTTAAATGTATTAATTAGAATCATTTTGTTTGACCATAGTACACATGAAAGTTCTACAAATGTTATACAAGAAGTGTTCCTTTTTCCGCAGAATGAGGCTACTGCTTTCGTTGACTAAAACTGGTTTACATTACTGAGTACTTGGGACCGCCCCCACCTTCTGGCACCGTCCATTCTATGTTCTGCTTCGGATCTTTAATATCACAAGCCTGCAGCTCGAAAAAAGAAATGAACAATCATTTTCAATAAAGTGTAACCAACCCTGCCCGTAATACAAAATTATAGGTTTTGACCCGTTAGCCAAGCGTCTTTATCCTGCCCCTTTCCTCATCGCTAGTGTTGGTCAATTGAGTATTGATTTGTATGCATATGACAAGGTATCTAATTATTTTGGGCCAATTTCAACCATGTACTTATGAATGGGTCAAATCGGGTTACGAAATTCTCTTAACAGGTCAAATGGTATATTTAAAAACCAAAAAAATTTTGTTCAAATAAAATTATAATTGAAATAATAGGATTTTAGAATCAAATTTGATACTGTCATAAAAGTTTACAAAATGTAGACAAAAATATGTTTTGAGCAAGGTTTAAACGTACGGAAACGAGTCTCGAGGCGTTTTCCCTTAGCCTCACGAGGCGTAAGCCCGGGGCGGAATTAAAAAAGAAATCAAAAAATATATGTAACTTAAAAAAAATAAAACACCAACTAATTTCATCATCAAAAACACACATAAAAGAAGACATGAAATGTTACAAAAAGTCTAAAACATCAAAAGCATACCTCAGAACCCATGAGGCGCACCTTTGCTTACCGCCTCAGGCCTGTGAGGCGCAGCTAAAAAAAATAACCCCTGAGGCGACGCCTCAGACTCGTTTTTGCCCCGAATCGCCTTGAGGCGCGCCTCAGCCGTTTTTTAAAACCATGGTTTTGGGTCAACCCAACCTGACATGGCCACGAAACGTTTTGACTACCAAAAAATGTTACCCAACCCGCACGCCCAATTTGCAACCACCAGTAAATAGGAAGGCAGATCACCTTGCAATGCAAGCAATTCTGAGCATTGATCTGCAGCTTCAATTGCCCGTTATCATCTGAGACGTACCTGAATTTATAGAAATGTTACAAAAGTTTCCAACTGAGAAAAATAAGAACACGCTAAAAAATACTAAGAATATGCGTCTTACTCGTATACACGTGCAGGGCAATATCGTGATTCCGGACCAGCATATTTTGGCAAATTTACAAGTTCAGGAACTTTAGGGTCCCTCAAGCGAAGGTGAGCTGGTTGGTCATGATCATGATTCGTATTGCTCCTATTGAACAAGTTCATATTCAACTAATCGACAAACAATATGTCCAACAGAAATGTTCAAATAAAATTACTACCTGTACAGGGAGGTTGGTACATCAAAACTAACAAGCCCATCTGGCTTTGGATATTCAATCGGGGAGTATCGGCTCGCATCCTGAGTGCATAAATTTGTAAAAGATTATTTACTCAAGATTTGACTAACGGAATATTACAACTTCAAATACTATAAGCGCATAAACGATCCAAACCCTAGTTAAGTTTCTACAACCCGTTTTATTATTGTTGATTAACAAGTTCCGGTTATTCAATATCGGATAATCACTTGAGCATGGTATGTATATGAACTCCTTACATGTGTCGCTTCATGATCTGGTTTTCCATGCTTTAATGTGTATGGGGCTCTTCCCTTTAGTAAATAACTGCCGAAGTAAAAGTAGCAACGTGAAGACGTATCGTCACATGATGAATGTATTTAGGAAAAATTGAGAAAATAAATAAAAATAAGATCTTACTGTTCCAATGCACTTATAGCCATACCCGGTAAAAGTCCATATTCAAATGCCTGCGGACAAAAAACATTACGCGCTAGAAAATGAATGTTGAAAAAGCCTTTTTTTACATTTTAGTTTATTATCAGAAATAATTAATGCGGTAAATAGTAAATACGATCACAAAAGCTAAGCTACAAATAAATAATATTAGATATTTTTTGAAGAAAGTAATTTAGGAGGCTATAAGCATTTTAATAAATCAATAAACGCCGGGTAACTTTCAACCTAAATGTGCGGTTTTATTTATACCTAATGTTTACAGTTGAACCTCTCTGACCTATTGGATAAATTAGGTAACGGGTCGAAATTACCACCTTTAACAAAAAAATCATGACAAAAAATTCAACATTACCAACGAGTGGCGAAGCTTGAACTTTTGGATGGTGGGGGCCGAAAGTCATGAGACCCATTTTTTTTCAAATCGGTGGGGGCCGGACTAAAAAAAATACAATTTTTTTGGATAAAAACGAAGAAATTTACACTAATGAGCCAAAAATCGGCCCTCACTAAGCTTCGCCCTTGTTACCAACTGGTTTTCAACAAGATGACAAAGGACAAAATAAAGAAACAAAATAATTTGAAAAAAATAAAATTTAGAAAAATTAATTAAAAAACAGTACTTAACTGGGCGATAATTCCGTGCCCGATGAAGCTCTTCCCATATCCAAGAATTTTTCAAGCTTTCCCAATATGTTTCCATATTTGAGCCCTTCTGAAGTACACCAAAAGCAGATTCAGCTGCTAGCATTCCTATAATAGAATAAATTGATTTCTTTAGTAAAAGAATATTTTTATAATTACTCTGTTTATATATGAGTCGTTGGATCCACAAGCACGATATATTCTTTTTACCTGATTTCATCGCTGTATGTGTACCCTTTATTTTTGGAACATTTAAGAAGCCAGCTGAACAGCCAACAATTGCTCCCCCCGGGAACACTGGATATGGAATAGACTGAAAATTAACTAGCATTATATTTTTATTCGCTTCTATCACATTATTAGAGAAAAATGTACACAATCGTTGTTCACCAAATATGGCATTGAAGCTTGGATAATTTATTTTTACATCAATGCAAACTGAAATGAAAATGCACCTGGAAACCGCCTTCATTTAAAGTCCGGGCACCATATTGAAGAACCGTCCCATTTTCAAGAAGAGGCCTGATCGCAGGATGGCGTTTGAGATTCTGCAGGAAGAAAGTGTTACATACTACCAGAAAATAACAAACTATACATACATATAATATTTAAACTATTTATGACATCATCCGGTTTTTCCGGTGGACCAGTAGGGCAGCCGGTTCGGTGACCAGTCGGTTATGAAAACATTGCTAAAACTCTAAAAGTTACCTGAAATTCTTCATAAGGGTTGAAAAAGGGATTGTGGTAATTCAAAGCACACACCAGTCCAATTGAAACCTATATATATACATGACCGTAGAAACATTTTATCGAATATTAGCAACATTAAAATTTAAAAAATTTATACCATAATGAAACATATTAAAAGGCAAAAAGAGTTTTCAAATTGCTGACCTGTCTATCTTGCATATGGTATAAAAAGGATCCACCGTAAGTTTTATGATCCATGGGCCAACCTAAGGTATGAACAACAGCACCAGGTTTATGCTTGTCGGCATCAATTTCCCATACCTACCGGATTAATATTTTCAGATATTCTTAAAAAATAATTAAGCTTGAAAAAAAAAATATAAACAAGAACTTTTATTAATTAAAATACTGAACTTGCCTCTTTAATTCCTAATGCATAAGTTTGGTGTTGTCCCTGCCCTTTCTTTCTGAGATCATATTTTCTTATTATTTTCTGTCCATTAAAATATATACCACGTTATATTACAGAATATACTAATGAAGATTAACATGTCAAAACAGGAATTCGTTTATTACTGCAAACCTCTGACAGTGAACCACGACATCCTTCGGCAAAAAGATTTACACGCCCTGAAAAGAAAGTGTGGGCACGTCTTCGGAATGTTCATACAATAGAATAAAAATAACGAAGCATAAAGATGGATGGTACCTTTTAATTCTACACCGGGCTGATAATTATCTTTCTTAGAACCGTCTTTACCAATTCCCATGTCATTTGTAGCAATACCAATAACATTCTCATCTTCATCATACAAAACCTGTAATATATGTAGCTTTTTAGGCCTTATGACATGATTATATATAAATAGATAGTGTGTCCAATATGATTACAAGAATTATATTAATCCGGTGATATTCAAACTTAAAGAATTATATTAATCTGGTACATTTCTACACATTAAAAATACACGTTGGGTGATTTTTGGTCTGTTTGACCCGTTTCCTTTTAAAGCTATTTTTTTAAACTATGCTCATTAGCCCCTAGATAAAATATAACCTGGATCGACCCATTAGTATCTACCTCTTTAGCTGCAAACCCAGGGTATACTTCAACTCCTAACTCTTCAGCCTTCTGTCCCAACCAACGCACAAACTGACTTAAACTGAATCAGATACAACGTGTTATACTCATGTATATATAAGCACAAATCTAATTATATCATACACGAAATACATGCAAGAACTAAGCAAGGTCATAATGGTAATTTAGTTACCTTATAACATAGTTTCCTTTATTATCGAAAGGATTTGGCAATGGGATGGCATGTTTTTTTGTAAGTAACATGAACTTATCAGAAGAAACACCAACACTGATCGGTGCCTGCACGATCAAATATCTATGTATCAGTTTGAAGATCCAGTCATTATCCAGCAAATCGTCAAGAACTTAATGAAGTTCACAAAAACATAAATAGAATAAAATATTTGCGTGTAAACGTTAGTTACTGAAACCAAATACACTAAGAAAAGCTAATGAAATTAAAAAAAAAAAATACCTCTTCTTCTCTCCATTTTGGAATAAGTTCATTCAATGCACGAGGCTCAAATACGTTTCCCGATAGTATATGTGCACCTGTAAACAATTATAACATCAAACACACAAATTGAAACTAGCTAATTAGTGGTTATGGATTTGGGAACCAATGAGTTTGACTTTGAAAGTCAAACTGTGTCAAAAAAACAGCTAATTATACCATAACAACAGTCAACATCTTACAATAGTAAGATGATTTGAAACTAAATTACAAAAAACATCCATGTTCATCATAAATCTGTAAACTTTTTAAAAGCCAAAAAGTTCATAAAAATCATGCCTGTTGGTTGTTAAAAAACACACACACACACACACAGAATTAAGGAGAGTTTGGGATTAATTGTTAAAACTGTTTAAAACCTTTTAAAATAATCAAGAATCAGATAACCAATATTAAAACCTGTAACAAAAGCAATAACTGAAACAGTGATCAGGCAAAAGATAATAATCATACATCTGCCACAAATTAATTAATTAAACATAAACCAAGCATACCCACTTCAGCCCCTTTTTCAACAACACAAACAGATAAATCCACATCATTTTCAACACACAATTGCTTCAATCTAATGGCAGCAGATAAGCCAGCAGGCCCTCCTCCAACAATAACAACATCATAATTAATACACTCTCTAGCTGCTTCACTACAGAATCTCCGACCCAAAAACGCAAACCCATTTGTAAATAAACTCGACCCTTTACATTTGGTCAAATTTAAAGGATACCCAGATGAAAAAGATCGATAAAAACCAGCCTTTAATGCATTTGGAGTAATAATAATATTATGTGTGGGAGAATTGGGTTTTGGGGATAAAGAAAGTGATGAATAGTTAAGGGAATGAAGAGAGATGGATTTAAGGTTTCTTGATTTTGATTTGGAAGGGAAAGATATGATCTTTTTGAACATTATGTATGTGATTCAATAAGTGTTCGGACTTTCAAGATTGTTAATGATTTTCTGATCATGGGAGTTTATAGAGTGGTGAAGCTGAGCTTTTTTTATTTTGTAACTTATTATTTTGAATTTCATTCCCACACGACATGATAATAATGCCACATGTGATTTGATGTACCAAAGTGATCCAAATCTTTGTTTTTAATAAAAAAATAAAAGTAGTGAAATATTGTTAGCATTGGCGGGGATTTGGTCGATATCGGATTGGTTTACTACGTATCGATATGGTAATAACACTCGGTATGGCAACTGAAAGAGAAACGTTAAAAATGAAGCTGGGATATGTCTAAAAGGATACTATCACGTATTTTACATTGGTCAAAAACCGTAAAAATAAATATTGGTAACGGTTCTAATAATACGGCATACGGATACATGTATTGATGTTGTTGTTCAATTGGAATAACTTTTAGTTTGTCATGACACCGGTAAGGCATCATCGTTCGTACAACTTACGATGCCAAAAAAACACAGTATTTGAATATAACTTTGTTTCTTGAAGAGCCAGCTAGTTTTTGATTCATTAGTTCTCAAAGAGCCGTTGGAGTGTGCCCTGCTTTATATTCAATCTATGTTTCTTGTATCCAAATTTTTCTATATGAAATATATATGACCTTGCTTTATCATTTCACTTGTAACATTATTAGTTTACTTAATCGTATATGAATTAACTACTTAATCCACATACAAACATGATCAGCTAGAACATGCTTGAATAACCCCTAGTCTATAATCAATGGTGAGAATAAGCAAACACACATGGGCCATGGCTGTGCAATTAGACATAAATCTTCAATTCATCCATATGCTAAGTTTATGGATAATTATATAAGAAAAGAAATTTACAACTCAGTTATGTAAAAGATAGGTTAATAAAAAAGAAAAGAGTAAAAAATAAAACTTTATTTTAATTTATGTTCAAAAGTACAACTATAAACAATAAACGCATGGGCCGTGGATGTGTGTGTGCATTGGTCAACATTGGGCAAAAAAAAAAAAAAAAAAAAACAAACAAATCGGTAAACAATTAAAACTTTCACCATATGCGGTCAAGTAGTCAACACCATGTAACACATAAAATATTTAAAATGTAATGTGTATTGATAAGAGCCAAGTTGACTAAGGGTTATTTGGCAACTTCTGAATGGGTAAGTGTTAAACCAGTAAGAGTTGTAAATCATTAAGTATTGGACCACTAAGAGGTCTGAATTATTCATACTCAATTCTATGTCTTACCCATTCAGAGGCAATAGTCTAACCGATTCAAACATCAGCTCACAAAACAAACAGTCTGAATTAACTATGTCTTGACCTATTCAGACATATGTCCCATTAAGAACTCATTAAGAGCTGAAATAAATAACACCTAAGCTATGATGGCCAAAACCCTTCTTGTGAAATATTGCCAAGCTTTTACCCGTGTGATACGTGCCAAGTAATTGAGTTGGTTTTAGGTTAGGTTATCACAATGTTAGCATTGACACTTCTACAAATGTTCTCTCCCCAATTTTATCCTTTCGATCTCAAATATTGACAAACATAGAAACTCAATACATTTAGAGCGAAAAGACTAACACAAATCAAGGAATGCATTAAAATGACTTATTACAATGATAAGTTAGCAACCCCATCAAGGGTAAGGTAGAGTTGCAATGTGATTATGAGCCACGGTACCGATCCACAACATCCCTTTTGCTTCCCTAACTTCACTAACTAACTTCATCACCACACCTTGTTTGTCGTCGAGAACATCCAAAATCTTCCCTTGCTCGTCGAAAAGGGAAACCACCGAGTACATTTTCATTCCCATAGCGCGAGCCAAGTCTTGCATTCTAAACGGTAACCGAAAATACACACTCCGCATCCAAGGGTTGTTTATCAAGACTTCTTGAGCTTTAGTCCTACAACAATCAATAGCCACCCAAAATTGGCCCTTTTCGTTTATTCTTATGTTGTCGGGGAACCCTGGCAGGTTCGCCACAAGCTCAACCTTTCCCTTCTTTTCGCCCTCGATCCATAGTTTCAGTAGCCTGAAATAAATTCGAGAAAACTATCATTTCAAACACTACAAAACAAAGGACTTTCAGCAATCGCTATCTTTGTCATAACTCCCTAGGTAAAAGTGGGGTCCATCATAAATTGCAATGATTTGTGAGGGATTAAGGACGAATATTATAAAATGTATTTTTTGGATTTGATCTATCCATGGTGATTCTTCCGTCGCTAAAAGTCAATTTTCTTAAAATCTATCTATATGCGCGATACGCAACAATAACGCAGCTAGTTTACGACATACCTGCAATTTGTAGTTTCTGTGAATAAAAGAAATGACTGGTCCTTAGACAATTGAACTCCATTTGGGAAAGCCAAGCCATCTAACACAACATGAGTTGACTTTGTAGGAGGGTCATATCTAAGCAGTCTTCCAGTTGACTCTCCTTCCAACATTATAAAAAAGTGGTTCCTAAACAAAACCAAACCAAACAAACATCATATACAACATTCATGCTACTTCCTGCTACACAAACAACCTTTAACGAGTCGAACGCGAACACAAACACGCGCATAACAAGATTATGTAACTCACACTCTATTGTACTTCATGCTGGTGTCTGTAAAGAAGATGGACCCATTGCTATGAATATCAAGGTCATTTGCAAAGAGTATGGGCTTCCCATCAATCTGAGTGGTCAACGGTCGGGCCAGACCTCCTTCGGGACCAACCACCATAAGCCCATGATATGCGTCAGCAATGTACAAGTTTCCAGTACCTTTGTCGAATCTCAATCCAAGCGGCCGCCCACATAGCTCCTCGTTTTTCCATTGCTTGTATGTCGTTGAGTCTTTTCCTGTCGCGCATACTTTTTCGGACCTTTTCATGTTGCAAAGTAAACCTTGTTAAAAGTGTGCATATACATATATGTATGTACTTTTGTTAGTGAACAACATTATGTTATTTTATAATGTAAACTTACCAATTTTGCGAAACGAGTGCGAATGTTTCCCATCCTCGATCTTCGCCTGACCATTTCACTATCCGACCGTCAGCTAGACCGCTATAAGGCCCATTCCCCAATGGATCAAACTCCAATGACTCGGGTCCAAACACTTGATC
Source organism: Ambrosia x helenae (assembly GCA_030844895.1). NCBI lineage: Eukaryota > Viridiplantae > Streptophyta > Magnoliopsida > Asterales > Asteraceae > Ambrosia > Ambrosia x helenae. The sequence goes on along the minus strand of CM061225.1, from coordinate 20,140,569 downwards.
CACATGCTCTAAGTTCCCACGTCCTAGCCGGCTAAGATTATCATCGGGCCAACTCGCCATGACCTGGTCGTAAGGCGCAATATCATGTTTAACCGGTTTGAAATCATGTCCACCAACCGGACTCATATTAAAAGGATCCATGATCACAATCCCTAAAACAACAGCACTCAGAAGAACAAAATGCGGTTGCAACCGACCATCTTCGTGTTCTAATCTGGTTTTTTTCTCCATAAGTGGATATGAACCCGAATGGTCACGGTGTCGGGCTTTCGAGGGAGACAAAAGGGTGAGAATGAAGGATGTGATACGAGTTTGTAAAGGGTATTAAAGCATGGATTTATGTTGTTGGATGACTGCATACACTTGTTGTGAAATCATAAACTGGTTGAGTTTAGGTTGTCTTTTGTTGATCATGTGATTCACCTATGTCACTTTACAGCATTTTATTCATCTTGTAATCTTGCATGACTTTGTAATATCTTTCCTTATTTAAACTCTACTTCTTTCATTGTTTAACTTTTATGTTCCTGCTTATTTTAGGCAAATACTATGTCACATCAAATAACTTTCCTTGTTAAATAATTATATGCTTTTGGGCCGCCCCCATTTTCATGATTAAATCACGTTAAAGAGATGTTTGGTAGCTTCTTAATCAGCTTGTTAACCATTTAAGTTTGAATCATTCAGCATTCAGACTGTTTGTTTTAGCATCTGAATGGAATAATTAAGTGCTGAACCATTAAGCTAATAAGGGATGCTGAATGATCCAGCTCTTAACCATTTAGACCTTCTTAATGATTCAGCACTTAATCAACCAAACAGCCCAAAACTTTACATGACCATATTTTTTTAGTGGTTTTTGATTTAAAAAGAAAAAGAAAAATAGTTAATCAAGTCTCTTAGCATCCCGTTAAAATGTTAATAAAATAACCAATTTAACACAAGAAATGAATGGTATACAATGCTGATTAACATGTCATATATGATATAACCAAATCCTTTTGTTCAAAGTGAGCTTATCGAATGTGGGTAACTCGGAAATTTATTTTACGTTTAGATATATATATATATATATATATATATAAAAGGTATGAGCTTTTACTAAAGATATAATTATTTTACAAAACATAGACCGTCAACTAATAGGATAGATTTTTACAAAATCCTAAACCGTCTAATTAGCTTATAAGGTAAATTAAAACCATTATTGGTCTCAAATAAAACTCCCTTAATCTTTTTAAATTGGGATAAAGAAATGGACCAACAGTTCCCTTAGATCACTTATTGCCAGTTTAAAGATTTTAACCCTGCCAGTATATGTTTTAACTTGTAGAAATCCCAACACTCATAATATTAGGACCATGTTTCTGAAAGAGGATTATAATGCCATGATTCAATACTCTTATGGGCTTAGCCCATCATGATTTTTTAATAATCAATAAATGAAAATTTAAATTATTTACTAACTTAGACGAACTCCAAATCTTTTTTGATCTTCAAACTCCAATGCTTTATTTATTTAGGTAGCGTTTGATATGATGGAATGGAAGGGGGAATGGAATGGACCATTACGAGGTAATGAAAAATAGTGTGTTTGGTTAGTTAAAAGAATGGAATCACTCATTCCACAAGGCATTCCATTCCTTCAAAACCATTCCATCCACCCCCCATGTTTTTTTTTTCATTCCATCCCCCATTCACCCTTTACTAACAACACCATAACCCACCACCCACCACCGTCGTCACCACCCACCACCGCCGTCACCACCCACCACCATCGCCCACCACCGCTACCGCCACCACCACCATCGCCGTCAGCACTCACCACCGTCGTCGTCGCCGCCGCTACCAACCACCGCAACCACCTGCTACCACCGACCACCGTCACCCACCCACCAGCGCCGCTATCCAACACCACCCAACGCCGCCCACCACCGTCACCCACCCATCGCCGCCTCCACCAACTGCCACCGTCACTCACCACAATTTCCTTTACCCACCACTACTGCCGCCACCCACCACCACCCATCGCTGCCACTACTCACCATCGTCACACACCCACCATCACCTCCATCCACCTACACCCATCGCCATCGTTGCCACCACCCACCACCGTCGTCGCCACTACCCACCATTGTCGTCGCCACCCACCACCATGCTACCGTCACCAACCACCACCCACCACCGCCACTACTCACCATCGTCGCCCACCCACCATCACGGCCATCCACCTCCACCGTCACCATCACCGCCGCCGCCACCCACCACCACCGCTACCGCCACATATCACCACCCACCATCACCATCACCGCCACCGACCACCACCCACCACAACCAATCACCACCAACAACACAAAGTAATGTTTTGTTTCTTTCCCACATGGCAACCAAACAAGACATGGAATGGTAATGATCCATTCCATTACCTTGTCCATTCCATTACCTCGTGCATTCCATTCCCTCTCCATTCCATTACCCCATACCAAACAGACCCTTAGTTATTTTACAAGTATATATATATATATATATATATTATATATATATATATATATATATATATAGGGGGATGGTTCAATAGAAAACTCATTTTATTGAGAGAACTCGAAAACTTTATATTACATATGTGCAATATATCATATATTGCATATGTGTAGTATATATTGCACATGTGTAATATATATTACATATATGCAATATATGATATATTGCACATATGTAATATATATTGCACATGTGTAACATATGATATATTACGTATGTGTAATATATGATATATTGAGTGTATTACATATGTGTAATATATATTGCACATGTGTAACATATGATATATTGCACATGTGCAACATATGCAATAATAATATATTACACAAGTGTAATATACAACATATGATATATTATATATGTGTAATATAGAGTTCTCGAGTTCTCTCCCTAATTATGAGTTCTCAATTGAACTTTCCCCTATATATATATATATATATATATATTACGTTTAAATTTGTTTTACGTTTAGATGAATTGGATTTTTTATTTGATTTGATTTTCATTTACATTCTTTAATTAATTTTTGTAAATCTATAATCTATAATCTATAACTTATAATAAAAGAATTGAAGATTGATAAGTTGTCATTCAATGAAGGCTTAAGAAAGCCATTTTAATGACATGGCATTCAAGGAGGCATTATTCTCCTTGAGTGTGTCATGTGTCATGCCATGTGGCAAATAAAAATAAATAAATAATAATATAAACCTAATATATTAAATTTAAATTGAGTTATTTTAGGAAAAATGAATTTAAAAACGAATTTAAATTTTTCTCTCTTATGTTTCCTCCCATAATTTTTAAATGTTAATATCTTTTATATACGAGATTTTTTAAAGAAAAAAATTACACCAAATTAACGAGCGTTTTATTATCTTTCCAACGAGTACCATAGTGCTATATAAAAAACGGAGAAAAAAAAGACTATTTTTTGTGGGGTTTCGTTCATACAGGAAAAAAAAACACAAAGTGTTCAGGTTATTCATTAATAATGTTTTTTCTTTTAAACCAGGTTCTTATCTACGATGTTGAAATTCAGCCCAATCGCCATGCTTTCATTGGAATTTTACTCTTTTAAAGATCAATATGTATACTTCATCAAGAGAAGCTAGGAGAAAGAATCGCGCAAATGACCGCAACAAGGATTCGCGCAACACAAATCATTCTGCCGATTTATGGAGAGCTTCTTTTGGAACAACATCTCGGTGGAATTCAATCGAATAACCGACACAAATGACTGCAACAAGGATTCGCTCGTTAGTAAGTGGCATGATCTCTTCACCAAGTGTATCCGATGGAATGCCCTATTAGAAGCCACGATTAAGCGGCACCCTAATCTTCAAGAAGACATTGCAATCCTAGCCACGCGCCGCGACTATTTCCATGCACACGGGAGTAACTTCAACCATGTTGCGACATGGCGATTGTTGCGCAATAGATCTAATGTTTAATGTTGTTTATTGTTTAATGTTTAATGTCTAATGTTTAATGAAAGTAATCGTTAAAAGAAAAGAAATTAAACTTAACAATTAAAATACAAACAAAGTTAACCTAATTAAAACATTAATTAAACATAAACATAAACCTAATTAAAATACTACTTAAACATAGCAAAAAAAGAAAGAATACGCAATTGGCTCGGGCGAAGAAACGTCACGATCACTATCACGCCCGTCCAACCTCTCGTATTGATAGCCCTCACTTTCGGGTGTCGTGCAATACATTTCTTCATCCGAATAATTTACATATTCGGCCCCGGGATCAGTTTCATAACCTTCGTCCGGGGGTTTTGTACCGTAACCGGTGGGTTTCGCACTATATGAGGATTGACACGCTCCGCACTCTTACAACATTTCCAACCTGTATTGATCCTAGTTGTAGTAGAGCCATTACGTAATCATACGCGTAAATCAATTCTTTCATGGACAAGTCGTCAAGATCTTGTGACTCGTAATATTCAAATGTTGGGGGAGGCTGTGTAGTCGGTGGGTGTGTAGTTGCTTGATGTGTTGTTGGTGTGTGTAGTTGGTTGGTGTGTTGTCGGTTGACGTGTTGCGGGGCGGGATGATCGTCTTCGACGATACGTATTCAAAAACATATTGCCACCACCCATATTCAAAGATGTAGTGGTGCAAAATTGTATGTGTAGATATGGTTAATATAGGGTAAAATATAAAAATCGGTCAAAGAAAAAAACGTTGGTAAATAATTATTGGTAAAAAATATGACTGTTTCCTTGTACCAGGCCGTTAGAAAGAACCCGCATTTGGTTCACGGGACTCCTTCCAGCACTGGTGGCGGCGGTGCTACCGTGCTGGTAGTGGGGTGCCCGTAACCTTTTTTGTTGGCGCCCCGTCTCCCCTTATACTTTAACACCTATGAACAAAATAAACTCAAGTCAACATTATACTTTTTACGCATAACAGTATTCATTTAATATTTTATTGATCAAACATCGTGTATTACATATGTTTCTCATCTATAATAAATAGAAAAAAAAAGTAAATCTATACTGACTTTTATCTTTAATAAAGCAATATAAGTTTGAACACTTGTCTTTCACTTGAGTCATCTGTTTTTTTGGTTTTCTATTCAATCTCTCCTACTTAATTATAGATACTTATCTTTTTATTAAAGATATTGTTGCTCCTACTCAATTTAGGATAATTATGTTTTAGTTAAAGATATTATTTATTTTTATGTTACTTAATTCTAGATAATTATTTTTTAAATTAAAGATAGTTATTATATTACTAGTGGGTATGTCCGCGCGTTGCTGCGGGTATATATTTTATCATAATTACCTAAAGAATTTTGAGTAATAATGTATTTATAACATATAACATATTTTGTTTTGGGTTGTATGATTTAGATAAGACAATTTTTTTTTATCACTTGTGGGAGTTCATGGACTCCCGACCAATAGCCATAAATCTATACTTGTAGTCACAAAGGCCTTGGGGTTAGACTTGCAATGAAATCAATACAATGATTATCCATCAACCTTGCAAACAAAAGAAATATATATTTACCGAACATAATACACCACAAGCATAAACTTACGTAGCAAACCAAACTAACCTAGGCTTCATCTCTTCTGTAGAATCCTTAGCACCATTCTTCACATCATCCATATATTTCCATTCAAAACCCCTCTTGAAAAATAGCGGCAACATCCTTGACTAAATGTTAATCCCAAGAACAAACATAATTAATTTTAAATCTCGATATACTTGTCACTTCCAAACATCTATGTTAGCTATCAGAATCTATAACATAGTGTAATAATCCATAATCCCAAACCACGGATCTAGCTTCTTTATTTCGGATCAAACGAAAAAAAAAAGTGAAAAGATTAACAATCAAATATATTGTCTTCATTCATGAACATCACAGTAATCAACGTAACAAAGATTAAAAAAATTAGATGGCCATGACTGAAGAATAAATTAAACTTTCTGTTGATTCCACATTTCCATCAATTCTGATGATATCTATAACTCTCAAATCTCACGTGCATGTTTTAGACATCTCACATTTACCTGGTCATGAAACAAAACATTTTTTCTTTTTTTTTTTGAGTAAAACAGTTTGTATAAAGCTGGTAATTTCAACTCGTTTATTTCTAAGGTATAAGTGGATCGATTTGTGATTTGTATGTGGTAGAAAATTTTTTGTAAAAGAAATATGTCAAACAGGTGAAAAGTAACCCAAAGTGCAATTTCGATGCACGTAACTTCTTTTTATAAAAACAACTTAGATTATTATTGTAATATTACAGTTTTCTAATTATACATAACAACTTTATTGATTATATTTTCAATAAAACTACAAGTAAGACTTAATTGACTTCAATACTATCTTGCTTTGGCAGAATTACAAATATAAAAAGGGGTAGACTTCAGAATTATGATAGTACCTTTTTGGCGATTTCATATAGACTCGTCGCCGCCATCGAATATTGGGTTCTAATTGAATAAACGGACCTTAAGTGTGACACCCGGCATGTTCGGCTTAAACATTTTGGTAAAACATAAATCTACCTTAGCGAAAAACATTTATAAACAGACTTAACTAGGTCAGTTGAGTCGGGTCAGGTTAGGATTGTCCAGGGTTTAATGATCTGGAGGATCATTGGGAGTTGTTTTGGGAATACACTAGTCTTGAGTCCCGTTGTTGGTGAAATTACATGGATTGAATTAAGTAGGATACGTAGATTGATACATACATGTGACATAATATGAAAATACGTGCTTCAAAGGTGTAAACGTGATTATACGTGCTTCTATATGCTTAAAATATGTTAGGATTGCATGTTCATGTGTTATGATGTGTTAAAATGCGTTTAAACGACAAAACTGGAAAATCTAGAAAACATGGATACTGGTTTGACCATAAGGGGGTGGAACCAGATATGGGAGTCTGACAAAAGGGTCATTCGACCCTGCATGTTCTCATTCGACCATGGTAAGGGGTCGAATGAAGCCTTAGTATAAATACCACACTTTGTCATTTTTCATCATTTCAAAAACCCTAGTTGCCTCTAAACACTCTCTTTCGAGTTTAATCACTGGGGAAGGAGTTTTTGCTCTCATTTTTCATAATCTAACCTACAAACATCATTTAATCAAAGATCCAAGGTGTGTTCTTGATCCAAAACTCTTTTTAAAGCATTTTGATTTGTTTTCATTTAACCCCAAATGTCCCAGATCTATTCTAAGGCTGTTTTTATGATTAAAAACCTTTCAAACATCTTTCTAAACAAAACCCTATCATTAAACATGAGTTTTCATATCAATATACATGTGTTAAGTTGTGTTTTATGTGATATTATGTATTGATTAATGATTTGTTGTTGTACAAATGATATAAACATGATATAGGGCTGCTATTGGTGTTGAGTTATGATTGCTCTAGGTTACAATTGGATCGATGAATCTAGGGCTTGATGCATGTTGTTATTATTGATAAAACGATTAAGGGTTTTCATGAACATAACAAACTGAGCATTTTGAGATGATTAGGAAAGGATTTTGAAAAGTTTCCAAATTGGGTAAAGTTTTCATGCATGATATGACGTTTCCATAATTTTTCCATTTTGGGTAAGTATTAAAATGGATTGATTTTGGAGTAAAATTAGTAGGGTTTCGTGGGAATATGTTATTCATACTTGACTGCTGTGTTTGGTGATGTTTTGTGATGTTTTCGGATTGTTTTGATGCGATTTAGTACATGTTAGAAGGTTTGAAGCTGCAGGGGTCGAACCTGGGCTTCATTCGAACCCACGTGGGGTCGAAGGAACGGCCCGGGGGTCGAACCTGCAGACTGACAGGTCGGATATGTGTTATTTAGGTCGAACGAACATGATTTAGGTCGAATTAATACATGTTAATGTCGAAGGAACATGTGTTAAGGTCGAAGGAACATATGTTAGGTCGAATGAACTTGTATGAGGGTCGAAGGAACCCTGTGGGGATCAAACCAAGGTTCCTTGGGGTCGAATGAGACTCCAGAAACACTGATTCGACCCTATCTTCCGTTTGTGCGATTTTTGATACAAGTGTAATCTATGTGTACTTGATTAGTTTATGTAATGGATCATCAACGGGATGTTAGGTCAGTCTAGTGTGTCGGTTGAACAGGCAAACACGTTTTCAAACATACTTAGTCACGATCTGGACAATCGGGGACTAGATAACCTTATGGTTATTAGTCAAAAACCCTTATGAGAACTTTTATGATAGATCTCCGGTAGTTGAGATTTTCAAGGACTTAGCTTTTATTCTATAATTGAAGAACACAACCTGAGGTGAGTTTCACAGCCCCACTTTTATTGGTTTTACTTTTGGGGGAGAAAACATGCGCTAAACTTATATTTTGTGAACATATGTCATACTATGGGTTACTTTTGAGTTGCTATACGATCTTTGTAAGTCCCCGGGGAAACCATGAATGTGCGGGGTTGCACAACGGGGGAAATGTGGATAGATCTATTGGGCGTGACCTGCCCCACTCATCGACTGGAGGTCAGACGGGTGCATGTTGTCTAGAACTATGCTGAACTTGCTAAACATTATTCGGGCAGCCTAAACATATGCTAAACTTGCTAAACGTATCCAGTAATGGTTGTCCAATCGTAGTAGTAACAAAACATATGCCTAGCTAGCGTACTTTGGTTTCACTTTGACATAGTATTGACAGTTTTGGACTTGGTAACATTTTTGTAACACTTGGTAACATTTATAAAAACCTGTGAACTCACCAGCATTATATGTTGACGTCTTTTTGGCATGTTTTAGGTCGCTAAGGTAGCACTACACGGACTAGGCGCACGGGTCTGCATGGCGTCTAGGGATTTAGTTTCATGTTTTTGAAATAACCTTTTTGGAACATGTCGACACTTGGTTTTGTAACTTGATATTGCTTCCACTACAGTTTTCTGATATAAGAGTTATGTTTTGAGTTTACGTATTTTTCATATAGTGTTGTTTATTCTGACCGTTGACTTGGATCCTGGTTTGTCACGCGCCTCACAGTAAAACCCCGCATGTGGAATTTGAGGGTGTGACAGATTGGTATCAGAGCCAATGGTTATGGTGAACTAGGACTGCATGTAGAGTCTGGTCTATAGCCGAGTCACACACACTAGACGGTCACACATTATGAGTCATTTTGGTGGGATACGTACTAACTTTGTCGGGGTGTCTTTATATTATCATCATACTTGTGTGTTACATCATCTACTCTTACTTGGGTTTTGCCCACTCTTATCTTCCACTTCGGGATTTGAAGACGAAGGGACCGACTAGTTGAACCTTGCACAGCAGTGTTGTATATTGGAGTGGTTTTCGCATACTCTTGAGATCTGTCCAGGATTCGGGCATCTCCCCTTTATGATCCAATAAACGCACTCGCTTACACATGTTCTTTTGCACTTATACTTCTCATAGCACGTTATTAGGTGATAGTATTCAGTGACTTGAGTTCGAATTAGGAGTATACGTGGAGGACCATGTAGAGCAGTTTATCATTTCGGGTGCACACGAAATCATAAACTGAAATGCATGAGAATCTCCGTAGACTTTGAGTTTGGATGGATAATCCTGGATTGGACCTAGGTTTAACTCTTGTGACCCTAGTGGTTGACACTAGTGGTGAATCTGAATCTCTTACTTTTGTTTGGCAGATTATGTCTGACGTCGTGGTGGTCGTGCTGGTGGTCGTGGTGGTGGCGGCGGTCGTGGTAACATTAACATGACGCAAGAGGAACTGAACAACTTGCTGCAGCAGCAACTGAATGTGGCCTTGGCTGCATTTCAGGCTGCACATAACTTTCTGGGTGGTAAGTTGATTTCTATCAACTCTGCCTCATCCTTGGGTGTCATGTCTTTTCTTTTGTGGTTTATCTGTGCGTCTTGTCTCAGGTGTTGCTGTCAACCCACCTCCACCTCAGTGCACTTACAAGATGTTTCGGGACTGTCAGCCCCATAACTTTGCTCGAACTGAGGGAGCGGTGGGACTGCTCCGATGGTTGGAGAAGGTTGAGTCTGTGTTTCCGATGTGTAACTGTCCTGCTGGGGACCGGGTTAAGTGTAACACCCCAACCGATGGCGGAATCATCGAGGTGTCACGTAGTGACGATTGTTCAAAAGCACATGGTACTAAAATGTAAAATATTATTGAATAAGCCAAATTGTCTTACATGGAAATGGAAAATACAAAGTCTAAATGAAACATAAATGTTGAAATAACTGATTAAAATAAAGCACTAAAAGTCCCATGCTAAAGCACTAGATCAAACTACACCTGAAACATGTACAAAAATAGGTTTGGTCAACATATGAAATGTTGGTGAGCATTCCTAGTTTTAATATATATAGTAAGTTGAAAAAGATATACAATTCAAGTGCAAGCTACAGTGCAAATATGTAAACTATGTATCATACAAATGAGCGAAATCAATCCTGTGACTGTATAATGTACTAAATGAACGGCGGTGTACTTATCCAATAAATGGATAAAAACTTAACAATGGCCACGGATTCTCCGATGAAAAGGGGGAGAATCAACCTAGGCGGGTTGTCAATACAATAGCGCTATCCAATGTTAAGGTCGGCTTGTACAATGTTAATGATTTCACTAAGTACAAATGTATTCTACATGTAATGTCTAAGCATAAAGCACGTTTGTAAGCAAATGCACATAGTACTAGAATTGTATTGTGAAAATGTAAACTTGTATTTGTAATTTGTAATAGTGTACATGTAACACCCCAAAAATAAATAAAAGCAAAAAAGGGGGTAGGAAGTACTCACTGTATGCGTAATAGCTTGAAATTCAACCGGGCAACGTAATTTGAATTGAGATTATCCCAAAGGATTAACCTAAAGAATTTTGATAATGTGTAAGGGAAATAATTCTAGGATACATGTATTTCTAGGATTTCGAATTCGGGATAAGTATTTGTTTGATTAATAATCAAATTGTTTATTAAATATAAGAAATTTAATAAATAAATAAACAAAAGTCTTTTTGTAAATTTTAAGATAAAGATGGTCACAATATAAAGTTTTAAGTATGAAAATAATTTTTATAAAATTATTTTCTTAAAAATAGAATATTTAATCTATTTATTTCAATTTGTCAAAATATAACTTTAATATCTAAAAAATATTAAAATTAAAGAATTTTTGAATTAAAAATTGTATTTCTGTTCTAAATAAATAGAAATAATTTATATAAAAATTTTGATGCAAAAATATTGAAAAATGAATTTATTATGATTTATTTATGATTAAAACTAACAAAAATTAATTAAAAATATAAAATGAACGGTTTTTCTGAAATAAAAATTATTTCTGAAATGTTTATTGCTATACAAGTTTAGAATAATTTTTGTGGAATTTTATAAAATCGTTTAGATATTTTTATTGAATTTTATAATTATAAATGAATAAACTTGTAATATTTATAATATATATTAAATAAATTATTTTTGAAAAACTAAAAATTGTATGATAAACTTTACCATTAGAGATCATACAGTAATTTTTATAGAATTTATAAACCACTTTTAGTATTTAAAAACTATTTTAAAAGATTAATATATTAATTATATATATATAAAAGGGTAAAAAAAATTGTTGTTGGTTATGGGAGTCGAACCCGGGCCTCTGGCCGGTTCGAAGCTTATCACAAGTGTGGCCACCAACTGAGCCACACCCTGAGAACGAGTTAATTTGGATTGAAATTATTTATAAGGGTTAATTGTGTTTGTTCTTATAATTGATTTAAATGAAAAAAAAAAGACTCGCTTGTGGAGGGATTCGAACCCTGGCCCTTAGGCCGGTTCGTGTTTGAGGTAAAAGAGTCACACCAACTGATCTATAGATCAGTTGGTGATGGTTTATGTTCTGAAATTTATAAATATACATAACTGCAGAAGTGTTCTTCCCCAAAACAAACCCATCGAGCCCTAATTCTGCAATCCACTGATTTACACAACAATAACCCAATTGATCATAGGGTTATTGTTGTGTAAGGGCCGATGGACAAAACCCAACAAAAAAAGTGAACTTACAAAAACGTAATCGTGTATAAGGCTCAGTCAAACAGAAAGTCAACCCGCACGATTTGAAGCTTTAAGAAGTAATTAAAATCAGAAAATGGAGATGAAGAGGAAGGTATCGGCGAGTGTAGAGTGAGTTGAGAGGTTCAATTTATAGGGTGAGGGTCGGGTGAACGATTTGGTATGTTTGACTCGCTATAATGAGGATGACGCGTCAATTCGTGTAAAATTGGTATGATTTGGACGATAATCATGCGTGTAAATGGTGCGAATCAGTCAAGGCAATCAATATCATTCCATATTCGGATCAAAAACGCGTTTGGATGTGTTAATTTATGGTAATCGAAGCTGCAATTGACTTTCCAAGTCAACTTGCTATGTTCAAAGCAAGATATAATAATAAAACGCGTGGGTTTAAGACAGAAAGATGGTGTAGCTCAGTTGGTTGTGTGGTGTGTGTACTTGAACCGGCTATGGGCTCGGGTTCGAATCCCGGCCCAAGCCTTTTATTTTTAAACAATTTTTCTTGTATATTTATATTGTTATAAGCATATAGTATGATTATATAAACCCGAATATGCCACAAAATATTTTTTTTGAACGTTCGAAAATGAAAAAAATGCAACGTCATATTAATTGAGGTTTCAACGTACATAGAAATGTTAAAATAAATACGAAAAGTGACGGATGTCACATTAAGTATGCTACTGCGACATTTGAAGGTCCTGCGTTAACTTGGTGGAACTCTACTGCTCAGACATTGGGTTTGGGGGAGGCTCATTCCATGCCTTGGGCTGATTTTGTGCATCGTCTGAAGAGCGGTATTGTCCTGGGGAGGAGGTTCAGAAGTTGGAACATGAGGTCTGGAATTACAAGATGGTTGGGTCAGAGATAGAGGAGTACACTGTGAGGCATAACGAGTTGGCGGTGTTGTGTCCTGATTTACAGGCACCTGAGTAGAGAAGGATCGAGAATTACATTTCTGGGTTAGTGCCGGAGATACCAGGTTGGTGGCTGCCGGGAATCTTCCCACACTTGCTGAAGTTGTCTGTTCGGCTCATAGGATGACTAACCTGAAGGTGGCATAGGGTGTTTTGCTCTGATGGTAACAAGAGAAAGTGGGATAGTGTGGGGGAAGAGTTCTGTGCCAGCACCATCTCAGCAGGTGAAGAAGTTTGATGCATCTGGGTCATCTTCGGGACAGAGGTCGAGTGGGTATGTCGGGAAGCACCCTAAGTGCAACAAGTGTGGGTTTCATCATTCTGAGGGTTGTGTCCGAGCTCGTTGTCATTGGTGCCAGCAGTTGGGGCATCTTGCTAATAATTAAGTTTCTGCCCATCTTGTAAATGTCATGTAGACAATGTGTTTTTTACTTTCCGGAATTCCAAGACATAACTCTTCTGACCCTGAGATCTTCATTCTAAGGCTATTACACACAATCAAGGTTTTACAAAGTTAGTGAGGACATGAATCATAAACATATTTGAAATAAATAAAACGACTAAACCATGTGTTATTTAACCAACAAACAACAAATATCACACAACTTTGAGTTAATGACCATAAACAACATTTTCTTTATTATATTTTACTTCAAGGAATCATTTCTAATCTCAAAAGATCGTTAAAGTTAGGATAGACAACATTACCAGTTTACCGCTTGACTCGTAATACCATAAAACCTTAAACATGATTTATATAAAAAATAACATTTTTTTCCAACCATAACAAAAATAACATTGCTAGAGAAGTCTCTCAAAGTTTACAATTTCCAAAAGGCGATTTTTCACTCTTGATCAGTTTACCTATTTTTGTATTAGGCAACGGATTAGTGACCGCTAAAATAGTTAAATATCACCTAAAGTATACTAAAAACTATTGCTCCGTGATTGCTTTTTTTTAGCCTCTCCAGATAGTAGCTCCTTTAAGCTAGAATATAATGACAACGCCGCAAACCTATTATAAAATTAAAAACATAACCACATTTAAAGTTATGATTTAAACACCTTCTAGAACTTATTATTATTGCCTCTTAATTTTAAATGGTAATGACTGTATTTTGTATATTTGTTGCTTGTACACCAATCAGACATAAACACTTTATGAGTTATGACTATAAGAAAGTTTGTGTTTTTGGATACTGTAAAAGAAAAAATTGCCACTTCAACACAAATACATCTATTAACATAAAACTACAAAATGTTTACTTACCGGATATACCAAAATGACGTTGAAGTTGAGGATCAACAACTTGATTTACATTAGGCAAGTGATCAAGCCACAACAATAGCCATTGCAATACGCAATGACATAGGAGTAATCATATCTTCTAGTTTCATGGATATACTTGTTGGTTAAGCGGCACTCATTTCAACTTCAATGTATCTTGAGCAGGTGTAGATGAGCCTTTGGAAATACAACAAACAAATCAGCAGGGCCGTCTCCGAAAACGACAAAAACTATTTGGGCCTAGGGCGAAAATTTTTTTGGGCCCAACCACCCCGAAATATTCCCACCGCTTCCTCACTTTTGGGCCACACCCAAACTCCATTTCAAGGAAAAAAAAACACAGAACTATATCATCTATTTGATTTTCCTTCTTCCGCACAAAACAAACGTACGAGACACATAAACACACTTTCTGTGTGTGTTTTGATAGAGAGGACCAAGGATTCGGTGACTGGTCCCAGTGGCGAAACCAGAAGTTTTTAAAGAAAGGGTCAATATTATTAATAATTTTGTCTACCAATGATACATAGGGCATTTTGCAAACCATGTTTGAATAAAAGACTGTAGATATAGTATATTATGTTTACGAAATAAAATTTAGAATGAAATATTAATGATTAAAAAAATTAAAATTTAAAAGAAATGTCAAAACATCTCTATTGTTAAATAAAGAGATATTAATTAGAAAAAAAAACATGGACTTAATTCATATGGGCCCAAAATATAAATTAAATCTAAATAAATATAAACAAGTATTTAAGTATATAAAATATAAAAATAATAATAAAATAAAAACGGTGAAGCCAGCTGGCTTTGTAGTATGTCAAACCAAATATTATTATTTCCCAAATCTTGAAGCTACTTTATGTTCACAAATCACTACTCAAAAATCAGTAAAAAAAAATAAAAATACTCTCATCTTCATTGCATCTCTGATCCATATCAGTGGATGTTCTTTTGACCACCATTTTCACATCTCTTAAACTCCTTCTTTCTTTTCATCCGATTAGCCACTTCCCATCCCCATAAACTCGTCGGGATCAAGTCTAAATCGAAACTCGTAAAGATCTACACCTTCTCGGTGAGCTTTCCCTTCTCCGACGACTATCGACCACTTCCGCATAATCCCGGTGACCGTATTCTTTAAAAAGTTCGGGCCCATTTGAGGGTCGGGCCCTGAGCCGGCGACCACCCTGCCCTGCTCAGAGCCGGCCTGCAAATCAGTTAACAAGTGGAATTACCATAGTGTGCAATGCCTATTATAAAGCCAACCCTATGAAAAAATCACCTGTAAATGAAGTATTATTTATTACTTCAACGCATAACCCATTGTACTACAAGTCTTGTTGAAGCTTTTACAAAGAGTATGGTTCATCTAAAAAAAAGTCAAACACACTCCTAATAAAAAGCATATAGCTACCCTGTGCTTACTATGGTCACCATCAAGTTAGTGGAGTAGATAGACCTTTTTGTAACATCTTCAGTGTAGAAATTTGAAGGAAAAGAAGATTTATGAACATCCATGTTAAAGTTAACATCTTTGATCTTAGACCCCGTTGACAAAAAAGATCTTCACTACCCGTTAGTTGGATACCTGAATCATGGTTAGACTTTATTTATCCAACTACAAAACCGACCGACACATAAAGATTGTTAATTCATGTGTATAACTCTCAGCATCATAGAAAATTGAACAAATGCCTCGACAACTCATAACTCCCCATGTTCAATATCCCAACACCTAACAGTTCCATCCTTAAATCCTTGTTCATTAAAGCTTCTTCAGCGTATTTATCCTCTTCACTCGATCTAGGTTGATGCATAAATCCATGGCCTCTGCCTTAAAAAAACATCTACCTTTAATCCACCCATGTTAACCTTTTCAATGTATTTCACCTGCATCATTACAGGGTAAACAGGTCATCATCACCAATGATATACACATGAAAAAAAAAATACTTGAATGAAACAAAAATTTACGTGTTACCCTAATTCGGTTGATGCCCTTTGATGTGTCGTAAAACACATCTATTTTCCTATGTATTTTGTGTCAAAATTGAGTCTTTTGTATATAGTTTTTAATAGTTTTAGGCGTGTATTCGTTTGTTTGTCTATTTTTATCATTGTATAGTTTTTATTAGTTTTTAGTACTTATTTATTTATTTTATTATTTTATAGGTGTTCGTGGAGAATGAGCTTAAGACGGAAGAATTTTAATTGAGACACGAACGCTAGAGAGCATGTGTTCATGGATGTTAGAGCGTAAACGAGCAACTTTGATCGAGCCAAGAACACCTAATATGAGAGCACGGAGTCATACTACTATAATAATAATAATTAATAATAATAATAATAATAATAATAATAATAATAATAATAATAATAATAATAATAATAGAAAAGTCAACGTGACTTTCCCAAGCCCAAAGAATAAAGAAACAAATGAATTGACTTATTAACCCTATTATAATTTGAGAGGCGGCACACATATTAATATATTAATCGGTGCATATTATCAAAAAAAAAAGGGGGGGGGGGGGGAGATATATTAGAACAACATAGAACAGGGCAGAAGGCATTCAGGGTTTCACAACAACTTTTGAGGAGTCTTGGAGGATTTGTGAAGGGGACAAGGTTCCGGGCATGTTAAAGATTAATATTCAAGCAATCCCGGGTTTGGTTTAGTTTTGTTTATATTTTTTATAGACATGATCAACACTATTTTTATTTATTTTGTGATGTTTATAAATATTATGAGCTAAACCTTTTACTGATGACTTGGGATGATGAACTAGATTATGGTTTTAATTAAAGACTTATGTTTTTCGTTTTGGATGTGTTGGGTTACATGATTTAATTTTTATGTTTGATTTTGAATATTTGTGTACTGGCGCTTTTTGATTTGATTACTTGTTTGTTGGTTTTGATGTTCTAGGCATATAGGAATATCCCCTAGATCTAGAAATCATTCTAGTTTGATTACTTTTGTTGTCGAGCTAGTTCTTGCAGTTAGAAATAGCGCAAGTTTAACAGGTTTTTAAAATCAATTAGCTAAGGTGTGCAATCCCTTCCCGAAGGTTAGGAATATAATTCGGGATTGCTAGGTTGACTAACTAGGCATTGTTTGGTAGTTTGGTTATCGCTAGGGCAAGGCCGGTTACTTATTCGTGTTTAGAGTTTTCCTAGGATTTCATTCGTATTAGTTAAGTCTGCTTCACAGTTTGGGAGTTTTCAATCCAAGAGTTTGATTAAAGGATTACTGTGGGATTTGGTTTCGCTGGGGCGATCCACTTTCATTTTAGCATCTCAATACTTGTCCCGCCTTGAGTCTAGTCGACTATCCTTGACAGGAGGTTTGTTAGATGAGAACATGGTCTCCAACCGAATTACATAGGTCAGCTTTTATAACCAGAGTCTAGGGATTCTACCTAGGTTACCAGCCTTCTCCCTATCTGATTCCTCCGGTTCCTTAAGTTCGTATTAGTTGTCGAGTTAAGTTAAGTTTAATCTATTTAGTTTAATTAAGTTTATAATTAATAGTTTAAAGTACCACCCATATAAGTATCTATTTATTTAGGTAGTATTCGGTATATGTTGTGATCTAGAGTTGCATTGCGTCTTTGGGTTCGATACTCGGTCTTATCTGTTTACTGCTTTGCGACCGGTACACTTGCCGTGCGTGTGTAGTTTTTAGGTGAGTCGTTTTAATAATGCTTGTGTTATTTTTATATATATACATTTATTCACATCAAGTTTTTGGCGCCGTTGCCGGGGACGCAATTGGCACTCTTGAGAATTATCCGATCCGTTTCTGGTCTACTATTCTGTGAATAATTTTTTTTTATTTTTTTTTTCTTATTATTATTATTTTTTATTCGTAATATATAATTTTTTTTATCATGTGCGAGATCTGCGGAGGACCCCACTTTACCATAAGATGCCCACATTCACATTCATCGGGGGTATTCCACGGATTATTATTCTAACACGTATTTGCAGCCGCAGCCATATCAGTCATACCAGTCTTCATACCCACAGGCTAACCGGTGGTTTAACCCTGCAACATCTGAGTCACTAGATAGAATAAAATGTCGGCCTGATCGTCTGCAAGCTGAGATGTATGAGGAAAGGCATGGTGGGAGCTCGTCAGAGTATCCACCTAGCCAACATTTTTATCAACATCCCGATTATCGGGATGTCTCATCTCACACTAGACCCGATTTTGCCGCCTTCTTGCTAAACAACAGCTCATGCTCGAGGATGTGGATTCTTTGTTATCCAAGCGCACCGACTATTTGAGGGAACAAGATGCGGCACTTAAGAGGCTAGAGGCTCAGGTGGATGAACTGAAGACCATAATGGACGTTGAAGTCCCACCTCCAGTTCAGCAGGTTTATTTCACATATGATGATCCAGACGAGATGGTAACACTTACATTACCTGATTGTATTAGGCCCGTTGCTGAAACTGTTTGTCCTTACTCATCTGATTCTATGCATGATTTAACTGGCACATATGATTCTTTACACTTGTCTTGTGAGGATGATATTTTGCAGGATTCAGGGTTAGAGCCAGAGATCATAATGGACGCCTTAGTCCCACCTTTGGTTTAGCAGGATGAGCAGCCTTGCCAGATCTCTAGTTCAGCAACATATCCTTGGGGGTTAGATGTCTGGAGGGAGGCTGAGGAAGATATGGATTTTTCAGAATCCACAGGCTGGCTGTTTGAGGAAGAAGTGGTGGAAGAGGTAGACACCACTGACCTGCTTGAAGAAGCAGCTGATGGGGAAGCAGAGTTTGGTGACGAGTTGGTTGATTTGTCAGCTCTAGAAGTGGACAAAGATTTTGACCAAGTGTCACCAAATAAGGAAGAGGAGAAAGAAGTAGTGGTGGTGGAAGAAGAAGAACACCACAGCCGCCCCGTGCAGGCATTGGATATTACACTGCTACTAGTGCCACCACCATGGGAAAAGGCGAAGAGGCACCTGGACCGACACAGGGTGAGGGTCAGAAGTTGCAGAGACAACGAGTCCCTCATTACATGCCAAGAATTAGGTTTGGTCCAGGTAAATTTATATATTGGTGGCCCGACCCATTTAAATTCGATAAAATATTTTTCAATTCCACTAATGTAATTTTGCTAAACAATATGTATCGGGTGGAATTAAACGGGTTGGATCGAGTCCAGATAAAAGAGAAGCCCCCTGATTAATTTTAAGTGTGGGGAGGCTCTGTAGAGTTTGTAAATTTATATTTGTACCTGTTTTTTTTTCTAGCTTTTCATTTTTTTTATTTGTGGTCCGTCCTTCGTTAGTGGTTCATAGGTTTTTATTTTATTTTTATTTTTTTTATCTTTGTTTTTTTTTGTGTATCTTTGAATCTGTTTTCAGGTTTGCGTGTTTGCTTAGGTAGAGGAAATTTCACCATGAGCGGATCCCCTGTATTATCTTTATATAAATTTTATGAGTGGGAGTTTTGATAAAGGTTTGGGTAATAAAAGATAATTTTTCTTTAAAAAAAATTAATTAACTTTCTGTGAAAAAAGAATTTTCACGTAATGTGAGGAGTCTGGGCTGACCTGTTCGCCTCAAGCGACCAGCTATTACCCGGAAAGTTATATATATATATATATTCGCTTGCAACGCGTGTTGTGATCACCAGTGTCCTTCACGTTGAGCGAGAACCAGATTTTTTTTTCTTTTCTACCCATTTGGTTCCACCACCATTCACCGCCATGTTGCCAAGCAGGTACGTCTTCTTGTTTGTTGTTATATTATGAGTCTAAGTTAGTAGTTTGAGTCTTTTTATTTTTGTGTGGTTCGGTATTATGCTCGGGTTTTGTTTGTTTTGTTTTGCGCAGGTTTGGATTGCACCACCCGTACTCAATCTCCATTCGGGTGATTTCAGAGCTGTTTATCATTTGTCAAGGCAAGCCCGGAGTTTACCAGTGTGTCAGAGCCGATCACGACCAAAATGCTATACGATCGAGCTGAATTGGACTAATGTTTTGGAGCTTACGAAGAAAAAAATTAACCAGCTAAGTCCTTTCCAATTGCCCTCGTTTATTTATTTATTTATTTTTTGCTTTGTATTCGGAATTTTTTTTTTATTTTTTTTTATTTTTAGTCGTTTTCTATTCCTACATTGAGGGCAATGTAGAGTTTAAGTGTGGGGATGGGAAACTGTCGTTTAGTCTGTATATAGAGTCGTTTTGAGTCAAAAAAAAAAAACGAAAAAAAATGTCCCTGATTTTGAAGTTTGCATTATAAAATATGGGAAATGATAGATAAAATCAAGTGTCTGGTTTTCAAATATTATATGTATTAGAAGAATAAATAATCGAAAGCGTGTTGACTTGGGATGTGTGGGTAGGCCCAGCCGGAAGAAAAGTTTCCTTTGAGCTGATACACCTAAATATATTAGGATACCTTGTGGGTTCTCATCTAGGAAAAAATGGGGAAGCTGAAACCGCCAATAATAGTATAAGGAATACCGTTATAAGTTTAAAACCGTTAGAATTTCTAATCAAAAGTTGAAGAAAAAAGAGCTAGATATAAAATAAGGGCAAGGCCAATGGTGTCGTTTCGAGGGATAGTGACTCCGGACTCGACTACCTCTAGGATTGTCTAAAAATAAATATCTAAAAAAAAAAGCTCATGAATTAATCAGAAATCAAAGCGAAAATGTTGAAGCTTAAGGTGCCTGGCCACTGGGATAGCGACTTGGATTGGTCACACCCTCTGAGTTAAGTATGCTGAGATGAAAAAAAAAAACAATGATTTTAAATTCTCTTGGTTTTCTACATAAAACGGTTAGGAATAGTCAATTGGTTGTTCCTTTTGTTTCATAAGCTTGAGGCGGGATTAGGTGAAACTATGGCTTCTTTAGTGTGAGACCCTAGGTAGACTAAATGAACCTAAAAAATGAAACTAACATGATAAGGGGCTTATAAACCGGCGGTTGGGTTTAAGAGGATAAGTATACCATACCTGCAATCGCAATTGGCATGTGATTAGATTTTTAAAATTAAAGTAACCTATGTTTTGAGGCCAGATTATTTGATTGTGATCCCATTGCATAATTCTTTTTCAGGGACGAAAAAGATTTAAGTGTGGGATGTTTGATGTGTCATAAAACACATCTATTTTCCTATGTATTTTGTGTCAAAATTGAGTCTTTTGTATATAGTTTTTAATAGTTTTAGGCGTGTATTCGTTTGTTTGTCTATTTTTATAATTGTATAGTTTTTATTAGTTTTTAGTACTTATTTATTTTATTATTTTATAGGTGTTTGTGGAGAATGAGCTTAAGACGGAAGAATTTTAATTGAGACACGAACGCTAGAGAGCATGTGTTCATGGATGTTAGAGCGTAAACGAGCAACTTTGATCGAGCCAAGAACACCTAATATGAGAGCACGGAGTCATACTACTATATAAATAATAATAATAATAATAATAATAATAATAATAATAGAAAAGTCAACGTGACTTTCCCAAGCCCAAAGAATAAAGAAACAAATGAATTAACTTTTTTTTTTTTGAATGGCAAACATCTTTATTCCACACCTTAAAATACAGGTACAATGTAATAGCAAGGAGCTATTTGATTTTGTCTAATCCTGCATGAACCCAACCCAATTACAGTTACCCACTTTCATTTTATCCAATACAAGACATGTTTACAAATCAAAAGTACACCATTTATTCCAATCCTTAGTAACGCCGTTTGCTTGGTTTGTGATCCATAGATGAGTTTGCGCCTTGATTTCTCCGAATAATTCGTCTAAGTTTAGTCTTTTCCCTTGAAAATTTTTTCGGTTTCGTCCATTCCAGATGACCCAAATTGTTGCGAGGATGATACCATATATCACTTGCTTCCTTGATCTTCTAAGTCCATTAATGTTTCCTGCTTCAAGAAGTTCTCTAAAATTGAAAGCGAAAATGGGTGGAATATTGCACCAGTCTGCGATCTTCTGCCAAAGGTTTGCAGCGACGTAGCAATGGATGAAAAGATGTGCTGCATTTTCCGGATAGTCTCCACAAAGGCTGCATAATGGTGAAGAGTTGACAATGTTCCGCTTGATTAAACCTTCCATGGTCGGTAATCTATCTTGTTCTGCACGCCACGCAAGAATGTTAACTTTTTTGGGTACCCAATTAGACCATTTGAAAGGGTTAGAACGGGATCGCTGCAGCGTTTAATAATACACGGCAGGAGGCTGCCGTGAATGAACCAGATGCGTCGCCTTGCCATTTCCAGCCGTCCTTTTCAGCAGTGAGGCTGACCGATTGTAGGAGATGTGTGCAAGCTGCAAGTTCCTCCAGCTCACAAGCCAACAGCGGCTGTCTTCTCCAAGCCCAACCCACCCCCCGGTTGATCCCCTGCAGAGACAAGCGGGCTGCTACGGAGCAGCCCTTATTAGTTTCAAGGATAAATAAGTTAGGGAATTGGTACCTGAGTGGAGTTTCCCCGAGCCAGCGATCGAGCCAGAACCGTATGTGCAACCCATTACCGATAACCCCATAGAATAAACTATCAACCTGGATATTTAGCCCTTCATAGTCCTTAACCACTTTAAATATAGCATTCCAAACTCCGGGTATAGTCGCTTTGATTGGAAGGAAGGTCCACGCACGATCATTTTGATGTATCGAACAAACCACCGATTTCCATAAACTTGCATCCTCCGTTTTGAAGCGCCACCACCATTTTAAAAGGAGGCTCAAGTTCATGTGTTGAAGAGAACCAAGCCCGATTCCTCCTTTATTTTTCGGACCAATTACTCTTTCCCACGACACCAAGAGGTTTTGTTTTTATCTTCAGAGCCACCCCAAAAGAAATACCTTCTTAATTTTTCAAGATGATCAATGACACATTTCGGCGCACGAAAAAGTGAGAAGTGATAAATTGGAAGGCTATCTAAGACCGCTTTCAACAATACAACCCGCCCACCGAAAGATAGTGATTTGGCTTTCCATTTGGAGAGCCGGGTATTACAAGTGTCAATTACACACTTCCAATGTTTAGCTTGATTCATATTAGCCCCAATTGGTACACCAAGGTATTTGCAGGGAAACGAACCTTTACTCACCTGGATGCATTGTGCGGTCTCTTCCACTATATGCTCGGCAACCCCAATGCCAAAAAGGTTGGATTTGCGCATATTGATTTTTAATCCTGAAAGGAGATGAAAGCATCTAAAGAGCCGAATCACGTTGTGGATTTTTGCTTCCTCCCAATCCCCCATTACCATAACATCATCGGCATACATTAAGTGGGATATGGTAGGTCCCATGTTAGGAAGGGAGACACCTCTAATGAGATTGATGTCTTCGGCTTTCTTCATAAAACAAGATAAAGCTTCCATTGCAATGATGAAGAGAAAAGGAGAGAGTGGGTCTCCTTGTCGCACACCTCGGTAACATTGGAATTCCCATGAGGGGGAGCCATTAAGGAGGACCGATGCCCGAGCCGATTTAAGTATACCGTGTATCCATTTACACCACCTATCCGGGAAACCCATTTGAGCTAATACTTCCAAGATGAATTTCCAATTCACACTATCAAACGCCTTCTCGAGATCGACTTTGAGGAAAAATATGGGTTTTTTTAGTTTTCTTCGCCCAAGATAAAATCTCATTAATGATGAGAGGCCCATCAAGAATGTTACAATGCGAGAGAAAGCCGGATTGATTAACCGAAATGATGTCTTTCATAAGAGGCCGGATGCGGTTGGCGAGTACTTTAGATATGATTTTACTAATACACACGATGAGACTAATAGGCCGGTACTCGTTAAGGGTCAAAGGATCGGTGCATTTTGGAATAAGCACCAAAAAGGAGGCTGCGCATCCCTGACTGATTTCCCCCCGTTCATGGAATTCATCAAAAACCCGGAGAATATCGTCCTTAAGAACATCCCAAAATTGTTTAAAAAAGCCAAGATTGAAGCCGTCCGGACCGGGGGCTTTGTCACTCTCACAATCCCAGATTGCGGATTTGATCTCGGCTAAGGAAAATGGCTCAATGATGCCCGCGGCTGTGGATGGCAGAATCTGTTTTATGTTGGGGCATGTGAAATTTGGGCGCACAAATAGGTGTTCACTAAGTTTGTTTGCGAAAAGCTTTCTCGCTTCCCATTTCATCCTTGTAGGATCATTACACCATTCCCCATTGACCAAAAAGCCATTAACTCTCTTACTATTGTTGTTGAAGTTCACCATTCCGTGGAAAAAGCTTGTGTTCTCGTCTCCATCCAAAGCCCATTTAGTTCGAGACTTTTGTTTAATATCATTCGCTTCCTCAGTTTTTAAAATTTCCCAATCTTTTTTTGCCTCGCTCCAAGCTTGTTTCTCCGGATCAGTTAACGGCCGGCTCTCAGCGAGCTTATCAAGATGATAAATTCTGTTTTCACATGCCAAGCTACGATTTTTCCTCCGTTCTTTTTCCTTAACCAGCCACATTTTAATTTTTTCTTTAACTAGTTTCAGCATATTAGCCAAAATTTCATCACTATTGCCCGTGAAATTGCTGCCCATAATAGTGTCGTGAATCATGTCTTGAAAGCCGGGTGCCTTTAGCCATGAGTTGAAGAACCGGAAAGGCGTGGGGCCGAAGGAAACGGCATCCATGGTTAAAGTAAGAGGACTGTGATCGGAGTCCTTTCTGGGATGTGCAACAAGTGAAGCATTTGGCCATTTATCCCAAAAGTCCTGCGAAACCAAAAAGCGGTCGATTTTGCTAAATTTTTCACCCCTACCAGAAACCCGGGTGAATTTTCGGCCCCCCATGGTATATTCAAGCAATCCGTTTTCAATGATGAAATCGTTGAAAAATGCTGAACAAGCAGGGTTGAAATTTGAGTTTAGCCGTTCATCCCGGGAGCGAACCGCATTATAATCACCCATTAATATCCAAAATCCCGGGCTGATTTCAATTTTGTCAGAGATTAATTTCCATAATTCTTTCTTATCATTGAGGCCTTGTGGGGAGTACACATTTGCAATATGGATCGTAATGCCATGTTGCAAGAGTGTACCCGTAAGTATTAAGACATTGCGATTTTTGAACGTTTGGGAACAATTAAAAATACCTGGGTCCCAAATGCTGAGAAGGCCACCCGAGGTACCTTCCGCGTTTACCCAGTCAAACGCCAAAGGTCTTCTACCCCAAATTTTTTTCACCAAAATTTTCGAACCATCACATCTCATAGTCTCCTGAATAGCTACAAAATTTGCCTTATGCAATCTGATTGTGTCACCAATGGAGAGTAATTTGGGATCCTCTCCAATCCCACGAACATTATAGGACAGAAAAATCATTGGAAAGTGTCAGACAAACCTTCCTCCCGGATGGAGCTTTCGAGTTGTGCTTCAAAACCAGAGGCCATAATTCCAACAGCCTCTCCAAGGGTTGTGGTAGCCAGAACTTCCGATTGAATAGGTGAAAGGTGGGGGGATCAGAGGGTGAAAGAATGGAGGAAAACCAGAAAATGGTAGAAGAATTTTCAGGTGGGATAGAGGGTGAAGGGATAGCATTAGTGAAAGATGTGGTCAAGGAGGGGGAGGACAAATTAAGGGAACGGTTGTAAGAGTGATTTGGGCAGGAAGAAAATTTACGGTGGGATGGGGACTGAAGGTTAGCAGTGATAGGTGTGGAGGAGTGCAGGGGAAATGGGTGGGGAAAAGGTGAGTTGGGCTGAATGGGTTGAAATGGTAGATTGGGCTCATCAATTGGATCCACCTGGTTAGGAGATGACAATCTGGGCCTTTTACGAGATGGAAGCCCATTGGTCCTGGGAGGTGAGAAGCCAGCTGAAAAAATAGAAGTGTCCAACGTGGTCCCACCAACATTAAAAATATGCTCCTTGTTACCGATTTGTACCTGGGGAATTGTTTCCATGCAAACACAATCAATGTTTTGTTTCTCCAATGGTTGCACTGTTTCATCTTCCGATGAATGACCGTTCACCTGCCGTAGATTATCCGGCGATTCCGACAACATGTTATCAGGGGGTGGTACCACCGTGGTGTTTTCCGGAAGGTCGCCGGAATCCACCAAATCAATTTCCGGGTGGGTGTCAACAGCATCTTCATTCATTGGTGATGTTGCCTTAGGATCAATTTCACCTTCCTCAACATCACCGTTTACCATGACAGGGTCTGTTTGTTCATGTTGCTGGAAAGTATAATGTCCATCCTTAGCATTGAGAGCCATATCACCAATATTGGATAAGTTCTCTTTAGAAATGCAGAAATCGGGGACCCACATATTATCAACCTCGTGAACCCATGCAGTGAATATTTGATTATGACAACGGACCTTTAACTTGCCTTCAATATGTTTCCCATGATCAATAAGAATCCCGATGTTTTCAAAAGATAAATTCCCATCTCTTGTTGAAACCTGGGCTTCTTGCACTACCTTACCAAATTTTCCACCAATAGCATTTATCACTAAATTATCCCGGAATTGCGGAGGAACACCCATGACTTTAATCCATGCTATTCTCTCAAATGCATATTGTTGACCATTCCAAATATCCAGAGATGAGAACCATTGGGACCATAGATGTTTGTTGTTAGCATGAAATTCCTTTGCTTGTAGTGAACTTTGGAACTTAAGGAGAACAGAGAGTCCACCAACATAACAAAGAGAGACTCTATCCGTGTCAGTCAATGCTAAGAACTGTTCTAGACACGATAATCTGGTAATATCAATCGCCTTGCCAATGAGTGCGCAATTAAACCAAGAGAAAGGTTCCGGGGGGGGGGGGGGGACGTATAGGAAGTTGGACGGCCAACATGGGTAACTCCGAGTCAGGAGTACCAGTTGTGACCGCACGGTAAGATGGGCCGCTACCCAATGACCAGGTATGAGGTGGGATGTAGTTGTAAGTGTAGGGAGGAGGGGGAGGGGGAGGTTGGTGTTGGTGTTGGTTAGATGGTGGTTGTTGATGACGGGAGTTATTCGGTTTTTTGTCCTTCTTACCAAACTTTGCAACATTTGCAATCACAGGATATTTCCCCATGATAATCTGATTCAGAGCGTTTGTCATTCCAGCAGCATCCTCAACATCTTCGAAACGGATAAAGGCGAAGTATCTACCACGCTTATCCTTCCTTTTTGTAAGGTAGGCATCCACCATGTTACCAAGGGTTTGAATTCTCTCCATAAGTCCTCCAAGGAACACCAACAGGGAAGGTTAGTGATAATGTGACACCCGGCAAATTCTGGTTAACAACGCTGTCTAGATTAAAGTCTACCTTAGCGAGTCACGCGTATATTATACTTAACTGGGTTAGTTGAGTCGTGTTACGGTTCGGGAACTGTTAGTTTAGTATAGAGGATCATTAGATGTTAGTCTAAAGGCTCATTAGATGTCAGTCCTTAACCAAGTGTACAAAGAATGACGATTCGTAGAATCGTCAGAGCATAGGGAACATACGAGTCTCGAGTCCCGGGAATTGGTGAACGAGTGTGAATGTGTTTGTTTGCAAGTATTATGTGACTTGTCGGTATGTGAAGATGTGTTAACATATGTTAAAACGGAGTTTAACGCGCCAAATATGCTGAACCAGACCCTATAGGCGAATAGGAGCTGTAATCGCCTATAGGGGAGGCGAGTAGGGCTTCATCAGGGGCGAGTAGGCCCTAATCGCCCCTACTATAGGCGATTAGGAGCCCTATTCGCCTGATGCTGCTGCGTAATCGCCTATAACGTGCTGGACGACTAAAAACGCCTATAAATACAATACTTGACCTCCTAAACTTCATTATAACAACCCTAGTCGTCCCACAACTCGTCCCAACACACACACAACCTCTGGAACACGATTTTGGATCAAAACACAGGATTTCAAGCCTATTACATCAATCTATCATAAATCTAAGGTGTGGTTTTCATTCATGCAATCTTTAATAATGTTTTTATTAAATCCCTAATGGTCCAGACCTGTTTATAAACGTATGTGTCTTCTGAAATTCGTTAATAATCATTGTTAATTGGATTCTAGCTATTATGCATGTTGTATGTGTGTTTATAATTAAAAGATAGGGTTTTTGTGATTCAAGATGGATTGATAACATAATATAAAGGTAGTTACAGATTGATGATGATAGCATGTTGATGAAATCTGAGTAATTGTTTATTAGGGTTACGGTTATGCATGTTAATGTGATGTTGCATGCTATGTGTATTGTTTTTGGGATACATGGTTGCATGCAGGGCTGATAGAACGAGGTTAAACGAAGGATTTTGATTGAAATATGTTTGATATGGTTGTTTGATTGATATTTGATGTTTACCACGTTCTGGATTTGATTTGGAGTGTTAAACGCGCGAAAAACCGGAACAGCTGTGCTATAGGCGAATAGGAACCCCAATCCCCTATACTATAGGCGATTAGGAGGCTATTCGCCTGATGGGATGCCCTAATCACCTATAGTATAGGCGAATAGGGGCCTATTTGCCTTTACTTCATGCATTTACGATCCTAAATGCTAGTTAAGCCCTGAATTGCATGCCTTACGACGTAATCGCCTATAAACTCATGATTTGCATACCGCATGACCCTAATCGCCTATAGTATAGGAGATTAGCCTTCCTAAATGCCTGTTGACCCACGTAATCACTAGTTGACTTTTCCTAATCGCCTGTACTGCTGCTGTAAGTGTAATATAGCATTTCGGGACCCGATTTGACACCTAGGAACATGCTAGGAACCCCGTAACATACCTAATAACTTGGTAACATGTGTTCGGACTTATTTATGTGATACTTGAACTACGTGCTATAACTTGTTGGACTTTAACGTATGTTAAGTGTGATTGCATGATTGTATGTTTGTGAGTGCAAGTATAATACGGGGAGTCTCGGGTCACCAATGGGATGTCGAGTCTTGTACATTGGGTTAATTTAACAGTCACAGTGTTTTCAAACGAACTTGGTTATGGTCTGGACATCTAGGGACTAACTAACCCACGGGTTATTAGTCTAAGTACTTGTAACTGTCATATGTTAGGTCGCCGCTTTACGGGGCTAGCATAGCTTGCTGATATTATTCGTATTTCGAAGTAACGCAACCTAAGGTGAGTTTACGGCCCCTCTTTTAACTGGTTTCACTTTTCGGGGGAGAAAACATGTGTTAAACTTATGTTTTGGTAACAACTGTCATACTATGGGTTTCTATGGTTTACTATACGATCTTTGGAAGTCCCGGGGGAAACCATGAATGTGCGGGTTAGCACAACGGGGAAATGTGAATAGATCTATTGGGAATGACCAACCCCGCTCGTCGGCTTGGAGGGCCGGGCGAGTGCATATTGTCTCAAACAGGAACAGGTTTACTATTCGGGCACAACATCTGGTTTACGAGTTAGTAATGGTTTTCCAATCGTAGATGTAACAAAACATACGCCTAGCTAGCGTACTTTGGTTTGCAAATTGATATAGTATGGACAGGTTGAACTTGGTACTTTAATTACAAACCTGTAAACTCACCAGCATTTTTGTGCTGACGTAACTCTTACTTGTTTTCTCAGGTCGCTAAGGTAGCACTACGGAACTAGGGCGCATGCGTCTGCACGGCGTCTAGTTAGGATTGCATGGTTTTCAAACATTGAATAATTTGGTTTACTTTTGGATTATGTTTTGAGAATAAGCTTCCGCTGTATTTGGGGATTTAAACTATGTTTTTGAAATTGCATATGTTCATTTAGATTTGTTTATTGTGATCGTTGACTTGGATCCTGGTTTGTCATGCGCCTCGCGGTAAAACTCCACAAGTGGATTTTGAGGGTGTGACAGATTGGTATCAGTGCCAATGGTTATAGTGAACTAGGACTGCATGTAGAGTCTAGTCTATAGCCGAGTCGCACACACTAGACGATCACATAGTACTAAACATTATAGTGGGTTACGTATGGGCTTGTCGGGGTGTCTCTAAATCATCTGACCTTCCTATGTTACATCATTCGTTCTATCTTATGTCGGGTTACTTGCTTTCTAGGCAGTGTGGTATATTGGGGTAAATCGTGTACTCTTGAGATTTGTCCAAGGCTCGGACATCTCCCTTTCATACTCCAATAGAAACACTTGCCATAAACTACCGTAGCATTACGGTGTGTAGCTAAGAGTCTATGTTCGGTGATTTGAACTTTGAACTAGGAGAACACTTGGAGGACCATGTAGAGCGGTTTATCATTTTGGGTGCACACAAAATCATAAACCGAAATGCATGAAAGCCCTAGTGAGCTCTGGGTTTGAATGGATAGTCCTGAGTTGGATCTAGCTTTGATCTTGTAAATGCTAGTGGTTACCATTAGCTGCGAAACTAAATTTTCTCGTCCTTTTGTCAGAATCATGTCTGGAGTACGAGGAGGACGTGGAGGTGGCCGCAATGGTGGGCGTGGTGGTGGTCGTGGTGGTGGTGGTGGTCGTGGAGGTGTAAACCTATCACAGGAAGGTCTGAACAACTTACTGCAAGCTGCCTTTCAGTTAGGGCACAATGGTGGTGGTAAGTTGATTTATCCACTTTTGCCTCATTAGTGAACCCTGTTTACATCCTTCGTGGTTTCTCATGCGTTTCATTTCAGGTGGTCCTGTTAACCCACCCCCACCCATGTGTACCTACAAGATGTTTCGGGACTGTAAGCCCCAGGAATTCTCTGGCACTGAGGGTGCGGTGAGCTTGCTCAGGTGGCTGGAAAAGGTGGAGTCAGTGTTTCTGATGTGCAACTGTCTCCCAGAGGATCGAGTCAAGTATGCTGCTGCGTTATTCCAGGATGTTACTTTGACCTGGTGGAACAACATCACCCAGAATATGGGTATAAGGGAGGCTTATGCTATGCCTTGGGAAAATTTTGTTCAACTACTGAAGCGAGAGTACTGTCCAAGGGAAGAAGTTCAGAAGCTAGAGCATGAGGTGTGGAACCTCAAGATGACTGGGTCAGAGATTGAAAAGTATACGGTAAGGCGTAATGAGTTGGCAGTGCTGTGTCCTGATCTGCATGTGCCAGAATACAGGAGGATTGAACACTATATCTCGGGGCTAGTACCAGAGATCGCAGGGTTGGTGGCTGCGGGAAATCTTCCTACATACTCAGAGGTGGTCCGATCGGCTCACAGGATGACAAACTTGAAGGTGAATGAGGGTATTTTGCCTGCTAAGGGTTCGACTGTCAAGGCCCCGGAGAATAACAAGCGTAAGTGGGATAATGAGGGGAAAGGATCTGTGCCAGCATCAGCACAACAGGGTAAGAGGTTCGATAGCGGGAGTTCTTCTTCTTCTGGTACCAAACAAGGTGGTTATACGGGGAAATTACCTAAATGCAACAAATGTGGGCGTCATCATCAGGGGGACTGCGACCGTAATCATTGCCATCGCTGTCAGCGACTTGGGCATTTTGCTAAAGACTGTCGGGCGACACTTCCATCGACCCAGGCCCCAATTACTAACTCGGCTCCTACTGCTCAAGGAAATACGGGGAGACAGGGTTGTTACAACTGTGGGGAGACTGGTCATTACAAGAAGGAATGCCCGAAACTGAAGCAGGGCGGGGATGTGAGGGACAGAAACGGTAACGGGAACAACGGGGGCGGTGGCAGGAATGCACGTGCCTTCGTCATTGGAGCCGCAGAGGCTAGGCAGGATCCTGACACAGTTACCGGTACGTTCCTTCTTAATAATCACTCTGTTAGTGTTTTATTTGATTCCGGTGCCGATAAAAGTTTTATATCTATGGAAGTTAGTCGACTGCTAGATGTAGTACCCGTACCATTAGAGGCTAAGTATATAATTGAATTGGCCGACAGTAAAAAGATTGAAGCTACTTGTATCCTTCGGGAGTGTCAACTAGAGTTATCGGGTTTGTCGTTCCCCATCGACCTTATGCCGGTACCTTTGGGTAGTTTTGACGTTGTTGTAGGCATGGATTGGTTGTCTTTGTATCGCGCTGAGATTGTTTGTTACGACAAGATTATTCGGATTCCTCTCCCTGATGGAGAATTTCTTTCGGTGTACGGTATCAAGGGCGGTGCTCCGCTAAATCTCATCTCCAGCATGAAAGCCCTTAAGTATCTTCGAAAGGGTTATTCGGCCGTTTTGGCACTTTTATCTGTTTCCTCTACCGATGAGAAGAAGATCGACGATATTTCTGTTGTACGCGAGTTTCCTGATGTATTTCCCGATGATTTATCTGGTCTTCCTCCCCATCGTCAGGTTGAGTTCGGTATTGATCTTGTACCGGGGGCTGCTCCTATTGCCCGAGCCCCCTACCGTCTTGCACCTCCCGAGATGCAGGAATTGTCCAGTCAGTTACAGGAACTCTTGGACAAGGGTTTCATCAGACCAAGTTCTTCCCCTTGGGGAGCCCCGATTCTGTTCGTTAAGAAGAAGGATGGAAGTTTTCGATTGTGTGTGGATTACAGAGAATTGAACAAAGTGACCATCAAGAACCGTTATCCTCTTCCACGTATTGATGATCTATTCGACCAACTCCAGGGTTCTAGCTACTACTCTAAGATTGATTTGAGATCCGGTTATCACCAGTTGCGCGTAAGGGAAGCTGACGTTGCAAAGACTGCCTTTCGTACACGTTATGGCCATTTCGAATTCTTGGTCATGCCTTTCGGTCTCACGAACGCACCGGCGGTTTTCATGGATTTGATGAACCGCGTTTGCAAACCATATCTTGACAAGTTCGTCATCGTGTTTATTGATGACATCCTGATTTACTCCAAGAACAAGACCGAACACGAGGAACACCTGCGTTTGGTTTTGGAACTTTTGCGACGGGAACAACTTTACGCTAAGTTCTCAAAGTGTGATTTTTGGTTACGCGAAGTCCAGTTCCTAGGACATGTGGTCAATGAACTAGGAATCCATGTCGATCCAGCTAAGATCGAAGCGATCAAGGACTGGGAAGCACCAAAGACGCCAACTGAGGTGCGGCAATTCCTAGGCCTAGCGGGCTATTATCGTCGTTTCATTAAGGGGTTCTCGAAGATCGCTCAACCCCTCACCACTCTTACTCAGAAGGATAGAAAATTCGACTGGGGTGAACCACAAGAGTCGGCATTTCAAGAACTGAAGTCTAAACTTTGTTCTGCTCCTATTTTGTCCTTGCCTAAAGGCCCTGATGATTTCGTTGTTTACTGTGATGCTTCTATTCATGGTCTCGGTTGCATGTTGATGCAACGCGAGAAAGTGATTGCGTATGCTTCTCGGCAACTCAAGGTGCATGAGAGGAACTACACCACCCATGACTTGGAATTGGGTGCAGTGGTTTTCGCGTTGAAAATTTGGAGACATTACTTGTACGGTACCAAATGCACCATCTACACCGATCACAAGAGTCTTCAACATATTTTCGACCAACAACATTTGAACATACGACAACGTCGTTGGATTGAACTCCTGAACGACTATGATTGCGCCATTAAGTACCATCCTGGCAAGGCGAATGTTGTAGCAGACGCCTTGAGCAGGAAGGAATCAATTAATCCTCGTCGCGTTCGGGCGTTGCAGCTCACCATTCATTCCTCTCTACCTTACCAACTCCGTTCTGCTCAGTTAGAAGCTTTGAAGGAGGAAAACCTTAGAGCTGAGACTATGCACGGTGCCGACAAGCACCTCGAGCAAAGGCCTGATGGCCTGCACTACTTCGCAGAACGCATATGGGTTCCTTTATTCGGGGGACTTCGGGAGCTTGTTTTAGATGAGGCTCACAAGTCCCGGTATTCTATTCATCCTGGTTCGGATAAAATGTACCAAGATCTGATGGTGCTTTACTGGTGGCCAAACATGAGGTCGGATATAGCCTCATACGTAAGCAAATGCTTGACCTGTGCTAAGGTCAAGGTGGAATACCAGAAACCGTCGGGTCTCTTGCAACAACCTGAAATTCCGGAGTGGAAGTGGGAACGGATTACAATGGATTTTGTTACGCAACTACCTAAGTCACCAAGCGGGAATGATAAGATATGGGTGATTGTTGATCGGTTGACGAAATCAGCCCATTTTCTCGCTATTAAGGAGACCGACACCATGGATCGTTTGGCTCGTCTTTATCTAAAGGAAGTTGTTTCTAAGCACGGGGTGCCGGTTTCTATTATTTCGGATCGTGACTCCCATTTTACTTCTCACTTCTGGAAGTCTTTGCACAAGGCTTTGGGTACCCAGCTGGACATGAGTACAGCTTATCACCCACAGACTGACGGTCAGAGTGAACGCACGATTCAAACCTTAGAAGACATGCTGCGAGCATGTGTGATCGATTTTGGCAAAGGTTGGGAAGCTCACCTACCGTTAGTAGAATTCTCTTACAACAACAGTTACCACACGAGCATCAAGGCAGCTCCGTTCGAGGCACTGTACGGACGGAAATGCCGGTCTCCTCTTTGTTGGGCTGAGGTGGGTGAGAGTCAACTCACTGGGCCTGAACTAGTGTACGAAACTTCGGAAAAGATCGTACAGATTCGTAACCGGTTGGCAGCGGCACGGGATCGGCAAAAGAGTTATGCCGATCAGCGTCGCAAGCCATTGGAATTCCAAGTTGATGACAAAGTGCTTCTGAAAGTTTCACCGTGGAAGGGCGTTATACGCTTTGGGAAGCGCGGCAAACTCAACCCTCGGTATGTCGGCCCATTTACAATTCTGGAACGGATTGGACCGGTGGCATATCGTCTTGATTTACCGACGGAGCTCGGCAACGTACATAACGTCTTCCATGTGTCCAACTTAAAGAAGTGTCTGGCTGACGAGTCTCTTATTGTTCCACTGGAAGAGATCAAGGTTGATGATCGTTTTCGGATTGTGGAGGAACCTGTTGAGATTCTTGATTACAAGATTCGTAGCCTACGTCATAGCAAGATTCGCATTGTTAAGGTTCGCTGGAACTCGAACCGGGGATCAGAGTACACTTGGGAACGGGAGGATTAGATGAAGTCTAAGTATCCTCATCTCTTTCCTAAGGAAGCGTTCGTATCGAGATATGTTACCACTGCTGCTGAATGAATCTCGGGGCGAGATTCCTTTTAACGTGGGGATGATGTGACAACTCGGGTAAATCTCATTCTTGGTTTCTATCTTTTGTCTGTTTCTTTTGTTATTCCTTTTGGTACTTGTGCAATTTTTGGGACGAAAATTCTTTTAACGTGGGGATGATGTGACACCCGGCAAATTCTGGTTAACAACGCTGTCTAGATTAAAGTCTACCTTAGCGAGTCACGCGTATATTATACTTAACTGGGTTAGTTGAGTCGTGTTACGGTTCGGGAACTGTTAGTTTAGTATAGAGGATCATTAGATGTTAGTCTAAAGGCTCATTAGATGTCAGTCCTTAACCAAGTGTACAAAGAATGACGATTCGTAGAATCGTCAGAGCATAGGGAACATACGAGTCTCGAGTCCCGGGAATCGGTGAACGAGTGTGAATGTGTTTGTTTGCAAGTATTATGTGTTTACAATCATTATGTGACTTGTCGGTATGTGAAGATGTGTTAACATATGTTAAAACGGAGTTTAACGCGCCAAATATGCTGAACCAGACCCTATAGGCGAATAGGAGCTGTAATCGCCTATAGGGGAGGCGAGTAGGGCTTCATCAGGGGCGAGTAGGCCCTAATCGCCCCTACTATAGGCGATTAGGAGCCCTATTCGCCTGATGCTGCTGCGTAATCGCCTATAACGTGCTGGATGACTAAAAACGCCTATAAATACAATACTTGAACTCCTAAACTTCATTATAACAACCCTAGTCGTCCCACAACTCGTCCCAACACACACACAACCTCTGGAACACGATTTTGGATCAAAACACAAGATTTCAAGCCTATTACATCAATCTATCATAAATCTAAGGTGTGGTTTTCATTCATGCAATCTTTAATAATGTTTTTATTAAATCCCTAATGGTCCAGACCTGTTTATAAACGTATGTGTCTTCTGAAATTCGTTAATAATCATTGTTAATTGGATTCTAACTATTATGCATGTTGTATGTGTGTTTATAATTAAAAGATAGGGTTTTTGTGATTCAAGATGGATTGATAACATAATATTAAGGTAGTTACAGATTGATGATGATAGCATGTTGATGAAATCTGAGTAATTGTTTATTAGGGTTACGGTTATGCATGTTAATGTGATGTTGCATGCGATGTGTATTGTTTTTGGGATACATGGTTGCATGCAGGGCTGATAGAACGAGGTTAAACGAAGGATTTTGATTGAAATATGTTTGATATGGTTGTTTGATTGATATTTGATGTTTACACACGTTCTGGATTTGATTTGGAGTGTTAAACGCGCGAAAAACCGGAACAGCTGTGCTATAGGCGAATAGGAACCCCAATCCCCTATACTATAGGCGATTAGGAGGCTATTCGCCTGATGGGATGCCCTAATCGCCTATAGTATAGGCAAATAGGGGCCTATTTGCCTTTACTTCATGCATTTACGATCCTAAATGCTAGTTAAGCCCTGAATTGCATGCCTTACGACGTAATCGCCTATAAACTCATGATTTGCATACCGCATGACCCTAATCGCCTATAGTATAGGCGATTAGCCTTCCTAAATGCCTGTTGACCCACGTAATCACTAGTTGACTTTTCCTAATCGCCTGTACTGCTGCTGTAAGTGTAATATAGCATTTCGGGACCCGATTTGACACCTAGGAACATGCTAGGAACCCCGTAACATACCTAATAACTTGGTAACATGTGTTCGGACTTATTTATGTGATACTTGAACTACGTGCTATAACTTGTTGGACTTTAACGTATGTTAAGTGTGATTGCATGATTGTATGTTTGTGAGTGTAAGTATAATACGGGGAGTCTCGGGTCACCAATGGGATGTCGAGTCTTGTACATTGGGTTAATTTAACAGTCACAGTGTTTTCAAACGAACTTGGTTATGGTCTGGACATCTAGGAACTAACTAACCCACGTGTTATTAGTCTAAGTACTTGTAACTGTCATATGTTAGGTCGCCGCTTTACGGGGCTAGCATAGCTTGCTGATATTATTCGTATTTCGAAGTAACGCAACCTAAGGTGAGTTTACGGCCCCTCTTTTAACTGGTTTCACTTTTCGGGGGAGAAAACATGTGTTAAACTTATGTTTTGGTAACAACTGTCATACTATGGGTTTCTATGGTTTACTATACGATCTTTGGAAGTCCCGGGGGAAACCATGAATGTGCGGGTTAGCACAACGGGGAAATGTGAATAGATCTATTGGGAATGACCAACCCCGCTCGTCGGCTTGGAGGGCCGGGCGAGTGCATATTGTCTCAAACAGGAACAAGTTTACTATTCGGGCACAACATCTGGTTTACGAGTTAGTAATGGTTTTCCAATCGTAGATGTAACAAAACATACGCCTAGCTAGCGTACTTTGGTTTGCAAATTGATATAGTATGGACAGGTTGAACTTGGTACTTTAATTACAAACCTGTAAACTCACCAGCATTTTTGTGCTGACGTAACTCTTACATGTTTTCTCAGGTCGCTAAGGTAGCACTACGGAACTAGGGCGCACGCGTCTGCACGGCGTCTAGTTAGGATTGCATGGTTTTCAAACATTGAATAATTTGGTTTACTTTTGGATTATGTTTTGAGAATAAGCTTCCGCTTTATGTTTTTGAAATTGCATATGTTCATTTAGATTTGTTTATTGTGATCGTTGACTTGGATCCTGGTTTGTCATGCGCCTCGCGGTAAAACTCCGCAAGTGGATTTTGAGGGTGTGACAGATAAAGAAGGAGGTTGTTCGTTCATTCTCGACGTACGGTTTCGGTTGCACATACGGTACCGGTCTCCTGCGGCGTCGTGGAAGCTCCCAGCCCACATCATCATCTCTCACCTCACAGTCACTCGCTCTTTCCTCACCATTTTCAGTTCTCACAGTTCGCTCTCTCACTCTCTCACCGCTCTCTCTCTCACCGCTCTCTCTCTCACTCATTTTGTTGAACAAATGAATTAACTTATTAACCCTATTATAATTTGAGAGGCGGCACACATATTAATATATTAATCGGTGCATATTATCAAAAAAAAAAAGGGAGATATATTAGAACAACATAGAACAGGGCAGAAGGCATTCAGGGTTTCACAACAACTTTTGAGAAGGAGTCTTGGAGGATTTGTGATGGGGACAAGGTCCCGGGCACGTTAAAGATTAATATTCAAGCAATCCCGGGTTTGGTTTAGTTTCGTTTATATTTTTTATAGACATGATCAACACTATTTTTATTTATTTTGTGATGTTTATAAATATTATGAGCTAAACCTTTTACTGGTGACTGGGGATGATGAACTAGATTATGGTTTTTAATTAAAGACTTATGTTTTTCGTTTTGGATGTGTTGGGTTACATGATTTAATTTTTATGTTTGATTTTGAATATTTGTGTACTGGCGCTTTTTGATTTGATTACTTGTTTGTTGGTTTTGATATTCTAGGCATATAGGAATATCCCCTAGATCTAGAAATCATTCTAGTTTGATTAACTTTTGTTGTCGAGCTAGTTCTTGCAGTTAGAAACAGCGCAAGTTTAACAGGTTTTTAAAATCAATTAGCTAAGGTGTGCAATCCCTTCCCGAAGGTTAGGAATATAATTCGGGATTGCTAGGTTGACTAACTAGGCATTGTTTGGTAGTTTGGTTATCGCTGGGGCAAGGCCGGTCACTTATTCGTGTTTAGAGTTTTCCTAGGATTTCATTCGTATTAGTTAAGTCTGCTTCACAGTTTGGGAGTTTTCAATCCAAGAGTGGTTGATTAAAGGATTACTGTGGGATTTGGTTTCGCTGGGGCGATCCACTTTCATTTTAGCATCTCAATACTTGTCCCGCCTTGAGTCTAGTCGACTATCCTTGACAGGAGGTTTGTTAGATGAGAACATGGTCTCCAACCGGATTACATAGGTCAGCTTTTATAACCAGAGTCTAGGGATTCTACCTAGGTTACCAGCCTTCTCCCTATCTGATTCCTCCAGTTCCTTAAGTTCGTATTAGTTGTCGAGTTAAGTTAAGTTTAATGTATTTAGTTTAATTAAGTTTATAATTAATAGTTTAAAGTACCACCCATATAAGTATCTATTTATTTAGGCTAGTATTCGGTATAGGTTGTGATCTAGAGTTGCATTCGCGTCTTTGGGTTCGATACTCGGTCTTATCTGTTTACTGCTTTGTGACCGGTACACTTGTCGTGCGTGTGTAGTTTTTAGGTGAGTCATTTTAATAAAGCTTGTGTTATTTTTATATATATACATTTACACACATCACCCTTAAAACCCCATCAACAGCTTGAATAGTTTCTTAAGGATTGTCTTGTTATTTGCAACTCAAGAACTGCTTTAGGTAGTGAAGATCTTTTTTGTCAAGAAAGCTTAGCTGTAGCCCTTAAATCAACATTCCTTCCTATAATACATACCAGAAACTACATAAGACAATGTTTTGAAAATATAAAAAAAAACATTTGATGTTATATTATACCCATTATGGTTGGTGCTTATTTTTTCAACCCGAAGGGCAAAAGACAAGTAGCAAATACACTCTTCTTTCCATAATAAGCTAACAACAAATTCAACTCTTTAACCTAGATATAAAAGTGACAGTATTAATTCAAAAGCATTAATCAACAACAATAACCATAATCGAAACCAAATGGTGGAACCGTACTAACCTGTGGTCAGAGCACCCG
Source organism: Ambrosia x helenae (assembly GCA_030844895.1). NCBI lineage: Eukaryota > Viridiplantae > Streptophyta > Magnoliopsida > Asterales > Asteraceae > Ambrosia > Ambrosia x helenae. The sequence continues at coordinate 20,100,515 of CM061225.1, read as the reverse complement.
CAATCCCTTCTGAACAGTAGCACAAATTGGCACGTTATAGTTATAGGGGATATGAGATTTAAACGACTACAATGATTACCCTTGATGATTGAGTTGTCGTTGATGGCAAATTGAAGCGGTGAACCATTCAATTGCCCGTGATAAAGAGCACATTCAATTGCATTTGATGATGACGAAGATCATTTAATTCAATCAGTTACCAAAGTACTAAATTCAATGTACTACTCGGTGCAACAAGAAGAGAAGAAGAGGGGTAAAAAGGGAAGGAATTTGATTACATTTTTGTTTGCATTATTATTTTGTCACGTTGGTATTAAAAATAGTACACAAGGGTATAAATGGAACAAAGATGGTAAAAATTTGGAGATTACACTTGAGGCTTTTAATCTCCCATCTTAACTTAGCCAAGTTGGACATCTTTGCCCATTGCTCCCTCTTTATAATGCAGTAGAGATTAGCCAAATAAATTAATGTAACTTTAAATAAACTTATAGGTTTTTACTTAAAAACTTTGCCAAGTTCAAAGTTATGTTAGCTAAAATATTAAAAATGAAAAATACTTAAGATAATTGATTTTTATAAGTGATATCTAAGCATTTTCAAGTACTTGACGTGGTTGGATGGTAAATACTAATAGTAAAAAACAATATGTTAAATAATAAAAAAGTAGGTGGTATTAAAAAAAATCAAAGTTAATTCTCATATAAAAAAAGTGTTTTAAAAATTAACTTAACAAAATTTATAATTGCCACATCAGTGTTCGTTTATTTAAATGCACATCTTAACGGCTGTATATGTTAACAAATTACATTATATTATATTTTATTAGTACGGTGCACCAATTTTTTCAACCGCGAAATGCATATGGTTTCTTAAACATAACTTTTTTATTAATTATATAAGATTACATTTATTAACCCGTGTAATACACGGGATTGTAACCTAGTCTTTATAATAAGTAAATTATACAACAAAGTTTATTATCCAAATAGGGAGATGGGCAACTGTTTGTGTTAACCAATTACATTATATTTGTTCAACCTATTTAAGACACAAGTTTATTCAATCCGTGCAATACATGAGTTTTTTAAATATATTATTGTTTCATCTATATCTATATCTATATCTATATCTATATCTATATCCATATCTATATCTATGTCTATATATATATATATATATATATATATAACAAAAAGGCGAATGCCACATGGCACTAGGTGAGGCATTCACACCCCTTTATCTATATCTATATCTATATCTATACTACTATATAGTAGGTGCTGGATGGGTAAAGTTGTCATTTCATGTTTATGCATAAGGGTAAAATTGTAATTTCATTACAATGACAAGACAAATTTAATACAACTATTAATTTCTATTAATTAATGACAAAAAAGCAAGAATTAATGATTAATAGTTGAAGGTTAAAAAAAGGCAAAAACAAGAAACAAAAAATTAGTTTGTATAATATTACACCATTCACAATTTTAACCCCCTATATTTTGTATGTCTTATCTACAATAAATTAACTGCAAACAAACTCACACGTTCGTTATATAATTTTTGGAATTAGCCTGTGGAGATTAACAAACAACTAGCAAGAATGCACTTTACCCATCATGTTTTCGGGTAACAGCGTAATGTTCTTTTTTAATCAATAATAAATTTGATCAAGTTATAAGTTGGTTTGAATATGTATAATATAAAAGGTAAAAGTAATAAGCGGAATATGGATGTTTAGCGCGACCGTTTTCGGGTTATTCATGTTATTTAAATTACAATTTGATTTATGTTTGAATTCGAATCGAGCTAAATAAACAAAATTATATATATATATATATATATATATATATATATATATATATGTGTGTGTGTGTGTACTTTTTATAAAAAGAAATTCAAGTTATATATAATTCAATTTGAATTTTCAGGTCGAATCGGGTCGAAAATCATAAATTTGACCAAACGCAACATCCAAACATTGTACAGCACCGCCGCAACGCGCGGGCTCCTGCTAGTTTATTTAAAAGTCTTTCTCTCTCTCTCTCATGACATGGCACATGCCCCCCCCCCCCCCGCGCAATTTTTAAACGTTAGTAACTTTTATATCCGACATTTTTTTAAAAAAAAAATTACACCAAATTAACTAGTGTTTTATTATCTTTCCAACGAGCCCCATAGTGCTATACAAAAAACGAAAAAAAATGATTTTTTAGTGGGCTTTTGTTCATGCGGAAAAAAACACAATGTGCTCAGGTAATTCATTAATCATGTCTAGGTAAGTCACTAAGAATGTTAAGATAGTTTGTATATTTTTGAACCTACTATTACATATAAAAACCCACTAACTATATATATTCACATATGTAGTCAGTTTGGTAAGAATCTAATCGTTTTGTATTTTGATTGGTGTTGCTAAGAACATTGATTACAAAGGTTACTAAGCCGGTTAGATGTAACCTATGATTCTTAGACACCAGGTAAATTTGTAGCTGATAACTGGTAAGTAATCACCTCACCATGCACGCCTCTTAAATCAATCATCATGACATATCATTTGATAGCAATTTGGTTAATTTTTTTTCAGGTTCACAACACATCCTTAGAATGTCTTGATGAAATGACAAAGTTGTACAGAGACTTCACTCGAGTAAGATGTGCACACGTAGAATTAGAAGTAGGTTTTATGAGTTATTGAATGTTGATCGTTTACAATTTTTTTCCCTGAAAAAAAAAGACCTATTTCTTTTATGGTACACACATTTGTTATTTAATATTAGATTTGTCTATCTCGAGAAGCCTCAGGAATAAACTAGTTACTATAATATATTAAATTACATATTTTCAACACGTATAATACACGAGGTTGTATAAATTAAATTATTTACTAAAAAATATTTAGTAGATTTGAATTTTTACAAATTACGAAAAAGAAAAGAAAAAAAAAGAAATCGGAGATGTGAAATTATGTCGGCAGGAGTATTATTTGTGGTACTTAGCAATCGCGACGAAGATTTAAATTTATGTGTTATGATATATATCAAAAAAATCTCACCCATATTTCGGATGCCATATGTTTTATCTAATATATTTAAAATAACGAATAATTTTTTTTTCCAATGCTCATGTGTGGAATTAATAAGATTTCTAACCCGACTTATCATTTGGTGGAGTGAAATGAAAACTGAAAATAATACTTTGAGTTTAGTTGGTCGGTCTTAAGTTCAAATCTAATCTAGAGGGTTTTACCACGGCAGGCGTTTGTGCGACGGGGTTTCTTTGAATTAGTGACTTGGTGGGCTTAAACTGTTCAATGGGCAATCATTTGTCAGTGCTAGCTTAATGGCAGTTCGGGTGTTATTTAGTTGGCAGCTAAAAAATACGATTTCTAAACTTATTTTGGAAAAAAAAAAAAAATACAAAGTGTTTGGTTTTAAAAAAGAAAATAACTACAGCAATGTTCTTGAATTTTCTTTTTTTTAATGATTATTTCTCAATACAATTGTTTTAAGTGGTGTGCGTTTTTCATGATAACTTTTTTTTTTCTTTTAATTTAAATAGTCTCATAATGTGTAGGGTAACCCAGATTATTGTGTCCGATGGTTCTAACGTATCCGAATTTGTTTGGACTAAAACAATTTCGAAAATAGTAACACCTAACAAAGCGGATCAAAAACACTGCATGAAGGGTAGGGTTGTTCACGAGTCGAATTGAACTGAGCAAAGTTTTGTTCGTGCTTGGCTCGTTTACAAACCGAACCAAATCGAGTGACAAATTTACAACCGAGCGAGCATTTCTCGAGCCGAATGTCGAGCGAGCGATGAGCAAAGAGTCATTTGAATAACTATAAACTTGGGATGTTTCTTTTGATGTTTATGTTGTCTGTTGTCTGTTGACGACTAAAGTCTGACTTTATGATTATGACACTAAGCCTGAGGTCCGATTGTTCGATGATGAGGCTTAGGTTGAGATCGGTAAGACGATGAGCATATTGCATAGAACAATTGTCGCAATATGGCGTAGGGTGATAGCAAGAGACGATTGATAATGTCAAGACTGTTATTTCGCGAATTAGGGTTTTTATAAAACTATTGCACTTAGTGTTAAATTTTTTATTTGGTTGATTAGGGTAGTATTCTAATAAGTATAAATATAATTGTATATGCGTCAAACCAAATATAATGGTATGTAGTGAAAACTTTGACTTCCCGAGCTTTTTTTATGAAAATTTTAGGACATGTAATATACATAATTTTAAGCATTTTGAGCAAAAAAAATCAAAAAAAATGTCGAGCGTTTTTTTAAATAAATAAGTTTTCGTGTAACACATGTTACACAAAATTAACATTTGTTACACATGTGTTACCCGAAATCTTAAAAAAAAAAAAAAAAAAAAAAAAAAAAAAAAAAAAAAAAAAAAAACCTCGGCGCTTGGGGACAACAACAGGACGAGATATTGGACGCCAAATGTACTGATTGGATGTGGAACACGTTTAGGGACAACAAAAATATGTTTGAAAGCGATTACACCTAAGTCATGAGACGTCGACACATCCGAGAATTCAAAGACTTTAACATCTCGTTGATCAAACATCAAAGTAACATGATGTAATGCTTGTATTCATATAATGCGTGTTAATTGTTATCGGACTACGAGGTGTATGATTTTGTTGAATTACATAATCAGGTTTGTGTGATTGCAGATTCAGTGTGTATTTATTTATGTTTTATCCAATGCATCAATTTTGTTTATACATATTTATGTATCTAGGACAAACCATAAAAACCAGATACATATATATGTATATTTCCAATATACTCATATGTATATATGTCTTTGTATCTGGGTGTGTTTTTATCCAGCTCATAGATTTGTATATGAATATTTATGTACTGTGACAAAAAATCTATATACATAAATGTATATTTCCAATATACATATGTGTATATAAGAAATGTATTTGGTCACGTAGACAAATGTCTTCTATGATTCCATATAACAACATAACCGAAACATTCTATGTATACACATGTGAACATTTTAGTTAGAGTACAAAATCAATTTGATGATTGGATAACTCCATATGCGATTATTATATATATATATATATATATATATATATATATATATATTTCAAAGGGCTAAATCCTACACGACACTTATATAGTCATTCTCCCCCCTAAAAGGAAAAAAAAAAAGTTTAAAAACTAAATTGGATTTTTCTCTCATGTTTCCTCCCATAATTTTTAAACGTTTATATCTTTTATCTACGAATATTTTTAAAGAAAAAAATTACACCAAATTAACGAGCGTTTTATTATATTTCCAACGAATACCAAAGTGCTATATAAAAATGGAGAAAAAACGACTACTTTTTGTGGGGTTTTGTTCATACAGGAAAAAAAACACGTGTTCAGGTAATTCATTAATCATGTATATGAAGTCACTAATTATGTTCAAACCAGTAATATGAATTCTATTTTCAATCAGAGCAGAATAGGTTACTAGAGTTTTATATTGTTTTAGCTTAGGGATCAATATTAGTATGTTAGAGTTGTACATTTTTTTAGCCTTTAGGATATGTGTTAATATTAGAGTTACATTGAAGTTATACATTGTTTTAGGTTAGGTGTTAGCATTGGAGTTGTACATTGTTTTAGGTTAGGTATTAACATTGGAGTTGTATATTGTTTTAGGTTAGGTGTTAGCATTAGAGTTGTACATTGCTTTAGGTTGGGTATTAATATTAGAGTTATACATGAGTTAAATCGAAATCTGCTTGATACTCTTTAGGTTAGGGTTCAATGAAACGGTTTCAATGCCGCTTGAATGAGTTAAATCGAAATCTGCTTGATACTCTTTCTACGACTTCCTATTTTTTTCACTGTGTATTTGATCGTAACCCTATGCATATATATCACCATTAAACCTAATGATTGTCATTAGAAAAAAGTTTGCCGTACAAATCAATCAAGTTTTAGAACTATCGAAAAAACTTTAATGTTGTAATAAGCGGGTCCTTTTTGCCCTGGATTCTTTTGCTCTCGATTCTTGAAGATATGCAAACAATGGTCTATGATTGATTGAATGAGTTATTATTGGACATAAGAGGGATGACAAAATGAAGTATTTGTCGGTTGAAGTTTTAAGAATTACTCACGTTTTAGTCCTTAATTTCAAAAAAAAAAAGTTTAAAAGAATAAGCAATATTAGGTCAAATTTTTTTTAAGCCGGCCTTGAGTTTAAGATTTCAGCTTGTTACTATACATTGGTCAAGTTGAACATGTTTGTTACCGGTAAAAGAAGTGACAGGGACTTAATTGTAATATTCATAATAATAGAGGGACTGTTAGTGTCAAATAAGTGAAAGTTTGAATGGTTGTTGAAGTTAGTTGATTAGACGGGAACTTGTAATGTGTATAAGTATAAGCTTGATCAATGAATAAGGCATGCTATGTTTGATCGAATCATCTCTCTGTTTTTCTAATTCTTTCTCATAGCTAACAATTGGTATCAGGGCCGCCGATTCTCGATCTCCGATCACCAGTAACCGCCATAACTACCTCATAACTACCAACAACCACCGTAACCACCACCAACCACCTCCTACTTCGATCATTTTTTTCATCCAATTTCGTCAATAACACTCCGTTTCTTTTAGGTAGCGTTTGGTATGAAGGAATCAAAGGTGTAATGGAATTATTCATTCCCATGGAATGAAATTAAACATGTTTGGTTACCATGTAGTAATGGAATGGATCATTCCATAAGGAATGTGATTACTTCCATTTTAAGAATTTTTATTCCTTGGTAAGGTGGTGTTTTTTTTTTCATTCCTTCAGGGAATGGAAACAAATATATTATTATTATTATTATTATTATTATTATTATTATTATTATTATTATTATTATTATTATTATTATTATAACAACCCACCATCGTTGTCATCACCCATCCACCACCGCCTATTGCCGCCACCCATAACCATTGCTACCATTGTCGTAACCCACCATTGTCACCACCATCCAACCACCACCACCACCATCGTCACTACCACCCACTGCCTCCACCACTGTCATCGCCACCACCACCCACCGTCACCGCTGCAACCCACCACTGCCGTCGTCGCCCACCCACCATCGTCACCGCCATCGCCAACTGCCACCACCACCACTGTCGCCGCCGCTGCCGCCACCCACCACTCACCATCGATTTTATATTTTCGTTTTTTACATACCTAATAACACAAAGTAATAATTTATTCCATTCCCACATGATAACTAAACAAGACATGGAATAGTAATGATCCATTCCATTACCATGTCTATTCCATTACCTCTTTCATTCCATTACCCCATACTAAACAGACCCTTAATTCTTCATTTATTTCACTCTAATTCACTAATCTTCTTCTTCATATCACTCCATTAATCTGTTCTTTTCTGTTCAAACGTAGTTTGATTGTTCTTGATCAAACTAATCTGTTAATCGATCAATTTGTGATCAGTTAATTCCATTGCAATTTCTTTGATATTCATTGATTCTGTACATCATGACTACAACTCGTAATCAAAATGTTGAACAAAAGTTACAAGAACATGACAATACCTTGATGAGGTTAGAAACAACTGCTAGTAAAAATTTGGCTAAGATTGAAGGGTTAAGGAGTTTTGCTCTTCAGAATGCTGAGAATTTGGCTGACATTAAAACGCAAATGGTAGCACAAATGAATGAGCTTATACAAACCGTGCAATCTTTGTGCAATAAGAATAATAATCATAATGATAATAATAGTAACAGTTACAACAATCATAATGATAATAATAATAATAATAATAATAATAATAATAGAGGGATTGTTAGTGTCAAATAAGTGAAAGTTTGAATGGTTGTTGAAGATAGTTGATTAGGCGGGAACTTGTAATGTGTATAAGTATAAGCTTGATTAATGAATAAGGCATGCTATATTTGATCGAATCCTCTCTCTGTTTTTCTAATTCTTTTTCATAGCTAACAATGTTGGTTTGACATTGTTGCGAGCCAAAACTAGCTTGGCTTGGTTTGTAATCACGTTATCTCCTTTCTTGTTTTTGGTGGTGATGGAAGTTTTATCGTGCATGATTGAGAGGGCGTGTTTGATAGGGGTGTTTCAAGGGTTGGTAATCTCGGTGAAAGACGGGTTTTATCTCACCTATTATACGCAGACGATGCAATGATATTGGGGAAAGGCGAGGAAGATAATGTGAAGACATTGGCGAGGATCCGTAGATGTTTTTATGTTTGTTCGGGTCTAAAAATTAACTTATCAAAATCCAATTTCTTTGGAGTAAGACAAAGCATAGAAGAGGTTAATGTTACAATGGAAGCGTTGGGGTGCAAAAGTGGGGTGATTCCATTTGATTATTTGGGTATAAAAGTGTAACACTCCAACCGATGGCGGAAACATCGGGATGTCACGTAGTGATGATTGTTCAATAGCTCATGGTACTAAATGAAAGTTGAATAATATTAAACAATTTACAATTTGTCTTACAAGTAATGATTACAAAAGTTGATTAGTATAAACTAGATCCAAAGCTCCTATGTGTTCCAAGACTTGTACAACTTCCAATAGCAAACAAAACCTGAAACATGTTAAGTTGGAAAGATGGGGGGTCAAGTATAAATAGTTGGTGAGAATACATAGGTTTTGCATATAGTTGAAAACAATATGTTGTATAGCAATCATTGTTGAAGTATAATAATGAGTAATGATAGAATATGAGTCCGACATGTAACAATGCGTCTTTTGTACAATCAAACCTTGTGTTGACTGAGACCTAACTCGCAAGTTAGTAAAAGTGTAACTGTTATCGATCATCTCTGAATTTATGCGGGGGGATGGGTTTGTCAGACCTATAGCGCTATAATCTAAACAGGCGGCTTGATCATTGTTAATGATTGTACTGTGTCTTTTTGTTACAGTCAAATGATAGAATGAGTAAATGATAGTGTATAAAATGTTTATAATTAAATCACAAGTTTCAACAATGATAGTGTATAAAATGTTAAACATGTTTCACCCCAAAATGTAAAACAGAAAAAGGGGCTATGTAAACCCACATTGGCTAAGGTGAATTATCCTCTAAGTGTTGTGAATGTATGCGAGGCAAATCCCAAAGACTCAACAACGTAGCTAGTCCAAATTGAAGAAATAAAAAAACGAAAAAGAAAGAATATCAAGCTTCCAATTCGCCAATTACAAGAGCTTATAATCAAAGCTTCAATTGTAGAAGTAATAGACTATAGAAGAAAGGTATGAGGGAAAGTTTAATCGGATTGAAACAATCGATTTAGAGGTGCCAAGTATAATGGGTCATAGGTGGGTTTTTATACTAGTTTTGGATTCAATTAGCCATTAAAATTGGTCAACACCATAAAGTAAGGTTTTATGTTGAATTGACTATTTGACTAAGACTTTGACTGTTTGACTAAGACTTTGATTAGGACTTTGACCAGGACTTTGACTAGGACTTTGAAAGGGTTTAAGTTTAATTGGTTTTAATTAACATCACAAAACGGCAAATGGTGTAGTGGTTTGTGTGGTGTGGTTAAGGTTTAGCCCGCCAGGGACTCGGGTTCGAATCCTGGCACAAGCAAACATTTTTTTTAACGTTTTTAAATCAGAATTTTTAATACAATCCAATTTAATATTGATTATAAGTCATTATTTAAACAAAAAAATTAACAAAATGGATGGTAAAGATACTGTAAACATGAATCGGATAAATAAACGATGGAGTTCTATATATATATATATAAAGAAAAGTTGTGTGATGTTACAGTCTCCCCTACTTTTAGGAACTTCGTCCCGAAGTTTATTTTAAGAAGAAACATTTGAATAGTGTTGAGGATAGTTAGGGTGACTATGGTTCAAAGTAGGGTAAGAGTTTAAGGAATGTATAAGATAACCATAAATGCTAGATGGACTACCAAATAACTAGGGTTTGTTATTGGTCTGGCCCTACAGTATCCCTTTCCACGTATCATTAGTGTTTATATATAGGGTGTACCGCAGCTAACCCATCACACCTCTGATACTTCGAAAACATACGGGGTATCTCCAAAACCTTAATAGAATTTCACACTACCTTAATGTACCTGTAAATTCATGATTACGTTCCGGACCGCAATCACCAATTTACCTTACATTAGGGTTTTGTGTCCTTCTATGACTCTAAACACACATGTAAGTAATGCAAAATAGCCTTGTGATTGAATCGTATACAATGTATCCAAAAATAAGTCCAACTGTTGAGCAGGAAAAAGACCTCTACCAGTCAGTGAGTAAGAACCTCTACCGATTGTTGAGCAGGTTGTAGGGCCTCTACCGACTGTTGAGCAGGCATGATGACCTCTACCAATCGTTGAGTAGGTTATTTGGTACTCTACTAACTGTTGAGCAAGTACTTCATCCTCTATCAGTTGTTTGATTAAGTGTACCAATTATTACACACATGAATTGCAAATTGATAATATGTACATGTAAGCAATCAAGTATCAAGTATAGCATACGAGTTGTAATAGAGTTGCCCTAGACAAGGTTAATGACTCTAGGTGTGTCTATAGCAAATAGTTTATATTCCATGAATTCTAGTTTCAAATGTTCAAATATGGTAGATAGTCAAATCCTCATGTATAACTAAGGATTATGTTTGATGCAACACACAATCAAGTTTCAATAGTTTGGTTATCATGGGTAACTAGCTCATGTGTGAGAAGGTGAAGGATATGAATTTAGTTCTTGAGAGGATGATGAAAAATCTTGAAGCAGAATCAAGGTTGTGAGAGATAGTGAATGTGAAGATAGTTGATAAAGAGTTTATTTTATAGTAAGGAGATTATGTAGCAGTGTAAATTTTGGGGTTTGGATCAAAGGTTATAATCAAGTGTATAAGAAAACATGATTGTGGTATATGCCAAATATTGTAAAAATTTGAACAAGTTGAAAATGAGTGAGTGTCGATGGAAAATTTAGAGACTAGATATTATTCCTATGGATAAAAAAAATCTTATTTTCAAAATTGGTTTTATACATAAAGCAAAAGTTGTTAAATAGTACAAGCTAAGTGAGCTTTGATTAAAATATTCCCGTTAGTTGGAGATTTCAAACATGACATTAGGTTTTGAAGATCAAGGTTCTATTAAGTGAGTTTTAATAGTTTAAAGCATTATATAGAAAATTGTTTGTTACGTCAATAAATAAACAATTGAATTTAAGTTCGAGGACATCTTTTGACAAAAATATGTACATTGTAAAGTTACTAGGTAATGAAAATACAACAAGATTTAGAAATCTTTAGTTTGTGCTAAGGTATGAGGTTATAGTTTTTAAAAAAATAAGTAACATGTGGAGAAATGAAATAATATGATTTGGGTAGGGTGTTGAATATTTAAAAAGTGGCTAAGATGGTAAGGTGAAGTGTGATTGTGAAATCCATAGATGGTTATGAAATGAGATTGATTTAAGCTGTAAAATTTTGAGATTTTAGAGCTTAGTTTAAGGAAAGTGAGTGTAATCATTTATTCATTAATTAAAACGAATAAACGAAAACGTTGACTTATCAAAACTTCTAGATTCTAATAACATAGTGAAGACATGCTTTAGCCTATAAGTGAACACTCATCCCGAGAATTCCCAGGTAGGCATCCGGGTCCCTCGTCTGATTGGGATTTATGCGCAATGCCAGTCCTAGACAAAAAACTCAGAATACAGGCGTTCACCCTTCCAGATTGCACGTGTTTGTTATTAAAATTTAGAACTTCGACGAGATCTTCAAGGTGGTTCAGGGTAAACCTGAGGATTTTTCCTACTAGTCTAAGAGTAGATCTTGTGATGGAGAGCACTCTTCTTGTAGGGACTAAAGTAAGGATAAGAAGTAGGATAGAGAATAGAAACAAGTAAGGTTGCAAGTAAAAGGAGCAAGTACTGGTTAAAATCCTATGGTTATAGACTAGATTATTTTTTTTCTAATAACCTAATTCCCTATAACCATGGCTCTGATACCAATCTGTAACACCCCAACCGATGGCGGAAACATCGGGATGTCACGTAGTGATGATTGTTTAATAGCTCATGGTACTAAATGAAAGTTGAATAATATTAAACAATTTACAATTTGTCTTACAAGTAATGATTACAAAAGTTGATTAGTATAAACTAGATCCAAAGCTCCTACGTGTTCCAAGACTTGTACAACTTCCAATAGCAAACAAAACCTGAAACATGTTAAGTTGGAAAGATGGGGGGGTCAACTATAAATAGTTGGTGAGAATACATAGGTTTTGCATATAGTTGAAAACAATATGTTGTATAGCAATCATTGTTGAAGTATAATAATGAGTAATGATAGAATATGAGTCCGACATGTAACAATGCGTCTTTGTACAATCAAACCTTGTGTCAACTGAGACGTAACTCGCAAGTTAGTAAAAGTGTAACTGTTATCGATCATCCCTGAATTTATGCGGGGGGATGGATTTGTCAGACCTATAGCGCTATAATCTAAACAGGCGGCTTGATCATTGTTAATGATTGTACTGTGTCTTTTTGTTACAGTCAAATGATAGAATGAGTAAATGATAGTGTATAAAATGTTTATAATTTAATCACAAGTTTCAACAATGTTAGTGTATAAAATGTTAAACATGTTTCACCCCAAAATGTAAAACAAAAAAAGGGGCTATGTAAACTCACATTGGCTAAGGTGAATTATCCTCTAAGTGTTGTGAATGTATGCGAGGCGAATCCCAAAGACTCAACAACGTAGCTAGTCCAAATTGAAGAAATAAAAAAACGAAAAAGAAAGAATATCAAGCTTCCAATTCGCCAATTACAAGAGCTTATAATCAAAGCTTCAATTGTAGAAGTAATAGACTATAGAAGAAAGGTATGAGGGAAAGTTTAATCGGATTGAAACAATCGATTTAGAGGTGCCAAGTATAATGGGTCATATGTGGGTTTTTATACCAGTTTTGGATTCAATTAGCCATTAAAATTGGTCAACACCATAAAGTAAGGTTTTATGATGAATTGACTATTTGACTAAGACTTTGACTGTTTGACTAAGACTTTGACTAGGACTTTGACTAGGACTTTGAAAGGGTTTAAGTTTAATTGGTTTTAATTAACATCACAAAACACCAAATGGTGTAGTGGTTTGTGTGGTGTGGTTAAGGTTTAGCCCGCCAGGGACTCGGGTTCGAATCCTGGCACAAGCAAACATTTTTTTTAACGTTTTTAAATCAGAATTTTTAATACAATCCAATTTAATATTGATTATAAGTCATTATTTAATATTGATTATAGATTGGGACTGCTTTTATTAGTTTTTTCCAGGACCCTTGGAGGAAGAAGCGGATAAAGAATTCAATCAGCTGAAACTGGCGTTAATGGGGTTACAAAGGCGGGATGAGACTGATAAATGGAGGTGGGCCGATAAGGATTTGCGGCAGTGTAATGTAAAAGAGGTAAAGAAGCTGTAGTATTGATATGGGTCGCATTCCTACTAAATCGAAGTTGATTAAAAGAAACATTCAGCTACCAAACATCGACTGTGTGCTAAGCGATTGGGGTGAAGAGGATACGAAACATTTGTTTTCCAACTATTAATTGGCGCAAGAAGTTTGGGTGAGTGTTGGTTCATGGTGCGATTGAATCCTGTCATTATATTCGGTGTTCGAGACTTAGTGGATATAGTTAAGGAGTTAAAGTGGAATAAATGGAAAAAAGATCATTCAAGGTATTTTCATGGTTGCTTGCTGGTGTATCTGGGAGGCGCGAAACGCTAAAGTTTTTAGGAGCAACAATGCATCAGGTACAGTTGTCGTGGCTAGTATTAAGAGGTTGTCGTTCTTTTGGCTTCAGCATAGATCGATGTATTGGTCTTTATTGTGGGAAGAGTGGGTGAAGTCACTTATGTATATGTTGTAACTTTTGGTGTGGCGGTCCTCGTTTTGTGGACTGTCCTTGTTTAATTGAAATTAAATTTCCAAAAAAAAAACATATTCATGGGTTGATATAAACACTAGTCATTTAACTTGGCTTTTGTAACATATCTATATCTATACTTATATATAATGTATTTTACAATGTTTTTTTAAGATACCCAAAATAAAAAAAGGTTTTTTTTATTTATTTACCTCATAAGGTACAACTTTGAAATTAGGGTAACTAGGTTACCATGTACTTTAGTTCCTTCTCCACTCCATCAATTGTATCTAAACCTCCTGTATCTTCATTTTCGATCTGTTGCTCAGAATCAATATTGTCTTCTTGAATATTATTGTTTAAATCTGGTGTTATAAAGTCCCCAAATACAGTCCCTTGTTCGATATTATCCACACCATCAGAATCTGTGCCAATGTCATCAACTAAACCCAATAAAGAATTAAGCCCAAACAATCGGATTTCATAAATTAATTATTTGAACTTAGGTTGTATGTTAAATTTGGGGAAGATGAAGTATAAGAGAGATTGTTTAATAAAATTTCGAAATCGATAATATCACAAAAAGGCTTGCAGAGCAGTTGGTATTTGGGGTTATGTTGTAAGAATGAAAACCGGCTAGAGGCTAGGTTCGAGTCCCCCAAGCTACAAATTTTTTAAATACTGAATATATAGGTGAATGGACCATAATACCCCTCAAACCTAGTTAAGTTTTAACTAGGTTAGTCCCTAATACCTGACATTGAAACAAATTAAAAGGTTAATACTTTAAAGTGAAACAATAAAACCTTAATACCTTACATTGAAACTGGAAGGAAACCACAAGGACTAACGGCGTAATTTTTTCTTTTAATTACACTTTAATTTCCTTAATTATATAAAAGATTTGTTTATTTAAATAATAGTTACACTTTGCTCCTTATTTTAAATTAACTATCCTACGATTTTTAAATGGCCATAATTTTTTCATATGTTAATACTTTTCATTAAAAAAAAAACTTACATAATAAAAACGAGCATTCATTCTCTTTAATTTGAGTATAATACTGTTATTATTTATTAGTTAAAAAAATATGTGTTACGTCTTTAACAACATTTAGCGGCGAGCAATAACTGAAAACAAACGAAACAAAAAAAAGACGAAACCAAACCAATCAATTGAAAACCGAATTAATCGAAAATTCGAATTAACTTAAAATCGGTTATTGGTTTTTTCGTGCCCTTAGTGACCAAAATAACCAAACTAAAACCGAACAATTCATTTGTTCATATATATTCTTAACTTTTATACCTTCATTTCATGTATTTACACCCCCATTTCATGTACTTATATGCAAAATATTTAGCCTAAGTTTAGTTTTGGTTATTCACCAAAATTAACTGAATCTAACAAAAACTAACAATATTACAAAATAAACTGAATCAAATAATCAATTGGTTAATAAGATTGATTAACTGGTGAATTTGATTTCGGTTGATACTAATAACCAAACTGAACTGAAACAAACCATGCACGCCTTTAAAAAAATATGGGTTAGTTGTCGTATCACATGGACACTATTAAAAAATTACATTTACAAATATACAGGAAAAGAAAAATAGATGTTTATAAAATAGTATATTTTTTCAACTTAAAATAGAAAGCGTAGTGCACGGTTGAAAAAGAGGACCAGTGTACACATATCAATGCATTTCCCTTTTTACCTTTTGATGGAAAAAGAACCCCAAAAAGTCCAAGCTAGATATAAAATACAAAAGATATAGAATAACAAAACACGTCCTTAAAGTTTTTCTTTTTTAAAATAAACATGTTAACTCATCGAACTATGCGAGCCACATCGTTTCACTAATCATGTTTCTAGATTTGACATGAGTACATGACGCTACCCTTTTTAGTAGACTGTGTATTGTGAGCCGCGAACGATTAAGGGTGAGTGACCAGATCTTCCATGTGGCTTGCGAACATCACAAAACAGTTGTGTGACTGTTCTCGCGAGTGAGGTCACGCTACCACACTCGCATGTGATAGCGGATGAAAAGTAGTCGTTGGGTTCCAAATTTCGACCGTTGGCTGTGATTATTGGCGGCTGGTATTATTTTTAGAAAGTCCTCATTTTTTTCAAATCAAACTTCTAAATTTTTTCACTCTTCACTCTCAACAAATGGCTTTGGTATGGAATGATTTTTCTTCATCCGACTCTTCTTTGACGATTTGTTTATGGAAGTGGGAAGGATAACGATTGATTACTTGATGGTCCAGTCTCAAAGGCAAAGGGAATCCACGCTAACGAGACAACCACCGCTTGATCGTGATAGAGAGGGAGCAAACGAAACTTTGATACAACACTACTTTAGCCCAGAGCCCGTGTACAATGAAGAACATTTTAGGCGACACTTTCGAACTAGCATACAATTACTCATGCGCCTATCAAACGATTTGTCGGAGCGATATCCTTTTTTCAACAAAGAGAAGACGCAAGGGGCTGACTTGGGTTCACCTCCGTACAAAATGTATAGCCGCTCTTCGTTAACTAGCATATGGGCTTTCGTCGGACGCAATGGATGAGTATATTGCCATGTCCGAAAAAGATACGCGCGAGTCGCTACTTTTTTTTGTCAAGGTATATATCTATATACATTTTACTTACCTTCCACATATTGTTTAAACTTTTATTCTCAAATATCGTTAAAAATATATGTCTTTACGTGGGGATCATATCTATTTACTCACATAGATATTTGCGTAAACCAACAATTTATGATATGCAACGCATATAAGAGGTCATGGTGAAAAACATGGGCTTCCCGGATGCTTGGTAGTCTCAATTGTACACATGTTGGTTGGGCTATGTATCCTATGGCTTAGCGAGGTCAGTTTCATCGAGGTGATCACTTTGGGCGAGTATTATACTTGAAGCGGTGGCCTCGCATGATTTTTGGTTTTGGCATGCGTTTTTTGAAGTTGCTGGGTCAAATAACGACATAAATGTTATCGACCAATCACCTATATTCGATGACCTCATCGACGGGGTTGAGCCGGCCCAATCGTTTTATGCTAATAACGTAAATTTCAAGTACGGTTACTACTTGGTCGATGATATTTACAACGAATGGGTAACACTTGTTCAAGCGTACACGTCTCAACTTGAAGACAAATGCAGGTACTTTACAAAGAAACAAGAGTCGCAAGAAAAGATATTGAAAGGGCGTTCAGTGTTCTTAAAAAAAGATTTCAGTTGATTGCCAACCCAATAAGGTTTTGGACATGAGAGAAGGTAATGGACGTCGTCTATATTTGTATTATTCTACATAACATGATATTGGAGGACCAAGGCATGGCTATATGTCAAAATTACCAAGGTGATATCCCACGTGCTCAACCGAAAATCGTTGATATTCAAAAACTCGACAACATAAACAATATCAAGAACCGTGAGATACACGGAAACCTGCGCCATGAATTGGTCAAGCATTTACGGGCTAGACGTCCCGATGATCTTGTATTAGATTAGTTTTAGTTTTTTATAGTTTGTATTCTTGTTAACAATAATCTAATATTTTCAGTAAAGTTTATTTTTATATTAGTATTACAAATTATACAAATTTTGAAAGCCTAAAAAAAATTAAAAAAACTGGATAAAGTCACTGCTCACCTCTAGCCACAACAGGCTCAGGTGAGCGACCAGAAGCTTTACCAAGGTGCCAAGTAGGCGCTGAGTTGACGTTAACAACGAAAGACGTTCTCTGCATTTTTTTCTCTTCAGAAACATGCCTGACACGTCACAACCCTACGATGGTTTGGCGTCAACAACGAAAGACGTTTTCCGCATGTTTTCTTTTCAGAAACATGCCTGACACGTCACAACCCTGCAATGGGTTGACGTCAACAACAAAAGACGTTTTTCGCATGTTTTCTTTTTAGAAACATGGTTGACACGTCACAACCCTGCGATGGGTTGACGTTAATAATAAAAGACGTTCTCCGCCGGTCTTCTTTTCAGAAACATGCATCACACGTCACAACCCCACGATGTTTCAACGGTAACGACAAAATCCGTTCTCTGTATCTTTTCCCTCCATGAAGCTTTCCATAACTTAAAACCAAAAAAACACGAAGTTCGGATGAGTTGTCATCCGCAATGTAACACCCCAACCGATGGCGGAAACATCAAGGTGGGGGTGTTACAGATTGGTATCAGAGCCATGGTTATAGGGAATTAGGTTATTAGAATGCCTTTTAGCCTAGTCTATAACCAAGCTTACATTCACGAGTCCTCTCGTGTTTATTTCTCTTTATCCTATTATTTTCTTTCAAGATATTTTCGCTATGATTCTTTCTCGTTATTCTTTCGGTGTGTTGTTTAAAGAAGAAGATACTCGTATTTCACAAACGAAACGATATCACCAAGTTAGGAGTGACATCCATACCTTGGTGGTTAGTTTCACTCCTCTATATGTTATTTATCTTAGGAATATATCTTTGAGATAGGAGTGACATCCACACCTCAAAGAGTATTTCTTTCAAAAAGGAACTTAACCACTAAGCTGGGAGTGATATCCTTAACTTAGTGATTGGTTTCATTCCACAATCATTTTCAATTTTGAAATACATCTTTGAGTTAGGAGTGAAATCCAAATCTCAAGGATCTATTTTTGCATCTCGTTTTTAATCTCGCTAAAGTTTTGGAATTTACTAGTGATGGGGCACGTGCAATCTGGAAGGGTGAGCGCCTGTATCCTGAGTTTTCTGTCTAGGCCTGGCATTTCGCATAAATCCCAATCAGACGAGGGACCCGTATGCCGACCTGGGAACTCTCGGGATGAGCATTCACTTATAGGCTAAAGTACGCCCCCACAAGTCACTAATAACATTTCAATTACTTTAGTTAGTCAAAGTTTCCTATAGAAACAATTCCAATGTTTTATATCATTGATATTTATGTTTCTTTATCATTTGAAGATTCCATTTAATCAATTGATGTTTCATATATGCCATTATTCATTGATCATTCGCTTTTGAATCCCTTATCATCATTACTAAAACTTTTGTTCGATATATTATCGCATTAAAGCTTACACTATTTCACTTATGCTCATGATTTTTACACTATAAGGTATTACTTGTTTTGCGTTAAAACATTTTTACCCACGACTTAAGTTTTAAACTCTGTGTTTAACTTTGATCACATCCTGATTTTAGGAATGTTGCGTCATCATACAGTTAAAAATGAACATGGTTTTTCTAAACTTATTATTTCAACCTGTTTTATACCTTTATGTTCACAAACTTACTTGATCGAAGTCACAGTCTATTCTCATATACCTAATACTAATATTGCTGCACCCAGTCTCCTAAGCCATAGCCAACTACCATTAGTTAGAACTTTTTAGTCAGACTAAACTCATACATAAATGCCTACCTATACGATACGCACTAGTACACTACTCTCTAAAATAATTAATTTGACAACTTATTCTATAAGTCTTTTCACAAAGCCTATTCGCCAAATTAGAACACACTTTTCATACACCATGTGCCTAGAAACAAATAGCCCGCTATGAGCCCAAAGAGATGTCTTAACGACCCTGCAAATAAATGATTTTTCAATGTATAAATTTCGTAAAAGTCTGAAAATTTAAAAGGTTTCAAGTTTACCCAGTCTTAACGGGTAACACTTCGATTTTCTCAACATTTCATAACAATTAAAAATTTCCGACTTTTCAACCCACAAGTTAAAGAAATGTTTAAATACAGAAAATTTTATTTTCCAAAATTCGTCAAGGCATCTGGGATCATTCACAACCTTCACATCATTTTAAATCTTGGTCTTTCGAAACACATTAGATTTACACACACTTCATGAAATGGTTTCATCTTGCATTTTATAAACTTGCATTGCATGTTTTACAAATCAAATGTAAATCTGCATGTTTTCATATAACGTATCCAATATATGTTTTCGGGAGGAATTTGCAACTAATAATATACCTTATAACACTTTTCAAACTCGACTTCTCGTAAACACATGAAAATGTGTACCTACGAAATCTTTTCAAGTGAACCTGTTTTGAACTTAAAACATTCTTCGGTTTCCAAAAAGTTATCCTCATACCAGTAGACTATACGTTTGATCTGCGTACTTTCATATACAGTAAATTTCATTATTTTTCTACACCATTCTATTTATAGTTACGTTCGTACATTATCTTATTATTTTTGTATTATTCTTTTGTTGGTAGTTATTTTCACGCATTATTCGTAACTATTCTCGCACTAGTTATTAGTAGTTATTCTTACAACACTAGTTTTGAGCATTAATTTAACTCGTTTACTTTCATTTTGTGAAAATTGTGCGATTTACTCGATTTACGTTATGCTATTCTTTCAATCGAAATTTTATGCTATACTTATATACTTACATGAACGCATATTTGGTATGCATATTTTTTTTGTGAGCAAAACCCTGTTATACTTTGCATTATTTTGTTCATCATCATGACCAACGAACATACTAATTGATAGCTCGTATGAGATCTAAGCCAGTTCCCATGTAAACTCGGTTCAGAGTATTCCTCTAACCCGAGGGGAACGGTGTAATCCTCAGAGTTTATCAATATGGTTGTTTAGATCCCACTGATGTGAACAGAAGTTTACCGGTTAAGGGTGAACCTGAAAGGTGAAGAACCCCTAATCATGTCTTATACTTACACATTAATCTCATTACGGTTAAAAGGTGAACCTGAAAGGGGAAGAACCATTAACCGCATCTTATACTTGAGCAGTATTTACTACTTAACACATTTTGGTTGCACACATTGTTTCTTGTATTACTTATGTTAGTGTTATGGAAAAGCATAGCCCCCTAGTGTGTAACATCGCGAATTTCCCCTAATTTTTTTTGATAAAAAGAATGCATTGTTTTAAACAATATATGTTTTAAATACCTTAAACTAATAATTATTTGTATCTCGACACTTTTGTACGTTTTAAAAATATTCCGAGTCACTTTCGGGCTTATATAATCATATTATGAATTTAGAATAATATAGTTTTAGGGAAATAATTGCCAAAAAAGAGATTTGTTTGGACCGGGACTCGAACCCGCGTCCACAGCCAACCAACACACAGTGACAACCGACTGAGCCAACTATCATCTTGTGTAGTATTTCAGAAGAAAATATACTTAACACATTCCTTAAATTGATTAGTCAAAGTCTTAGTCAAACTGTCAAAGTCTTAGTCAAATAGTCAATTAATCATAAAACCTTACTTTATGGTGTTGACCAATTTTAATGGCTAATTGACTCCAAAACTAGTATAAAAACCCACCTATGACCCATTATTCGTTGCACCTCTAAATCGATTGTTTCAATCCAATTAAACTTTCCCTCATACCTTTCTTCTATAGTCTATTACTTCTACAATTGAAGCTTTGATTATAAGCTCTTGTAATTGGCGAATTGGAAGCTTGATATTCTTTCTTTTTCGTTTTCTTCGATTTGGACTAGCTACATTGTTGAGTCTTTGGGATTCACCTCGCATACATTCACAACACATTATTCTATTTTTTCACAAGATATAACATTTTGCTAAGGTGAGTTTTACATAGCCCCTTTTCTATTTATCACCGTTTTTGGGGTGAAACATGTTACAACATTCTATATGCAATTCAATCATCAAAGTGTCTATGTGTTTTTCTATGTTGCATTATGTCTTGAACATGACTAGGGTAAGCACAATTCTAGCATAATCATTAACATTGATCAGCCGACGGTATACAATGATAGATCTATTGGACTGATAATCCCACCCGGATACGTGCCTCCTACAAAGGTAGCGTGGGTGTTTGTTATCGCATAACATATTCGAGTGAACCATGAGCGTATGGGATGTACCACATTATAACAGTCACAAGGGTTGATTATGCACTCGATTTACTTCTAGTATGTTTTCACATATGGACTAGACTTGCCATGACACTTGAATTGTACAACATTTTTATTCGATTATCAAAACCTATGTAATTCTCACCAACTTTTGTTGACCCAAAATATTTTCAAACTTAACATGTTTCAGGTTATAGCTTGCTTGAAGATTAGAGTTATTGCTTGAAGATGCGTAGCTAGTATTTTTCATTTTGATGTACAAAATTCTTAGAACAATTGTATGTAATTTATTTAAATCATTTATTGAAATTTATTATTTACCATGAGCTACTGAACAATCATCAATACGTGACATCCCGATGTTTCCGCCATCGGTTGTGGTGTTACAGATTGGTATCAGAGCCATGGTTATAGGGAATTAGGTTATTAGAAAAAAAAAATAATCTAGTCTATAACCATAGGATTTTAATCAGTACTTGCTCCTTTTACTTGCAACCTTACTTGTTTCTATTTTCTATCTCCCTCCTACTTCTTATCCCTACTTTAATCCCTACAAGAAGATTGCTCTCCATCACTGGATCTACTCTTAGACTAATAGGACAAATCCTCAGGTTTAGCCTGAACCACCTTGAAGATCTCGTCGAAGTTCTAGATTTTAATAACGAACACGTGCAATCTGGAAGGGTGAACGCCTGTATTCTGAGTTTTCTGTCTAGGACTGGCATTGCGCATAAATCCCAATCAGACCAGGGACCCGGATGCCTACCTGGGAATTCTTGGGATGAGTGTTCACTTATAGGCTAAAGCATGTCTTCACTATGTTATTAGAATCTAGAAGTTTTGATAAGTCAACGTTTTCGTTTATTCGTTTTAATTAATGAATAAATGATTACACTCACTTTCCTTAAACTGAGCTCTAAAATCCCAAATTTTACAGCCTAAATCAATCCCACTTCATAATCATAAATGGATTTCACAATCACACCTCACCTTACCATCTTAGCCACTTGTTTAAATACTTTCAACACCCTACCCAAATCATATTATTTCATTTCTCCACATGTTACTTATTTTTTTTAAAAACTATAACCTCATACCTTAGCACAAACTAAAGATTTCTAAATCTTGTTGTATTTTCATTACCTAGTAACTTTACAAAGTACATATTTTTGTCAAAAGATGTCCTCGAACTTAAATTCAATTGTTTATTTATTGACGTAACAAACAATTTTCTATATAATGCTTTAAACTATTAAAAATCACTTAATAGAACCTTGATCTTCAAAACCTAATGTCATGTTTGAAATCTCCAACTAAAGGGGATATTTTAATCAAAGCCCACTTAGCTTGTACTATTTAACAACTTTTGCTTTATGTATAAAACCAATTTTGAAAATAAGATTTTTTTTTCATAGAAATAATATCTAGTCTCTAAATTCTCCATCGACACTCACTCATTTTCAACTTGTTCAAATTTTTACAATATTTGGCATATACCACAATCATGTTTTCTTATACACTTGATTATAACCTTTGATCCAAACCCCAAAATTTACACTGCTACATAATCTCCTTACTATAAAATAAACTCTTTATAAACTATCTTCACATTCACTATCTCTCACAACCTTGATTCTGCTTCAAGATTTTTCATCATCGTCTCAACAACTAAATTCATATCCTTCACCTTCTCACACATGAGCTAGTTACCCATGATAACCAAACTATTGAAACTTGATTGTGTGTTGCATCAAACATAATCCTTAGTTATACATGAGGATTCGATTATCTACCATATTTAAACATTTGATACTAGAAATCATGGAATATAAACTATTTGCTATAGACACACCAAGAGTCATTAACCTTGTCTAGGACAACACTATTACAACTCTTGATACTTGATTGTTTATATGTACATATTATCAATTTGCAATTTATGTGTGAAATAATTGGTACACTTAATCAAACAACTGGTAGAGGATGAAGTACTTGCTCAACAGTTAGTTGAGTACCAAATAACCTACTCAACGATTGGTAGAGGTCATCATGCCTGCTCAACGGTCGGTAGAGGCCCTACAACCTGCTCAACGACTGGTAGAGGCTATCGCACCTGCTCAACAATCGGTAGAGGTTCTTACTCACTGACTGGTAGAAGTCTTTTTCCTACTCAACAGTTTGACTCATTTTTTGATACATTGTAAACAATTCAATCACAAGGTTATTTTGCATTACTTACATGTGTGTTTAGAGTCATAGAAGGACACAAAACCCTAATGTAAGGTAAATTGGTGATTGCGGTCCAGAACGTAATCATGAATTTACAGGTACGTTAAAGTAGTGTGAAATTCTAATAAGGTTTTAGTAGTTCATTTGGTTTTCATATAGCCAATCAATTCATGCATTTCTTATAAGATTCCTAAAACATAAGTTTAGTATTTTGCTAGATTCTTATGCTTCTTGCTACTTCAGACGAACCTAATCCAATTCTTAAAACTCACATCTCAAACCTCTTATCCAAATTATTCGAAACAAATTATTCTATTACCTATAAATTCATGTCGTGCCTTAACCCAAACCACAGTTGCCTTAATTTCTACCTAATCAACCTCAAACCTGTGTTTTTAATAACTTCGGGACGAAGTTTCCAAAAGTAGGGGAGACTGTAACATCGCGAATTTCCCCTAATTTTTTTTGATAAAAAGAATGCATTGTTTTAAACAATATATGTTTTAAATACCTTAAACTAATAATTATTTCTATCTCGACACTTTTGTACGTTTTAAAAATATTCCGAGTCACTTTCGGGCTTATATAATCATATTATGAATTTAGAATAATATAGTTTTAGGGAAATAATTGCCAAAAAAGAGATTTGTGTGGACCGGGACTCGAACCCGCGTCCACAGCCAACCAACACACAGTGACAACCAACTGAGCCAACTATCATCTTGTGTAGTATTTCAGAAGAAAATATACTTAACACATTCCTTAAATTGATTAGTCAAAGTCTTAGTCAAACTGTCAAAGTCTTAGTCAAATAGTCAATTCATCATAAAACCTTACTTTATGGTGTTGACCAATTTTAATGGCTAATTGACTCCAAAACTAGTATAAAAACCCACCTATGACCCATTATTCTTTGCACCTCTAAATCGATTGTTATAATCCAATTAAACTTTCCCTCATACCTTTCTTCTATAGTCTATTACTTCTACAATTGAAGCTTTGATTATAAGCTCTTGTAATTGGCGAATTGGAAGCTTGATATTCTTTCTTTTTCGTTTTCTTCGATTTGGACTAGCTACATTGTTGAGTCTTTGGGATTCACCTCGCATACATTCACAACACATTATTCTATTTTTTTCACAAGATATAACATTTTGCTAAGGTGAGTTTTACATAGCCCCTTTTCTATTTATCACCGTTTTTTGGGTGAAACATGTTACAACATTCTATATGCAATTCAATCATCAAAGTGTCTATGTGTTTTTCTATGTTGCATTATGTCTTGAACATGACTAGGGTAAGCACAATTCTAGCATAATCATTAACATTGATCAGCCGACGGTATACAATGATAGATCTATTGGACTGATAATCCCACCCGGATACGTGCCTCCTACAAAGGTAGCGTGGGTGTTTGTTATCGCATAACATATTCGAGTGAACCATGAGCGTATGGGATGTACCACATTATAACAGTCACAAGGGTTGATTATGCACTCGATTTACTTCTAGTATGTTTTCACATATGGACTAGACTTGCCATGACACTTGAATTGTACAACATTTTTATTCGATTATCAAAACCTATGTAATTCTCGCCAACTTTTGTTGACCCAAAATATTTTCAAACTTAACATGTTTCAGGTTATAGCTTGCTTGAAGATTAGAGTTATTGCTTGAAGATGCGTAGCTAGTATTTTACATTTTGATGTACAAAATTCTTAGAACAATTGTATGTAATTTATTTAAATCATTTATTGAAATTTATTATTTACCATGAGCTACTGAACAATCATCAATACGTGACATCCCGATGTTTCCGCCATCGGTTGGGGTGTTACATAGTGTAAGGTAAATCGATGATTACGGTCCGGAACGCAATCATAGATTTACAGGTACATGGGGGTGGTGTGTGATTCTACTTAGGCTATTGGTAGACAATCAGTACGAGTCCAAAGTATCAGTAGTGTGGTGGGTTAGCTGCGGTACACCCTATATATAAGCACGAGCGATACTGCGGGAGCGGCCTAGGAGTCTGACCAAGAACCTACCCATTACTATCTCTTTATTAGACCGTTGACTAATAGCTAGCATTTCCGACAAGAATGTTCTTACACGAGCTTCAATTCGACTTCCTAGAGTCTTTCTCTGGACCATCCACACAGAAAACACAAACTTTCTATACTCTTACACTCTCTGTTAGTCGGCATCTTGTTGCATGTCCTTAATAAAGTTCGGTCAGAAACTTCTCTAAAGTAAAGTAAGCTACTATAACATTGAAAAATATCAAGCGGAAGCGTTTTTGTATTTGATTAGCGGAAACGGTTTTTTATTGGGTTTGGTTAGTTTCAGCCCCGCCGCCAAAAGGCTGCTCGGTTTTCTAATAACCGACTCTCAAACCAACAAGTGAGATTTGTATAAGAGATATGGAGATGGAAGAAGTGTTTTTTTTATTGATAGATAATATTTTGGTTTGGTACAATAGTAAAGGAGAAAACAATCTCCTATAAATACATTCATGAAAAATGGTAAAATAAGAAAAGAGCTAATCTAAAGGCACAAGTCAATGTGCTAGTCTTTGGGCATAAATCTTGGAGGCACAAGTGAAGGAAGACTTTGACTAGAATTATTACTTTGACTAGTCAAATGGTCATGACTTTCAATACTCCCCCTCAAGTTGGAGCGTGAAGGTTACGAACGTCTAACTTGACAAGTGACATTTCTTCTTTTTCGAACACTCCCCCTCAAGTGGAGTGTTTGCGTTTTTTTTTTTTTTTTTGCGGGTTCAAATGAACCCGACTTTTCTTCTTGCGGGTAAAAAAACCCGACTTTTCTTCTTGCAGGTTTAAGAACCCAACTTTTCTTCTTGGAGTTTTAACAAGGCCCGACTTTTCTTCCTGCGAGCTCAAAAGAACTCAACTTTTCTTCTTGCGAGTTCGACGAACCCGACTTTTCTTCTCGCGGGTTCAATGAACCCGACTTTTCTTTTTGCGAGTTCCATTTGAACCCGACTTTTTTTTCTTGTGAGTTCAAAGAACCCGGCTTTTTTTTCTTGTGAGTTCAAAGAACCCGGCTTTTTTTTTCTCGCTGGTTCAAATGAACCCGACTTTTCTTCTCGCGGGCTCAAAAGAACCCGACTTTTCTTCTCGCGGGTTCAAAGAACCCGACTTTTCTTTTCTCGCGAGTTCAAAGAACTCGAGTTTTCTTCTCGCGGGCTCAAAGGAACCCGACTTTTTCTTCTTGCGGGTTCAAGGAACCCGACTTTTTTTTTTGGTCTCTTTTTTTTGTCTTCGTTCTTCTCCATCTTGTGCCCCTTCCTTTTTTTTTTTTTGACTTTCTCCTCCCGTGCTTTTACTTTTCCCCTTTTATTTATTTATTTATTTATTTATTTTTCCTTTTCTTTTTTTTCTTCTTTCGAGCAGGATAGTAACCCGCTCTGATACCATGAAAAATATCAAGCGGAAGCGTTTTTGTATTTGATTAGCGGAAACGGTTTTTTATTGGGTTTGGTTAGTTTCAGCCCCGCCGCCAAAAGGCTGCTCGGTTTTCTAATAACCGACTCTCAAACCAACAAGTGAGATTTGTATAAGAGATATGGAGATGGAAGAAGTGTTTTTTTTATTGATAGATAATATTTTGGTTTGGTACAATAGTAAAGGAGAAAACAATCTCCTATAAATACATTCATGAAAAATGGTAAAATAAGAAAAGAGCTAATCTAAAGGCACAAGTCAATGTGCTAGTCTTTGGGCATAAATCTTGGAGGCACAAGTGAAGGAAGACTTTGACTAGAATTATTACTTTGACTAGTCAAATGGTCATGACTTTCAATAAACATTGCCCTGCTCTAACCAGTTACATACTTTTCCCAAACCTTGCTCATTATAAACTCTAAATTCTCTAACCTTGGGTCAAACTTTAAGGATTTTCAAACTCTTATTTTGGGTATTAAACAACTACTTCAAACTTTGTCAAATCATGGTTGATGCATTTCTAAAGATCTACTTGCCTTTTTACAAATGTCTTTTGTTTCATGGAAACCTTCACTTGAAAGTAATTTCAGGACGAAATTTTCTAAAGTAGGGAGACTGTGACAACCTGCACCCTTCACTTTTCATAAATGTGCATAATTGGTTCCTCAACTATTTCAAAATTTTCATTTTTAACCCTCGTATTTTAATAGGACCAAAATTCACAATTTAATAAAACTTATAATTTTTATAAGTAAAAGTATATTCGTTTTATACTCACATCTACACCCGAGCACGTATGTTTCAGACCTTGATACTCAAAGCCCTTAATTTTCGGTCCTAAAACAACTTAGAAACAGAAGGAAACAAGTCTATAACTTAAAATTGATTAAACTACAAAAAATATTTTTTTTAGCCCTCGCGGTCCGCTGAGACAGTCAAACAGTCAAAGTCCCAGTCAAAGTCTTAGTCAAAGTCTCAGTCAAAATCCTAGTCAAATAGTCACCTATGACCCATTAAAACCTTAATTGAATCCAAAACTAGTATAAAAACCCACCTATGACCCATTACACTTTGCACTTCTAAATCGATTGTTTCAATTCGATTAAACTCTCCATTATACCTTTCTTCTAGAGTATATTAGTTCTACATTTGAAGCTTTGATTATAAGCTCTTGTAATTGGCGAATTGGAAGCTTGATATTTTTTTTACTATTCGGTTTCTTTTCTTCTAAATTGGACTAGTTTCGTTGTTGAATCTTTGGATTGCTCGCATTTTCACGCTCGCTTAGTCATCTAGTCATTTGGCGAAAGTGAGTATTTCCTATCCCCTTTTTGTCTTTATTCACTTTTGGGGTGTTACATGTACACTTACACAAATTACAAATACAAGTTCACATTTTTACAATACAATTCTAGTACTATGTGCATTTTCTTACAAACGTGCTTTATGCTTAGACATTACATGTAGAATACATTTGTACTTAGTGAAATCATTAACATTGTACAAGCCGACCTTAACATTGGATAGCGCTATTGGATTGACAACCCACCTAGGTTGATTCTCCCCCTTTTTAATCGGAGAATCCATGGTCATTGTTAAGTTATTATCCATTTATTGGATAAGTACACCGCCATTCATTTTAGTACATTTATACAGTCACAGGATTGATTTCGCTCATTTGTATGATACATAGTTTACATAAATGCACTGTAGCTTTGCACTTGAATTGTATAACATTTTTCCAACTTACTATATGTATTAAAACTAGGAATGCTCACCAACATTTCATATGTTGACAAAACTTATTTTGTACATGTTTCAGGTGCAGTTTGATCTTAGTTCCATAGCATTGGATTTTAGTGCTTGCTTTTAATAATTTATTTCAAATTTCATGTTTTGTTCAGACTTATGTATTTTTCACATTTCATCCATGTAAGACATTTTAAATTATTCAATAATATATTTACATTTTAGTACCATGTGCTTTTGAACAATCGTCACTACGTGACACCTCGATGATTCCGCCATCGGTTGGGGTGTTACACGCAATCAACCACCAATATAGTCTAGTCCTCCACCTACTCTTTGTCAAGAACAGGAGAAGCACTAGACTGGGAGGGGGCTTGAAGGGATAGGGTACCTAATCCTGGCGCAGAATGCAACCCTATCCCATAAAATACACCAATTACAAGAAAGTCGTGAAACCCAATCCGCGAAAAATAACTTCACTCCAAAAGCAACATCAATCTCCTGATGTCCACGGAGCAACATCAATTTCTTGATGTCCATGGAGAAAAACCTGCGTGGGATAACATGACTACGCGTAGGATCACATCAGCTGGGTGACATCATCATCGCAAAGAAATCTCATTGCGTAAACCTACACGGAATATTCAACTAGCATCATCTTTTAGTATGAGGATGTACGGAAGACCATGAACGAAGAAGATCTGGTCAAACGCTAAGCGAGCTCTGCGCCAACCGGAGACCAACATGTGTCACGGGTGGTCCAACAACCCCGGACAATGAACAGTGATATGACTGCTCCCATGCTCCCTCCCCCCCCCCATGCTGATGTGAATAGTACACATCAGAGTACTGTGCATGCATGTCCACCTGCTGCCAGACGTCACATCGGACGCCACCAACTGGTCAACCATGATGTGTCAGGAGGAAGCGCCGTCTGCGCCCAATCACATAGCGACACGTGGAATTCCGATAGAATGAATCATGCTTTCTCTCACACCAGCATTAATTACCACGTGTTCTCTCACCTACTTCATGGGCTGAAGATAATTAGATCCGGAACTTAGGCCCAAAATCACCATCTCCACCATGGGCCACAACGGTTGGCCCATGCTTTCCCTGTAAAAAGGAGGTTACCTCTCCTTTTTCAAGGGTCGAACAACTCATACAGAAAATAGCACAAAGAGAGATAGCTTTAGAGCATTTGTAATAATTGTCTTTGTATTCATTCAAGCAATAAAAGATATCTGCTTTCAAAGTGGTCGTAGGTCGAACCAGACCGAACCACTTACATCTTTGTGTTCTTGCATTCTCACACACTTCATTCTTCTCATACCTTCTAGGGTTCGGATTTGGCCATTAGTGCGAACGAAGGATTATAACCTGAGCAAACACGAGTATCAAACCAAACCAAACTTACTCACCTTTTAGGGTAAGATATACCTGTTGTTTCTTCAAATATAAAGTTTGAGCTCACTCGCTTGACTATGTTGTGGCTCAAGGTGACCACAAACTTTATTCAATTTTTTTATTAATAAAATATTAGTATAAATATAATAAAAACATTATATTAAATAACATAAAAAACATTACATTAGATAAAAATTAAAAAAAAAATTACAATAAATAAAAAAATCGTTACAATAAAAAACATTACACTAAATAAAAAAACATTACATAAACATTAAATATCTAGAAAATATAAAACCTAACGTAATGTTGGACGTAACATTTGCCATGCCAAAATATGCGTAAAATCGTGCTCGGTCTCCGAAACATACTCCACGTGAGTGAATGTATGACCGTCTTCTTTTTCGTTGGGGAGTTCGTTTTTGACTTTTTTTTTGTAAAATCTTTCGAATTTTTGACACTTCGATTTAACGTCGTTATACTTGTGGGATATTGAATCTCAACTACGTTTTGTTCCCCCGACAAGCTGACCACATTCAGCTAAAACTTTAGCCCATTGTGGAGCCTGACTTCGACTACCCCGACTAGTCGAAGCGCCATCGCCTTGCACGTTGTTGTACGCGATGATTAACGCAAGTTCTTCCTCCTCCATCCACTGCACCATCGTTTTGATTGAGTTGAAGAAGAAGAAGAAATTAAAGTTTTGAATGTGATTGTAGAAGAAAGTGAAGGTTGAATGTTGAAGAAGATGATGAAAAATGGTAAAAATGGAAGGTTAAGTGTGTGTATATGTATATATTAAAAGAAAATTGATTTAAAAACAAAGATTTTTCAAATGGTCACAATGTCGTTAGCGAATGTGAGCGCGCATGCGTTCATGTGAGGTGTTTGTCGTGTTCGCGAGCCATGTGGCTCGTTGGCTGGCTCGCGGGATAGTCTAACACTTCAAGTGAGATATTTTTATTTACCTTTTGACGTGAATTTCTGTAACGTTTCTAAATTGATTGGTTGTCTCAATTCCATTTCTATAAACTTTTCATTTTTTTAAACAGCCTGACGCTCATCTCTATATACACTATTGTAACACGTTTTTTATCTACATTTAAAGCCACCCACTGTAATGTGCAGCTATCCTGATTATCTTTTAGTAAATTATGTTTGAATAACTTAACTTTCACATACAACGCCATAACTTTTCTTAAAACTTTGATTATAACATCGCATCATGCGAACCCGCTAGGTTAAACTCAAACCCATAACATTTAATAATAACTTTCATAAATATATAAATAAAATTAAAAAAAAAACACTAGAAGACACCAAACTCACTTCTTACCCAAACCTAACATCAATCAACATTCAAACATGACCCATCATGTTTTCCATTTAAAGCATCAAACTCACACACAAACTTTATATTAAATATAGTATTCATAAGGTACATTCACAGCCACTAAAATTTCAAGACTCTCAAAATAATCAACAACCACTAAAACTTAACTCATTCCTAGCCACAAAAAACTTATATAGTGTATCAAGTAGTGTCACCAATCTATTGTCTTCAAACTCCAAAAAAATCTTTCTCCTTATCTTCATCTCCTTCATCAATCATCACCCTATATTCTAAGGTTCATATCCATTGATCTAAAACATGAAGATCCAATGTGACGTGTGTGAAAAAGCTCCAGCAACATTAATCTGTTGTGCAGATGAAGCAGCACTATGTGCAACATGTGACGTAGAAGTTCATGCAGCAAACAAGCTAGCAAGCAAGCACCAAAGGCTGTTACTGAACACGTTATCAGACAAGCTTCCTGCATGTGATATATGTCAAGAAAAGACTGCGTTTATATTCTGTGTAGAGGACCGAGCTTTGTTCTGTCGTGACTGTGATGAGCCTATTCATTCAGCTGGTAGTCTTGCGGCTAATCATCAGAGGTTTTTGGCTACTGGGATTAGGGTGGCGGTTGGGTCTGGTAATTCGGGTGTGGAGTGTGGGAAGAACTGCCGTGAACCGCCGCCGCCGGTTGTGGCGGTGCCGGAAAGTGTGCCGGTGCAGCAAGGTGGTGGGTATGGGTCGCCGGCGTGGGCTGTTGATGATCTGCTGCAGTTTTCTGATTTTGAAACATCGGATAAGGTAACTTTTTTTAAGGACAATATTTTTTACATTTATTTTTAGCAGTGGCGGATCTAGAAATGAATTTCAGTAGTAACGTTTTTTTTATTTTTTTCATTTTCAAATTTCGTAAAAAAAAAAAACAATTTTTTCACTAATTTTCCACTACGCGCGAAGTGAAGCAGCAACGGACACCGCACCTAGTTATACACTAGATCCGCCGCTGAATTTTTAAGAATAAATTATATCCGGGAAGTTTCTCGGGAACAACAAATCTAATATGAGGTGTTTTGATTATATTCCGGAAGTTTTTCGCGAACAACAAATCTAATATGAAGTGTTAAAATATGTGTTACGATTTAGGATAGAAATTAACGTGTGTATATATGATATTATTAGTTTTGATTGGTTACGTGTGAAATTTGGCAAGTTTGAAAAGGCGTATTTGAAATTAATCTGAATTTTTAATGCAACTTGCAACAAAGTTAAGTAGGAGTTTTAAAAATCATCTATTCTATAGGCTCGTCACTTTTGTATTTTTTTTGTTTAGATGAATGAATTTTAAACTAATGACAACTTGCAACAAAGTTAAGTAGGAGTTCTAAAAATCAAGATTACTTTTATGTGCGAGTTCTATAAGCTCAGCTCAATTTGAACTTTTAATGAGCTGCTTTCTAGTAGTGGGTTACATTCGTGCTCTGCGGCAGGAGGTCAACTTGATTTTAAATAAATTTTAAATTTAAATGGTAACATGTTTTTTTGTTTGTAAAATATAATAATTAAAAAACGAACGAAAGTTATAAGATGAAAACAAAACGATTGGGTTAAGGCGTATATTATTTGTAGTGTAAGGGGTTATTTGAAACCTAAGAAAAAAATTAAAACACTATAACATTGTAGTAGCTATATTGATTTTAAATTGCCTTTTAATGTAACTTATAATTATAGTTGTAAACTTGTAATTATAAAAATGAAAGTTTAAAAGAAATTGATCTTTTATATATGTTAGAAGCTCGTTTACAAAGCCAGCCAAGCGAACTTGGCTCGCTAAAAAACGAGTTGAATTCAACGTATCAAGCAGCTGAGTTTTTTGAACTAACACCATCCCATTTATACATATCAAAGTTATTTCACATGAATCTATTATCACTATCGAAATCTAATTCCATTTATTATTTGATTTGCAGAAAGAACAACTCGAATTCGGAGAACTCGAGTGGTTAACCGACTACGATGTCTTTGGCGATGCAGCCGCTGAAGTCCCCCAGCTTCCGGCTTCGCAGCCGATCAACACGGGCTCATACAGACAAGCAAAGCTATACTCATCAAGTAACAAGAAACCAAGATACGATCTATCGTATATTGAAGATGATGATGAGCACAACTTCATGGTCCCTGATCTTGGCTAGACTAAAAGATATGTTTCAAAAATATCTGTTTTGGTCCTCGTATTTTAAATAATTGTGTTTTGGTCCCCTCTCTTTTAGAATGATCTATTTATCGCCATATATTACCGTTGATTTAACGAGGGTGTTATCTGTCACTCTTTCAGTGATGGGTATACTGCGGCAAGTTAGCGATGGGCTGAAAGTGTATATCATGAATATTAAGAGGACCAGTTATTAATGAGTTGAAATCAACATTATGGATGTATCATGTATGATATAATTTATATTTTTTATGTAGTGTTGCTATGTAACTTTTTTTATATTGAGTTAGTATGACTTAGTATGTCAGTTTTATGTTGTAATGGTTTTTAAAGAATATGGATTAATTGTTTGCTCTCTTCTCATTGATCTCATCATAATATATGTAAATCTTTAAATTTAGGGAGAAAGCAATTATCAAAAATAATTACAAGATAATCTAACTAAATTACATTAGGAATATTCTAGAGCTATTCTATTACACCCCCGCAGTCGAAACATGAGGAGGTCGTATGTTGAGACTGGACCTGAAATCATCGAATAACACTCTTGGCAAGCCTTTGGTAAAGATGTCTGCTATTTGGAACCTCGTAGGAGTGTGCAAGATGCGTACATGACCCCGTTGAACTTGTTCACGAACAAAATGTATGTCCAGCTCAATGTGTTTTGTAACTTGATGTTGCATAGGATTACTAGACAGATAAATGGCACTGATGTTGTCACAATAGACCAGAGTGGCAGTGGTAAGAGGGTGATGAAGCTCTAGTAAGAGATTCCGAAGCCAACATATCTCTGCAACCACATTCGCAACTGCTCTGTATACGGCTTCTGCACTGGAACGAGAGACAGTTGATTGCCGCTTAGAGGACCAGGAAAGAAGGTTAGATCCCATGTAAACACAATAGCCAGAGGTAGAACGGCGAGTGTCTGGGCATCCTGCCCAATCCACATCAGTGTAGGCACGGAGAGATAAGGTAGTACACGATGTTAAAGTCAAGCCGTGGGTGGAAGTGCCCTGTAGATATCTGATGACACGCTTTAAGGCGTTCCAATTATCAACTGTCGGGGCATGCATGTGTATGCAGATCTGTTGTACGGCATAACAGATGTCTGGTCTGGTAAACGTGAGGTGCTGAAGTGCACCTGCAAGACTACGATACAAGGTAGGATCTTCAAAAGCAAAACTAGAGGCGTGACTCAGTTTCGGCTTCGTGTCAACTGGTGTAACAACAGGGTTGCACGACTGCATACTTGCTTGAGCAATAATGTCGGTTTCATAGGATTGTTGAGATAGGAACATTGTATTGCCGGTTCTGGTGACAGTAATACCTAAGAAGTAGCTTAGGGGACCAAGATCCTTCATGGAAAATTCGGCAGCTAAATGCAACACGAGTTTTTGGCGCAAATTATCCAAAAACATGGTCAAGATGATATCATCGACATAAATTAATAAATAGGCCGTGTCACCCCCGTGATTGTATGTGAAAAGCGAGTTATCACACTTACTCTGCATAAATCCGATGGAGATAACAAAATCAGTGAATCGTTGGTACCATGCTCGATGTGCTTGTTTTATACCGTAAAGTGACTTTTTGAGAAGACAAACATGATCCGGGTAATCTCTATGACGAAAACCCATGGGTTGATACATATAAACGGTCTCATTGAGGTTGCCATGAAGGAAAGCATTGGTGACATCCAGTTGATGGATTGACCATGATTATGAGAAAGCTAGAGTAAGAACCATCCAGATAGTAGCCGGTTTTACAACCGGGCTAAATTTCTCGCCACAATCAGCGCCTACCTCTTGATTTCGACCATCACATACCAGTCGAGCCTTGTACCATTCCAAAGTGCCATCTGACCTGTATTTATGCCTGAACAACCACATACTACGAATAACATGCATGTGTGCCTGCCTCGGCACTAGTTCCTAAGTTTTATTTTCAAGTAAAGCATTAAATTCGTTTGTCATGGCAGAGTACCAATTCGGATTAGTAAGGGCGTCCTTTGGGTTTTTGGGAATGGGAGAGATGGTGTGTGTGACGTTCGGCAAAATTAAGGTAAATCCGTACGCAATTAATATATGTAATTAACTGTTCTAAGCAAGAATTTATATCAATTAAGTATAATTGAGTATTCGGAAAATAGCGTAGTCCAATAGATGGCATAGGAATGCCTTAGTTTAAGTAGAAGTGCGAAGGAATCGCATAAGAATAAACTAGTCCGAAACGGACGTTGGTGATTACCCGGCGATAATTAAATAACCGAAAACGATCTCGAATGCCGGGATATAAAATAAAGGGTATTTTATGAAATATAAAGTGTTTTGGAACCCCAAAACAATAAATGAAAACTCCGAATTAAAATCTCCCGGTAGCGAATAAAGTTCACGTATCGCACCCGATACGCGTAAAATATATAATTTCACCCGGTAAGAGCCTAAATAACTTACCAATACTTAAACTAGGCTATGTTTAAGGGTAATTGAAAGCTAGTTATATGTCCGAAATAGCTCGTAATAAGAACACGCAAAAACCCGAAAAACCCTAACCGAACCGATTCGAAACTAACTAAATAATTGCAAGATATTTTTGGAACATAATATAGGACCCACAAGGCCTTTTTTGGCCAGCCATGGGAGTCCCCATAGCCACCCTAATGTTGGCAAGAATGAGGCACATTATGATGATGTTTTAGCATGCTTATGGATAAGTCTTATCATGGCATCTAAATATCCTTCATAAGAAAGCTTATCCTTTATTTGTATCACTAAACAAACACAAAAAAACAACCATTTTGCTGCTGAATCTGCCGTTACTTTTCAGCCATAACCACCTTGATTTTCAAGTTAATAACACACAAAAATCACTTAATTCAAACCCACATTCAAGTGTGTTCAAGTGCTTTGGAGCTTAACCTTGGAAGACGCACATAACCCCTTCATAATCTAGTGTTTTTGTGACTTCCCTAGCCTTGTGCTAGTAGTAAGTTTCTTAAAACTCATCTTGTTTAAGTTTTATTTATTTATATGCTTAACTTGCAAGTTGTTTTTAGGGTGCTTTTAACCAAATATTTTAAACAAGGTTTTGTGTGTTTTCTAAAAATGAAATGAGACGTTTACAAAGATGGTCATAAACATGAGTTTTAGGATGGTTGGTGATATTATTTTGTTACAAACATATTGTATGTTCTAGTATTTTTTTTTTTTTAGAAGTTGTTTAGGATGAAAAACATAAAATAACACCTAATACACCTAAAAATGGTTTTGATCATCATATTGTGACTAATGGAACTATTTGAACATGAAATATGTGTAACAAAATGTAATGAAGCTAAAATCACAAAAATAAAGTTGTAGACTTTCAAAATACAAGTATGAACAAATAGACTCCAAGACTTAAATCAAACATGTTAGTAGACTTAAAATGACCATACGAGACTAATAAAAGTGTTGGATAGTGAAAAGAACACTTATTGTAAATTTTGACATGTTCAAGTTTACTAGTCGTCATAGAAATTATCATTTTTATAAGTCTTGGGAATAATATGTAACTTTTGTAAAGATAGAGGTTTGAAAAGTAACTTGGAAAGTCCATGGGTGTAAAATGTGATTTTGGAAACTTTATGTTGAAAAATGTAACTTTGGAAAGTAAAAGGTTAAGAATGAAAAGTTATATTCTAAAAGGGTTGCTTTTGTAAAAGTAAGGAAACTTACACAAATATTTATTTTGTAAGAATGATATTTTTATAAAAAGTGTTTTATAAAAATATAAAGTTGCTACAAGTGTTGGAAAATATAAACACTAATGTTGTTGTAAGAAAAATGATAACTTAAATGACTTGGGATGTTTTATATAAAAATATGCACTTTTACATTTATGGGGATGTACAAGTGTTGTAAGAATTTTTAGGAATAAAACATCCAAGTTAATATATTTTCAATAAATATATTTTCGAAAGTAGGAAAATGCGTAAACCGGCAAGTAGTATGATTTCTTACAAAAAAAAATGTATATATAAGTTAAGAAATCGGGGAAGCGAACGTATGTTAATGCGACGAGCTATCGGACAAAGTGTAAAATGAACAAAGTGTAAAACGAACAAGGTATAAATCGGACAAAAAGTAAATCGGACGGATAAGTATACAAGTATAACTTCCTACAAGATATGAGTATACGTTATTGCGACGATTACGGACTAATTATTCCAAGTAAGAAAATAAGTATATATTTTGTGAACAAAATATATATAACGATGATAAAGGGTGAAAAATATACATAAACACTTTCCTAAGTGTTGGAAGTAAGATGGGAGAATTTCTAAGAAATAAAATAAGTTAAGTATGTTATTATAAGTATATGTATACTTATGTGAAAAATAAATACTTAACATAAAATGAATCTCGTTCGACAAGATCTTTGTATATTTATTTTTATGGGGAAATAAATATATAATAAAAGTGAGTCGAGTCGGAAGATATAACGAAATATTAATACAAGTTAGTAAATACATATTGATAAATATATTTAAAGATCATGGCGTGTAAGGAAAACGAGCAATGATCGGGGTTCGCGATGACGAAACCAACTAACTTGGAAATTAATAGCAACGATTATAATATAAGTTAAGTGAAACTTGTAACTGGGTAAATCATCACCAACGGACCTAAGACTAGGGTATATTCCTAATTAAACCGTAAGTATAAACGTGGTGTCGGGAGTTGGGGAAAGACAACTTGCCAGTAAGACACGCACTTTGAGACCGGTGCCTTATTATGTTAGGACACATGTAGGTGGTCTCGCATTGGACTTGGCAAAGACTATTTTTTGATTTCGTGACACGCTTGAGGTGAGTTTTCACGGCCCCTTTTATATTTTACTATTTTTAAACTTGGGGGAAAGATATGTAAGAAAGTATTAAATGTGCGATAACATGTAAAAGTATGAAATGGTACATAAGATGGGCACATGGGTAACGGTAAAGTCACATGGGACGTGAAGTCTCCGCAGTTAACTGTAACCATTTATACAAAGGGATGTAGCCGTAGAATATGGGAATAGTACTATTGGTTCTTGACGAGACCCACACCGGTTGATTAGCGATCAACACGGA
Organism: Ambrosia x helenae; assembly: GCA_030844895.1. Classification (NCBI taxonomy): domain Eukaryota; kingdom Viridiplantae; phylum Streptophyta; class Magnoliopsida; order Asterales; family Asteraceae; genus Ambrosia; species Ambrosia x helenae. The sequence continues at coordinate 20,061,119 of CM061225.1, read as the reverse complement.
AGGACCACGGGGTGCGACGATATTCTAAATTAGTTGTTACCATGTAAAAAACTTGCAGGGCAAAGTAAAATAGTCTTGTTTTGGTTACGGGCCTATGAGGATTCCATCGGTATTAGGACTTGCAACCCTAATAGCATATGTAGCACATTTCTTATTTCGTTATGCGCACTTATTTACACATGAATGTTAATTTATTTGTGTGTCAAAACCTGTGAAACTCACCAATATATTTATATATTGACGTTTTCCCTAACATATCTTTCAGGTAACTAAGAATTTGAAGGCGTGCAATGGCTAGGGCGGGCGAAATAAAAACAAGGCGGACTTTTGTTAGGGATTTACTAATATTTCCTATGCGATTGGGAAATAGTTGAAAATCCTTATTTTGTTAAAAACTACATTTTGGGACGTGTATCTAAACAAAATACTTTCCGCCATCTAATGAATGTTTATTTTCTAAATTATGTGTTTGTTTAATCTTGGCTATGAAACATTTCTCTTTCGCGTCCACGCCACGTGTTTCCGTCGTTGTCGTGGTGTGACAGTATGGGTGTGAAGGTTGAATATTTGTTTAGGTTTGGTGATACCCGGCATTGCACGTATACGCATTGTGCGAGTTGGTGGTGGGGGCGGGTTTGGGATAGGTACCGATGGTGAAGGGTAGTCCAATTGTGCTGGAGGGGTGGGGGCCTGGTTCGGGTAATCTTGGGATTGGGTTGGTGAGTTTGGGGCCAAGGCGGGTGGAGGGCCGGATGTTGGGCTGTGTGGATCAGGGTGGTTTTTGTTGGGTGGTTGGGCCGAAGTGTTGGGTTGGGTAGGAATGGAAGTTGTGGCAGGTTGGGTATTGGTTTGGTGGTTAATGGGCTGGGCCGAAGGATTTGCAGTTTGGTGGGTGAGGTATGGGCTTAGGGGTTCATCTAGAAAATTGTAGGTTTGAAGCGTTGATCGGGGTTTATTGGAAAAGGGGAATATTGTTTCATCAAAAAGGACGTGGTGACTAATAGTAATTTTGTTGGTGGTTAGGTCGAGGCACTTGTATCCACGATGATTAGATGGATAGCCAAGGAAGACACAGGGTGTATATCGGTATTCAAGCTTATGGATGCTGGTGTGAGGAATTAAAGGGTAGCATAGGCAACCAAAGACCCTAAGGTGATCATAAGTGGGATGGGTATGATAATGGTTATAGGTGGGGGTTTGAAAATTGTGCACTTTGGAGGGAATGATGTTTAGAAGGTATGTGGCAACTTCAAGGGCATGATGCCAATAAATGTTTGGCATTGAGGATTGGGCTAGGAGGGTTCTCATGATGTTGTTAATGGATCGGATTTTGCGTTCGGCTTTGCCGTTTTGGGAGGATGTGTGGGGGCAAGAAAAATGAAAATGCATTCCGTTTAATTTGCAAAAGGTTTGAAACTGGTGGTTCACATATTCTCGTCCATTATCACATTGGAGTTATTATATTTTTATGTTGAATTGTGTTTGGAAAAATGTTGTGAAAATGGTGAACATTGAGAATACGTCAGATTTGTTTGTTATGGGGTAGGTCCACAAGAAATTGGTGTAGTCATCTAAAAACAAGACATAATAACGGTGTCCCCCATTACTGATAATGGGAGAAGTCCAAACATCGCTGTGAATAAGATCAAATGGCATTAAAGTACTTGTAAAAGAAGTTGCAAAAGGGAAACGGACATGTTTCCAAAAAATACAAGCAGGACAAACTTTATTATTTTTAGAACTACATTTTATTGAAGTAGAAGTTTTTGAAGATTGTAAAATAGCTGGGCCTGGGTGACCGAGCCATTGATTCCAGATATTGATGTGTTGCAAAACACATCTCTTTTCTAATGTATTTTGTATATTATTTGGTCATGTTTATAGTCGTTTCGTGTCATTTTTATTATGTATTTATTTATTTTATTATTTTATAGGTGATCGTGGAAAATGAGCTCAAAACGAAAGAATTTTTATCGAGACACGAACACTTGAGAGTAGGTGGTCATGGACGTTGGAACGTAAACGAGGAACTTTGGTCGAGCCAAGAACACCCGATACGAGTGGTTGGAGTTAATACTAATAATTATAATAATAATACAAAAAAAAATATAAAATAAATAAAAAAAACAAGAGAATTCGTGAGGCCACCCAACAAGTCAACATGATTGGAGGGTATCATTATTTTATCTTGGGGAGCACGTCATCTAACAGGGGCCATGAGGGTTTAGTGGAATATTATATATCGATTGAACATCTATATTGAAGATATTGGGCAGCCGCCAAAAAGCAAAAGCCTCTGGACGACATCGAAAAAAAAAGCAATTGAAGAAAGAGGTCGCACAGCATAATTCTAAAAGAAAAAAAGAGGGATTGAAGGCCAGGAAGGCTCGGGTTCGACTATTATAATTTTTAGTTCATATATTTATTTACTTCGTGTTTATAAATATTGAAACAATGACTATGTTTTATCTTGAACCTAAGTTTTTGTCTTTTTCCATGATCGTTATTGGCTAAACCTTTTATGGCTACCTAGGTTGTATGATGACTACATGTTAAACTTATAGCTTTCGGTTTATGGATTATTTTTGAATGGTTAATGTTTAGGTAACGATTTGGTTGGTGTTTATTATGATGTGTGTGCGTACTTAAGTCTAATTTATTATTTTTGAGAGTTCCATAAACGTCTTAGTGAATGTCTTTCATGTTTGGATGTTTATTAGGGTTACCTGCTTGGTGCTTGTAGCTTAGTTTATAGTTTTGGTACCAAAAGCCATAGGAACTTGATTAGAGAATTTAGAGGACTTAAGTATTCTTCCATTCTTGAGACCGGGAGGTGATGGAATGTTGGGTTGTCTAGAGCTTTAGGTGTTAGGTTTTGGGTGAGACCGGGAGGTGATCCTTTCCTAGTTTCTTTAGTTTCCTGCAATTCCAAGTCATAGTTAACCCAATTAAGTTACTCCTTTACATCTTCAGGTGTATTGTGATTAGAGAGACCGGGAGGTGATCGAGTCATTAGAGTACCTTTACATTCTTAGTGAGGTGAGACCGGGAGGTGATCCGAGCTAGATAACCAGTGTTTTATTTCTTTAGGATTCTTTGGGGTGTGTTGGTGAGACCGGGAGGAGATCTAGCACGTCTTAGGGCTTCTTAAGTTATCTTTAGAATCTGGTAGCCATTCAGTTTTCCATTACCGAGAGTTGTGAGTTTGCATGTAGGATTCTTGGCCTAGGTAGTTGCCTTCCTATCCTGATATTTTCCTCATTTATCCGTGCTGTCTATTTATCCTTATTTATTTATTTTATTTAATTATTAAAAACCAAAAATCAACTTTTAAACCATTTATTTTAAGTCTTAGTCGAGTCTAGTTTCGTTTTCTAGTTGTGTCCTGTGGGTTCGATACTCGGACTTACTTAGTCTGTACTGCATTGATAGGTACACTTGTCTGTCGTGTGGTCTAGTTTAGTTGAGTCTGTTTTATATTACTAGGTGTCTAGGTTAGTTTATATTTTTAGACCATACATAGCACATCAAGTTTTTGGCGCCGTTGCCGGGGACACTTGGTGATTGCGAAATTAGCTTTGATTAGGACGTCATGATTAATTGGTCTTATTTGAGTCTTTTTGGTTTTTAGTGTGTCTAGAGAGTCTTAGGTTTTTATTTTCTTTTTGTGTTTTTTTTATATATATATATATATATTTTTTTTTTGTTTATATTTCATTTATCTTTGTTCTTCTTTACGCGTTTTATTTTTCTATCTGTCTTGCAGTTTTATGCCACGTACTCGTTCGCAGGGACCATCTGAGCCGATCATACCAAAGCCCGAGCGAGACATTGCTGACATTCGGAGGGAACTTCGTCGTGCTATCAACCGAACCAAAAAGGTACGTTTTTCTCTCCCTGCTACTATCATGGGCGACGCTCAACCACCTAGACGTACTGTCCACCAGATGGCCTGTGAGGGAGCCACGGGAGTGAGAACTCCCATTACTCGGGCTGCCATGCCCAATAACCACACTTGGCAGATCCCCTCACACGTTATCAACACCATCGCCCATACCGCCCAGTTCAATGGCCTGGATGATGAGGATGCTCCAGGCCATCTGTCCCGTTTTGTGCGCATTTGTGACACCTTTGGTCTGACAGGTGTCACCCCAGACACGATCTATCTTAGAGTTTTTCCATTTTCTCTGTCTGGGCGTGCTGCCACTTGGTTGGATACTCTTCCCCAGGATTCCATCACTACCTGGGAAGACTTGAAGACCAAGTTTCTAAAAAAATATTATCCTCCTTCTAAGGCCGCTCGCATTAGGGACCAGATCCACTCGTTCCGAATGGATCCAGACGAGCCATACCACTTGGCCTGGGAGAGGTTCAACACTTTGTTGAACAAGTGTCCCCAGCATGGACTTTCTGATTGGGCCCTTGTAGAGAAATTCTACAATGGCCTTACTTATGCTACGCGACAGATGTTTAACACTGCTGCTGGGGGACACATTATGGATAAAAAAGACCCTGATGAGTGTAAGGACATGTTTGAGAGTTTTGCTCTAGCTGAACAGCAGACCCCAGCCCACGGGGATTCCATCCCAGTTACTAGGACTACCTCCTCCACTACTAGAGGTGTTCATCAGGTCACTCCTGAGACTAGTATGGCTGCTGCTATAGAGGCTTTAGCGAGAGAGGTTAAAGAGCTTAAGATGAGTGCACGCAAGTGTGAGATTTGTAGGGGTGGACACGACACCATAGACTGCCCAGTAGGAAACCGTGAGCATGTAGATTATTTGGGTAGTTCTAACCGGGGAAATGGTAATAATTATAACTCGGGGTGGAGGAACCAATCTAATTCTGGGTGGAGGTCTGATAGAGGAGACATAGGTGATAGTTCAGGTTCTAGTTTGAAGAGGATAGAGGAGATGATAGCTAGTCAGAGTCAGATGCTCACTCAGCTGGTTGCAAAAGACCAGCAAACCACTCAGAAACTTGAGGAGCATGACCTAATGCTTAGGAACCAGCAGAATACTTTGTTAGACCTAGAGAGAAAAATAGGAGATATTTCACAGAAACTCTCTGTTAGGTCACCAGGTACTTTCCCTAGTAACACTGAGGAGAACCCTAAGGGTACAGTGATGGCTGTGAGCACTCGTAGTGGTAGGGGTGCGACTGAGAGAGTAGAGATACGGTTGAGGATAAAGAGGAACCGGTAGATGAGGAGATAGAGTTAGAGACACCTGCTAGGAAACCTTCTAGGGTAGCTACATCCAGTCCTGTGTCTAGCAGTGAGGGTCCTTCTGAGAGAGTGGTGGTGGATAGAGAGAGTGAGAGGCAGGTAGAGCCCACTAGAGTGTATAAGCCCACTGCTCCTTATCCAGGTAGGTTGTTGCAGAATAAGATAGATCACCAATATGATAAATTTATTGAACTTATTAAGCAACTTAAGGTGAACCTACCCTTCATAGAAATCCTCCAGAGCATGCCTAAATATGTTAAGTTCCTCAAGAACATCATGGCTAATAAGAAAAAGCTTGAGGAACTTTCACAGGTTAGTTTGAGTGAGGAGTGTTCTGCAGTCTTGCAGAATAAGCTGCCAGTTAAGATGGATGATCCTGGTAGTTTTATCATTCCATGTTCCATAGGTGACCTGTCCATTAAGAATGCTCTTGCTGACCTAGGTGCTAGTGTTAATTTAATGCCATACTCCATTTTTAAGCAACTAGACCTAGGAGAACTTAAGCCCACCCGCATGTACATCCAGCTGGCGGACAAGTCCACCAAATTCCCTCGTGGTATTATTGAGAATCTTTTAGTTAAGGTGGACAAGTTCGTGTTTCCTGTGGATTTCGTAGTGTTAGATATGCCTGAGGATGATGTCGTGCCATTGATTTTAGGTCGTCCTTTCTTGGCTACTTGTAGAGCTGTGGTAGACATGGGTGAGGGTAAGATGAGCATAAGTGTGGGGGAGGAGCAGGTTGAGTTTGGGATTAAGCCTAGGATGAGAGGAGATTTTTTAGATGAGTTACAGGCTATAGATGATCATCTGGATCATGAGTTGGAGAAATTAATCCCTAAGGAGATTGAGAGTAGGAGAAGAAAAGGGAAGGAGAAAGAGACAGTAAGTGTTGTGAATTGGTGGATGAATTTACCGGGTAGGTATAGGAATAGGAAAGAACCCGAGAGAAAGGAAGAAGTTTTGAAGGTGTATGATTTCTGGGGTGGTTCGTATTGCAAGGAGAAGCCACCCGATGCTAAAGTGATTGATGCATAGGCACACTCGGATGCTTCCGAGTTGTAGAGTTTGTAGAGTTCTAGATTTTTTTTCTTTGTTTTCGGTTTGTGTTTGTTTTGTTTTGTAGGTTTTTGTGTTCGTTTGGCAAGGACAGCTCACATCATGAGCGAATCCCAGGTATTTATTTATATATTTATATGATTGGGATTTTTTGTGGAGGTTTGGGTAATAAAAGAATATTTTTTTTTCTTTTTCTAAACAATAAATTTGATTAACTTTCTGCGAAAAAAGGTTCTTCGTGTAATGTGAGGAGCCTGGGCTGACCTGTTCGCTATACACGATTAGTAATTACCCCGGAAAGTTATATTTTATTCGCTCGCGACGCGCGTTGAGATCACCAGTGTCCTTCACGTTGCGCGAGTTAAGTAGAAAAAAAAAATTCCACCCTATTTTCTTCCACCACCATTCACCATCATTTCATCACATCTTTTACCATCACCCACCACTTTCCACGTCTTGCCTTCCAAGTACGTTTCCTGCATTTTTGTATATTGAGTCGGTTGAGTCTATATTTTTTAAGAGTCTTTTATTTTATTTCTGAGTCAGTTTTCTCTTAACTCACTTTGAGGGATATCTTTCCTTCAAGTGTGGGGATGATGGAGAGAGTCAGTTTCGAGTCATTGGTTTGTCTAATATATTTTATTGCAGGTTTGGATTTAGCCACCCGTACTCAATCTCCATTCGGGTGGGGACGACCCAACAATCATTTAAGACAACCATTTGTTTTTATATTTTCTTCTTAGTTTTTATTTGTCAGGTTTGAGTCAAAGGCCGCGAATGAAATGCTATACGGCCTGGTTTAGAAGGACAACTTTAGATCGCTTGCAGCTACATCGCTTATATCCAGGGGAGTCTGTTCCTTTTTGTTGTATTTTTTTTTTATTTCCACTTTATTTTATTCCACTCTCACATTGAGGACAATGTGTCGTTCAAGTGTGGGGATGGAAACTTCGTTTTATTTTTAGGTAGTTTGAGTCATAAATTTAAAAAATCCAAAAAAAAAAAAAATTAAAAAATTGAAAAATGTCCCTGATCTTTTGTGCATTTTTTATGGAAAATGATAGTAAAATTGGGATTTTTGGTTTTCAAAATATTATATATATGAGAATATAAATAGATTGAAAGCGTGTTTGCTTAAGATGTGTCGGTAGGCCCAGCTAGCTTTGAAAGGTCCCAGAATTGTTCTTAATATACCTTAATAGTCATGATATCTTGTGGGTTCTCATCTTAGGAGAAACGGCAGAACTGAAACCGCTGATAGTAATTAGAGGCACCACTGTAGGTTGAAAGCCCATATGTATTATTAATTAAATGGCACACTTGATCCTTTTTATGAGAATAAATCCGGTGAAAAGTGGCGCCCAAAAAAAAAAAAAAAACCTCATGTCCATCAATTGAGCTAGACAAAAAAAAAAAAAAAAAAAAAAAACGGAAGCCTCTGATCGAAACTTCCTCGAGGTCAAGTTGAAAAAAAAAATACCGAAGCTCATACTGTCGCTCTTGGGGATGGTGACTCTGATTGAGACAACCTCTGGGTTAGGTATGAAAAAAAATATATATCTAAGCTCATAAACTTCATCCATCATCCATCATAAATTTAATTTCTAATACATTAGGGAGTTTAGTTTGCAGTGGTTGGTATATCTACATGGTTTAACCTTTGCTTTGAAAGCTTGAGGTGGGATTAGGTGAAGCTGGATATCTTGAGTGTGAGACCCATAGATTGATTGTAATAATATGAACCTAATTGCTTTACATGATTGGGTCCCGATTAGCTAGTGGTTGGGTTTAGGTGGACAACAATACCGACAGTTTTAGTTGATACGTGATTAGATCTTAATTAATGAACCTAAAGGCTTTTGAAACCGAGAGTCCTGATTATGATTCCATTGCAGTCTTTTTCGGGGACGAAAAAAGTTTAAGTGTGGGGATGTTTGATGTGTTGCAAAACACATCTCTTTTCTAATGTATTTTGTATATTATTTGGTCATGTTTATAGTCGTTTCGTGTCATTTTTATTATGTATTTATTTATTTTATTATTTTATAGGTGATCGTGGAAAATGAGCTCAAAACGAAAGAATTTTTATCGAGACACGAACACTTGAGAGTAGGTGGTCATGGACGTTGGAACGTAAACGAGGAACTTTGGTCGAGCCAAGAACACCCGATACGAGTGGTTGGAGTTAATACTAATAATTATAATAATAATACAAAAAAAAATATAAAATAAATAAAAAAAACAAGAGAATTCGTGAGGCCACCCAACAAGTCAACATGATTGGAGGGTATCATTATTTTATCTTGGGGAGCACGTCATCTAACAGGGGCCATGAGGGTTTAGTGGAATATTATATATCGATTGAACATCTATATTGAAGATATTGGGCAGCCGCCAAAAAGCAAAAGCCTCTGGACGACATCGAAAAAAAAAGCAATTGAAGAAAGAGGTCGCACAGCATAATTCTAAAAGAAAAAAAGAGGGATTGAAGGCCAGGAAGGCTCGGGTTCGACTATTATAATTTTTAGTTCATATATTTATTTACTTCGTGTTTATAAATATTGAAACAATGACTATGTTTTATCTTGAACCTAAGTTTTTGTCTTTTTCCATGATCGTTATTGGCTAAACCTTTTATGGCTACCTAGGTTGTATGATGACTACATGTTAAACTTATAGCTTTCGGTTTATGGATTATTTTTGAATGGTTAATGTTTAGGTAACGATTTGGTTGGTGTTTATTATGATGTGTGTGCGTACTTAAGTCTAATTTATTATTTTTGAGAGTTCCATAAACGTCTTAGTGAATGTCTTTCATGTTTGGATGTTTATTAGGGTTACCTGCTTGGTGCTTGTAGCTTAGTTTATAGTTTTGGTACCAAAAGCCATAGGAACTTGATTAGAGAATTTAGAGGACTTAAGTATTCTTCCATTCTTGAGACCGGGAGGTGATGGAATGTTGGGTTGTCTAGAGCTTTAGGTGTTAGGTTTTGGGTGAGACCGGGAGGTGATCCTTTCCTAGTTTCTTTAGTTTCCTGCAATTCCAAGTCATAGTTAACCCAATTAAGTTACTCCTTTACATCTTCAGGTGTATTGTGATTAGAGAGACCGGGAGGTGATCGAGTCATTAGAGTACCTTTACATTCTTAGTGAGGTGAGACCGGGAGGTGATCCGAGCTAGATAACCAGTGTTTTATTTCTTAGGATTCTTTGGGGTGTGTTGGTGAGACCGGGAGGAGATCTAGCACGTCTTAGGGCTTCTTAAGTTATCTTTAGAATCTGGTAGCCATTCAGTTTTCCATTACCGAGAGTTGTGAGTTTGCATGTAGGATTCTTGGCCTAGGTAGTTGCCTTCCTATCCTGATATTTTCCTCATTTATCCGTGCTGTCTATTTATCCTTATTTATTTATTTTATTTAATTATTAAAAACCAAAAATCAACTTTTAAACCATTTATTTTAAGTCTTAGTCGAGTCTAGTTTCGTTTTCTAGTTGTGTCCTGTGGGTTCGATACTCAGACTTACTTAGTCTGTACTGCATTGATAGGTACACTTGTCTGTCGTGTGGTCTAGTTTAGTTGAGTCTGTTTTATATTACTAGGTGTCTAGGTTAGTTTATATTTTTAGACCATACATAGCACATCAGATATCTTGGGAAATAGCAGCAAAAGTAGATGCAGTGGAAAGTTTCGTGATGTTGGACGGGCTGACAGTGTAGATATCTCCCGAGCTATTGCACCGTAGGAGAGGTCTCTTTGTAACACCCCAACCGATGGCGGAAACATCGGGGTGCCACGTATTGATGATTGTTTTCAGTAGCACATGGTATAATATAAATTTTAAATAATTTATTCAAACATAAATATCCAAGATGTGAAATAATGTCTAAGAATTCAAATACATAATATCAAATAGCAACTTCAATAACTGCAAATAAACTTCAAGATAAATCCTCATGCTAACTCAAGCCTCAGCTTCATTGTTACCTGAAACATGTTAATTTTGAAAGTATTTTGGGTCAACATAAGTTGGTGAGAATTACATAGGTTTTTGATGATAAAATGAATAAAATGTTGTGCAATTCATGTGTCATGTTAATCTAGCCCATATGTGAGAACATATTAGAAATAAATCGAGTGCATAATCAACCCTGCTGACTGTTATAAAATGATACATACCATACACTTATGGTCCCAATGAATATGTTATGCGATAACAAACACCCACGTAACCTTTGTAGGAGGCACGTATCCGGGTGGGATTGTCAGTCCAATAGATCTATCAATGTATACCGTCGGCTGATCAATGTTAATGATTATGCTAGAATGGTGCTTACTCTAATCATGCTCAAGACATAATGCAACATAGAAAACACATAGACACATTGATGATTGAATTGCAATGATAATGTTATAACATGTTTCACCCCAAAAATGGTGATAAATAAAAGGGGCTATGTAAACTCACCTTAGCAAATGTTAACTTGTTGAAAAGATATGATAATTGTGTTGCCCAAAGTGATTTCCAAATATCACCCTATAATAAGGTAATATGTAATAAGTCTAAGTCTAATTAACTAATATGTGTATCCTAGGGTTTCGATTTGGGGATAATCAATTGTTGAAATTTAAATTAAAATGCTTAATTAATAAAGGAAAATTGGATAATTAATGAAAGATAGTCTTTTTATAAAATTTGAATTTTCAATGTGCACATTAAAGTGTTTGAAGCAATAAAATAATTTTTATAAAATTATTTCATTTAAAATAGATTTTTAAATCTATTTATTTATAAATAACCAATTATTAACTTTAATATTCAAAAATACTAAAATTAAGGAATTCTTATTTTAAAAATCATATTTCTGTTCTAAATGATTGAAAATAATTTGTATAAAATTTTGGTGCAAAAATGATGAAAATTGGATTTAATATGATTTAATTATGATTAAATCTAACAAAAATTGATTAAAAATATAAAATAAATGATTTTACTGAATTAAAAATTATTTCAGTAAAGTTTAACTTTATAAAAAGTTAGGATAATTTTTGGGGAATTTAATAAAACTGTTTTGATATATAAATGGATTTTTATAAATATAATTGTATAAAAATGATTTAATTATTATAAATATTAAATAAATGAATTTCTGAAAAATAAAAATTACAAATAAAACTTTTATATCAGATTAAACAATAATAATTTTTTTAGAATTTATAAAATAGTTTTGGTATTTTAAAATGAATTTAAAAGATTAAAAGGATTTAATATATATAATTGTTTGTTTTTAAAAAGAATAAAGAAAAGAAAAGAATGGAACAAAATCGGTCAGAGCCGGGACTCGAACCCGGGTGACCTCTGTGGAGGACCAGAGTCACAACCACTTGGCCTAGGCCGGTGGTTGTGATGTTTCTGTTTTTAAAATAAATATATACAATACACGCAGACAAGTTTATCCCCAATTAATATCGACGAACCCTAGAATTTTCAATTGAATGATTCAGGCAACCATAGCCCGATTAATGTTAGGGCTATTGTTGCTTGAATGCCGATGAATAAATCCCACAAACAAACGAGGACTCACAGTGAAGAATCGATGATAATAGACGGGTCAAGGCTAAAGTCAAACCACGAGCTCGATAGAAACGATCAGAGTGAAACAGAGAGAAACAGGGATTGAGAGAGAGTTGTGAGCGATTTGTCAAGGTTCGGAATGCCTCAATTTATACTGAGGATTAGGGTTAATGTTAATTGGAAGGTTTGACTTATAATTGAATACAAACGCGTATAATTGATTAATTGGTCAATGATTTGGTGTCAATGACGTGTAATCGTGTTGTTTTGGGCCGGTTATCTCCTAAATTTACCAAAGATAGGTCAATTATACGTAAAATCAATGGATTGATCATCAAGGAATCCCACAGTTGACTTTCCTTGTCAACTGTGAGGATTTAGTATGCGTATAAGATTAATATGTATCCGGGTTTATCACAAGGAAATGGCTAGCCCAGTTGGTTGTGCACATGAGTGTGTTTGGCCCGGCCTTTGGCGCGGGTTCGATTCCCGGCCAAGGCATTATATTTTTTGGTATACTTATAGTATCACACACACATATATAATAATATATATAGTATTAGGGTTCCATAATCGCGACAAAAATAATAAATGCGAAGATAAATATGAAAACTTGACGTTTTATTAATGTCGATGGTGTAACGTACAAGTATTAAATGCGTAATGTTACAGTCTCCCCTACTTTTAGGAACTTCGTCCCGAAGTTGGAGTTGGAGAGTCTGGTGGGAAAAGATGTGGATACTTCGACTTCATCTGGTCTTTACGTTCCCAAGTGAACTCTGGGCCTCGTTTAGATTCCCAACGAACCTTAACGATCGGAATACGACTGCGCTTGAGTTTCTTGACTCCAGTGTCAACAATCTCGACGGGTTTCTCGATAATGTGCATGCTTTCATCGATTTGCACATCCTCAAGAGGAACATGAAGGTTCTCATCTGCTAAGCATTTCTTGAGATTCGAAACATGGAAGGTCGGATGAACATTGCTTAGCTCAGGTGGAAGATCAAGCTTGTAAGCCACTTTTCCAACTCTGTCAAGAATTTTGAAGGGGCCTACGTAACGAAGAGCTAGTTTTCCCTTTCTACCGAAACGAATAACTCCTTTCCAAGGGGATACCTTAAGTAGCACAAGGTCCCCAACTTGAAATTCCAAGGGTTTACGACGTTTATCAGCATAACTCTTTTGGCGACTTCTAGCCTTGAGAAGATTATCCTGAATAAGCTGGATTTTGTCTGTGGTTTCCTGGATTAGTTCGGGTCCAGTAATACGAGCTTCACCAACCTCAGTCCAACAGACAGGAGAACGACATTTCCGACCATAGAGTGCCTCAAAAGGAGCCATGTTAATGCTGGCGTGATAACTGTTGTTGTATGAAAACTCAACCAAAGGGAGATGAGAATCCCATGCGCCACCAAAATCGATGACACACGCCCTGAGCATGTCCTCAAGTGTCTGGATGGTTCGTTCAGTCTGACCATCCGTTTGAGGGTGATAAGCAGTGCTCAAGTTTAACTTGGTACCCAAAGCATCTTGTAGAGATCCCCAAAAGTGAGAGGTGAAACGACCGTCGCGATCAGAAATAATGTCCAAAGGTATACCGTGACGACATACGATTTCACTTACGTACATCTTTGCCAACCTTTCCACAGAATACTTCTCACGAATAGGTAGAAAGTGAGCTGACTTGGTCAAACGATCGACGATTACCCAAATACTGTCAAAACTTTGGGTGTGCGAGGGAGTTTGGTGATGAAATCCATAGCTATGCTCTCCCATTTCCAGACAGGAATCTCTGGTTGTTCAAGCATACCAGATGGTCGTTGATGTTCAGCCTTAACCTTGGAGCAAGTGAGGCATTTTGCAACGAAAAGAGCAATGTCTTTCTTCATACCAGGCCACCAATAAGAATAACGAAGATCTTGGTACATCTTGTCAGCTCCAGGATGAATAGAATAACGAGACTTATGAGCCTCGTTCATGAGAAAAGTACGAAGATCATCACGGTCGGGAATCCACAGTCGGTTAAGAAAATAAAGGAGACCATCGGGTTTGGTTTCAAGTTGAGTTTCAGCACCACAAGACATTTCATCGTACATGTTACCTTGGGTGACTGAGGTGTGTTGAGCCTGGAGAATGCGATCTTGAAGATCAGTACGAACTCTCGCACATTGGAGTTTGACACGCTCTTTACGACTAAGTGCGTCAGCCACAACATTCGCTTTGCCAGGATGGTAGCGAATTTCGCAATCATAGTCGTTAAGTAATTCAACCCAACGTCGTTGCCTCATGTTAAGATTCTTTTGGTCGAAGACATGTTGGAGACTTTTGTGGTCCGTGAACACCACACATTTGGTCCCATAGAGATAATGTCTCCAAATCTTGAGTGCAAAGACAACAGCGCCCAATTCAAGATCATGGGTGGTATAATTTTTCTCGTGAGTCTTGAGTTGTCGAGACGCATAAGCAATAACCTTTCCTCGTTGCATGAGAACACAACCAAGACCTTGGTTCGATGCATCACAGTAGACCACGAAATCATCATTACCATCAGGTAGAGATAAGACAGGAGCTTCACAAAGTTTCAGCTTAAGAGTTTCAAACGCTTCCTCTTGCTTAGGTCCCCACTCATAGGGTTTACCCTTGTGAGTTAAGGTAGTGAGAGGAACAGCGATCTTGGAGAAATTGGCGATGAATCGACGATAATAACCAGCCAACCCAAGAAAAGAACGGACTTCTGTGGGAGTGGTAGGAACACTCCAATTCTTCACAGCTTCGATTTTTGCAGGATCAACATGAATTCCGTTCATATCAATGACATGTCCCAAAAATTGAACTTCCTTAAGCCAAAATTCACATTTGGAGAACTTGGCGTACAGTTGTTCTTTCTTTAGGAGACTCAAGATAGAGTGAAGATGTTGCTCGTGATCGGATTTTGATTTAGAGTAAATCAAAATATCATCGATGAAAACGATCACGAATTTGTCGAGATAGGGTCTACAAACCCGATTCATCAAATCCATAAATACTGCGGGAGCATTGGTCAACCCGAAAGGCATAACCATGAATTCATAGTGACCGTAGCGAGTGCGAAAAGCTGTCTTGGGAATATCTTCATTGTGAACTCTAAGCTGATGATAACCAGAACGGAGATCAATCTTCGAGAAATGCGTTGCTCCTTGAAGTTGATCGAAGAGATCGTCAATCCTAGGAAGTGGATAACGATTCTTGATGGTGAGTTTGTTGAGTTCACGGTAGTCAATACACATCCGAAGAGAACCATCCTTCTTTTTAACGAATAAGACAGGGGCTCCCCATGGAGAAGAACTAGGGCGTATGAACCCTTTATCAGAAAGTTCCTGTAATTGACTAGCCAGTTCTTGCATCTCAGAGGGTGCAAGACGATAAGGAGCTTTAGCAATAGGATTAGCACCAGGAACAAGATCAATACGAAACTCCACTTGTCGAGCAGGAGGCAAACCAGGTAAATCTTCTGGAAAAACTTCAGGATAGTCTCGAATAATAGGAATGTCCTGGATACTTCTGCTTTTGTCCTTCTTCTCTATCACGTTAGCTAAGAAGGCTGTATACCCCTTTCGTAAGTACTTTTGGGCAGTAGTACAAGACATAAGCTTAAGCTCACCACAGGGTTTCTCACCATAGATCTTCAAAATCTCACCAGATTCGAGAGGAATGCGTATGACTTTCTCGAAGCACAGAATTTCGGCACGATGAGTTGACAACCAGTCCATGCCTACTATAACATCAAAACTACCAAGATGCATGGGAATAAGATCGATAGGGAAGGTATGATCATCGAGATTCAACAAGCAGTTACGAATAATAGAACCGATCGAAATAGACTTCCCGTTAGCTACCTCTACCAAAAAAGGGTCTTCTAGATTAGTGTGGGGTAAGTTAAGTAAAGGTTCAAACTTCAGTGACACGAATGACTTATCAGCTCCTGAATCAAATAATATGGATGCATAGTGGTTATTAATGAGAAACGTACCATTCACCACTTCGTTGTTGTCACGAGCCTGGTTAGCGTTGAGATTGTAGGCGCGACCTCGAGCACCTTGGTTCTGGTTGCGGTTCTGGTTTTGGTTTTGGTTTTGGTTCTGATTTTGGTTTTGGTTACGGTTACGGTTAGGGCAGTTGTTGATGTAGTGATTAGGGTTACCACACTCGTAGCATTGACCACGAGTAGGCCTGTTGTTTTGTTGGTTGGGAGCTGGGTTGTTGTTGTCTTGGGCAGCAGGAGATCGACAGACGTTCACCAGGTGACCATATCTTTGACACTTAGTACAAAATCGACATGGCACCTGTGTGGGATGGTGGTACTTGCAAGTGTTGCACAAAGGGTGAGGTCCGGTGTATGGTTTCTTGGCTGGGTTTTGGGCAGCAGGTGGAGTAGCAGCAACCATATAGTTTCTAGCCTTGCGCTTCTTGTTGCTTGAGGTCTCAGGCTTGACTTCAATTGCAGGCTGTGGAGTATCTTTGGCAACAGTCTTCTTAGTGCCCTTGCGAACGAGAGTACCGTTCTTCACGTGATTATCAGTAAGAGTGGCCGCTAGACGTTTGGCCTCTTCCAGAGTTGCAGGATTTCTACCCCAAACAGTGTCCTGGATTTGCATGGGCAGACCACCGATGTACTTCTCGATGGCTACCGGCAGAGGAGTAACCTTGTGTGGCAACAATAAGCTAAGCTCATGAAAGCAGGTGTTGTAGGCAAGATTTTCCCCACTATCTTGAGCCAAGGTGTGGAACTCATCCTCAAGCTTTTTGACTTCATTGCGAGGACAGAACTCCTCCTTCATGATATCTTTGACTTGGTCCCATGTCATAGCAAGAGCAACCTCGGCCCCACGAGTACGCTTTTCTTCATTCCACCAAGTGAGTGCTCGTTTGTGGAGAACACTCATGGCGTAACGAACCTTGAAATTGTTGGGGCACTCACTGTTGATGAAGGTATTTTCAATACCCTCAAACCATTGGAGAAGTCCAGTAGCTCCTTCTTCACCGCTGAACTTTGGAGGGTTACAGGAGTTGAAATGTTTAAGGGTGCAAGCTTGGGGTCCATTACCATTGCCATTGCCATTCCCGTTCCCATTGTTGTGACCATTCCCGTTGCCGTTCAATTGGATGACCTGAGCAAGTAAATTGGGAACCAGAGTTGCAATTTGCTGCGCCATTTGTTGAGAAATGATCGCAGCCAGTTGAGCATCGACCCCATTGTTGTTGTGGTTAGGAGCTTGGTCATGGTTGTGGTTATGGTTATTACCACCTTCTTCGTGGTTCTCACCATTGTTGTTGCGAGTGCTGCGACGAGGAGGCATGATCTGTAATAGACACAATGAAATGAATGAGAGTTTATATAAGGAATGTAATCATTTATTCATTAATTAAAACGAATAAACGAAAACGTTGACTTATCAAAGATTCTAAATTCTAATAACATATGAAGACATGCTTTAGCCTATAAGTGAACACTCATCCCGAGAATTCCCAGGTAGGCATCCGGGTCCCTCGTCTGATTGGGATATATGCGCAATGCCAGCCTAGACAGAAGACTCAGAATACAGGCGTTCACCCTTCCAGATTGCACGTGTTCGTTATTAAAATCTAGAACTTCGACGAGATCTCAAGGGGGTTCAGGTTAATCCTGAGGATTTTGTCCTATAAATCTAATGGTGGATCAGGATTGCAGCAGACAATTAAGAGTAGTCACATGTAGGTTTAGGGTTATAAGGCATAGGATAAGGATAGGATTAGGGAAGCAATTAGGGTTACAAGTAGGAGAAGCAAGTACTGTTTTAGTCCCTAAGGTTATAGTCTAGATTATTTCTAATAACCTAATTCCCTATAACCAAGGCTCTGATACCAATCTGTAACACCCCAACCGATGGCGGAAACATCGGGGTGCCACGTATTGATGATTGTTTTCAGTAGCACATGGTATAATATAAATTTTAAATAATTTATTCAAACATAAATATCCAAGATGTGAAATAATGTCTAAGAATTCAAATACATAATATCAAATAGCAACTTCAATAACTGCAAATAAACTTCAAGATAAATCCTCATGCTAACTCAAGCCTCAGCTTCATTGTTACCTGAAACATGTTAATTTTGAAAGTATTTTGGGTCAACATAAGTTGGTGAGAATTACATAGGTTTTTGATGATAAAATGAATAAAATGTTGTGCAATTCATGTGTCATGTTAATCTAGCCCATATGTGAGAACATATTAGAAATAAATCGAGTGCATAATCAACCCTGCTGACTGTTATAAAATGATACATACCATACACTTATGGTCCCAATGAATATGTTATGCGATAACAAACACCCACGTAACCTTTGTAGGAGGCACGTATCCGGGTGGGATTGTCAGTCCAATAGATCTATCAATGTATACCGTCGGCTGATCAATGTTAATGATTATGCTAGAATGGTGCTTACTCTAATCATGCTCAAGACATAATGCAACATAGAAAACACATAGACACATTGATGATTGAATTGCAATGATAATGTTATAACATGTTTCACCCCAAAAATGGTGATAAATAAAAGGGGCTATGTAAACTCACCTTAGCAAATGTTAACTTGTTGAAAAGATATGATAATTGTGTTGCCCAAAGTGATTTCCAAATATCACCCTATAATAAGGTAATATGTAATAAGTCTAAGTCTAATTAACTAATATGTGTATCCTAGGGTTTCGATTTGGGGATAATCAATTGTTGAAATTTAAATTAAAATGCTTAATTAATAAAGGAAAATTGGATAATTAATGAAAGATAGTCTTTTTATAAAATTTGAATTTTCAATGTGCACATTAAAGTGTTTGAAGCAATAAAATAATTTTTATAAAATTATTTCATTTAAAATAGATTTTTAAATCTATTTATTTATAAATAACCAATTATTAACTTTAATATTCAAAAATACTAAAATTAAGGAATTCTTATTTTAAAAATCATATTTCTGTTCTAAATGATTGAAAATAATTTGTATAAAATTTTGGTGCAAAAATGATGAAAATTGGATTTAATATGATTTAATTATGATTAAATCTAACAAAAATTGATTAAAAATATAAAATAAATGATTTTACTGAATTAAAAATTATTTCAGTAAAGTTTAACTTTATAAAAAGTTAGGATAATTTTTGGGGAATTTAATAAAACTGTTTTGATATATAAATGGATTTTTATAAATATAATTGTATAAAAATGATTTAATTATTATAAATATTAAATAAATGAATTTCTGAAAAATAAAAATTACAAATAAAACTTTTATATCAGATTAAACAATAATAATTTTTTTAGAATTTATAAAATAGTTTTGGTATTTTAAAATGAATTTAAAAGATTAAAAGGATTTAATATATATAATTGTTTGTTTTTAAAAAGAATAAAGAAAAGAAAAGAATGGAACAAAATCGGTCAGAGCCGGGACTCGAACCCGGGTGACCTCTGTGGAGGACCAGAGTCACAACCACTTGGCCTAGGCCGGTGGTTGTGATGTTTCTGTTTTTAAAATAAATATATACAATACACGCAGACAAGTTTATCCCCAATTAATATCGACGAACCCTAGAATTTTCAATTGAATGATTCAGGCAACCATAGCCCGATTAATGTTAGGGCTATTGTTGCTTGAATGCCGATGAATAAATCCCACAAACAAACGAGGACTCACAGTGAAGAATCGATGATAATAGACGGGTCAAGGCTAAAGTCAAACCACGAGCTCGATAGCAACGATCAGAGTGAAACAGAGAGAAATAGGGATTGAGAGAGAGTTGTGAGCGATTTGTCAAGGTTCGGAATGCCTCAATTTATACTGAGGATTAGGGTTAATGTTAATTGGAAGGTTTGACTTATAATTGAATACAAACGCATATAATTGATTAATTGGTCAATGATTTGGTGTCAATGACGTGTAATCGTGTTGTTTTGGGCCGGTTATCTCCTAAATTTACCAAAGATAGGTCAATTATACGTAAAATCAATGGATTGATCATCAAGGAATCCCACAGTTGACTTTCCTTGTCAACTGTGAGGATTTAGTATGCGTATAAGATTAATATGTATCCGGGTTTATCACAAGGAAATGGCTAGCCCAGTTGGTTGTGCACATGAGTGTGTTTGGCCCGGCCTTTGGCGCGGGTTCGATTCCCGGCCAAGGCATTATATTTTTTGGTATACTTATAGTATCACACACACATATATAATAATATATATAGTATTAGGGTTCCATAATCGCGACAAAAATAATAAATGCGAAGATAAATATGAAAACTTGACGTTTTATTAATGTCGATGGTGTAACGTACAAGTATTAAATGCGTAATGTTACACTCTTGGCCCGAAGGTCTTTTGTCACACCCTCAAATTTCCACTTGCGGAGTTTTACCGCGAGGCGCGTGACACACCAGGATCCAAGTCAACGGTCACAATAAACGACATCTATATGATATGAAAACAACGTAAATTGCCCATTATGTTTCAAAAATCCAACCATCGCTTGCGGAAGCGTAAAACTTTATTACAACTCAAAAGTAAAACTCAAGTCTGAAATGTTTAACAAAACATGCATATGATTCCTAGACGCCGTGAGACTCCGTGCGCCTAAACTCAATGCTGCTACCTTAGCGACCTGAGAAAACATGCCGAAAAGACGTCAACATATAATGCTGGTGAGTTCACAGGTTTTAAGTTCACAAAGCGTTTCAAGCGTAAAGAGTTTCATCTCAAAAGTACAAAGTATGCAAAACCTTAAATAAATAACAAGCGTTTCCTTACTACTACGACTGTGTTGCCGAAACCATTACTGACAAGCGTTGCATGTGTTGCCGCCCGTGTTTGAGTTGCCAAAAATAGAGACAATATGCACCCGCCCGGCTCCCAGCCGTCGGGTGGGGTTTGTCAAGCCCAATAGATCTATCCACATTTCCCCCGTTGTGCCCCGCACATTCATGGTTTCAATAGGGACTTAGCGTTGCGTTTCGTCGTATAGTAGTTTAAAACAAGTGTTGCGTTTCATAAGCGTTGCGTTTCAAAAGTGTAGCATTTCATAAGCGTTGTGTTTCAAAAGTGTTGCGCTTCATAAACATTGTGTTTCAAAAGTGTTGCGTTTCATAAACATAACGTTGTATTTGTTAAAAACCGTGTGGCATGCTTCTCCCCCGAGAAAAAGTGTATAAAAGAGGGGCCGTGAAACTCACCTTAGAGTGCGCCTTCAGATACTTAGAATTCCAACACGTGTATGATGACCCAACTTAGTTACAACCTATCAATGAGTTTGAATAAGTGTATTGACTACTAACCCGAAGGTTAACTAGTCCCCGATTGTCCAGATCTTGACTACGTGTGTTAAAAAGTGTGTTTAAACGTTAACCGGACATACCAGACAGACCCGACATCCCGTTGGTGACCCATTACATCAATTAGTCATGCACATAAGGTTAACACATAAGTTTCAAGCATAAAACACTTAGTTTGCATCAAAATCGCATATACGAAGTCGTAAGGTCGAATCGGGAGTTTCCTGTGTTTGGTTCGCCCCCAAGGGCTTCTGGTTTGACCCATGGCCCCTTGGTTCAACCCTCATGATGTTCATTCAACCTATTCACAAGTTCATTTGACCTAACACATGTTTATTTGACCCTAACATATGTTTATTTGACCCTAACATATGTTTATTCGACCTTAACGTATGTTAATTCGACCCTAACACGTGTTAATTCGCCCCCGGACACCCAGATTCGACCCCAGGCACCCACATTCGACCCCCAGACACCCACATTCGACCATATGGTGCTACATTCGACCCGTTTTGAGCCACGTTCGACCGTTTTGAGCCACGTTTGAGCCACGTTCAACCACACGAAGGGTCGAATGAGTTCCACATTCGACCGTTTGCTGCAGAACATCATAAAACGCACTAAAACGCATCTAAACAGTCTGAAAACATCACGAAACATCACCAATCATATCAGTCAACTATCATTAACATATTCCTACAAAACCCTATCAATTTTATCCCGAAATCCGTCCATTTTACAAGTTACCCGAAATAGCAAATTATAGAGATGTCACATCAAACGCATGCAATCTTTACCCAATTAGGAAACTTTCTGAAATCAATCAATAATCAACTTAATATACTCAGATTATCATGAACAAGAAACCCCCAATCATATCCTTATCACTATCATCATGAACAAGCCCTAGATCTAACCCAAAATCCCCAAAATGAGCAAAACATCATCAATAATCAAATGTAACCTATCTCACTCATAAATCATCATCAATAACAGTCCTAGATCATTGTTATAACATCTATACAGCAATCAATCCTCAAACAACACATAACACCACATAAAACACCATTAACACATGTTAATTTGTATGAAAACTCATTGTTTATGAATAGGTTTTGATTAGAAAGATATTAGGAAGGTTTTTATCCATGAAAACATGTTTGAATCAGATCTGGACTCTTGGGGTTTAATGAAAACGAATCAAAATACTTTAAAAATGATTTAGGATGAAGAACACACCTTAGATCTTTGTTTAGAAGATGTTTGTAGGTTAGATTATGGAAAACAAGAGCAAAAGCTCCTTTCTCAATGATTAAAGTTGCTAGAGAGTGTTTAGAGGCGTTTAGGGTTTGTGAAATGGTGAAAAATGACAAAGTATGGTATTTATACTATGTCCACGTTCGACCATTGCATGTGGGCGAACGTAGAGTTAAGTGGTCGAATGTAGTTCTTTCAATACAGATAGCCAGGTTCGACCCTTCTCACGGGTCGAATGTAGTTTCATGGGCCAGGTTCGACCCTTCGAACGGTCGAACCAGGAAGTGCCCTTTTCCAGATTTTCCAGTTTATTTTTGTTTAACGCATTTTAACGCATCCTAACACATGAACATGCAATCTTAATCTATGTTTAACATATATAAGCATGGATAATCATCTACACATCGTTTAAACACATATTTGCATATAATCCACCATATAAGAATCAATCTACGCGTAACACCCAATTTAGTTTATGTAATTCACCAACAACGGGACTCGTAACATGTGTGTGTGTGACTAACCCAATGATCCTCCAAATCATTGAACCCTGGACAATACGGACTGTGTTCCGACTCGACTGACCCCGTCAAGTATGTTTAATAAACGTTTCTCGCTAAGGTAGACTTTTTGTGTTTATGAAATGTTGACCTAAACATGTCGGGTGTCACAGTCTTTCACAGTAAAACCATATGGCTCAAATTCAGCAGATAATTGGTTATCAGTAGTAAAACGACAGACAGAGATTAAGTTTTTGACAAGGTTAGGGGCATAAAGGACATTTTTAAGTTTAAAAGGTGGGAAAGATGTTGGTAGAGTGATGTCGCCCTGTCCTAAAACCGGAATGATTTTGCCATCACCAACAATAATGTTACAAATAATGCTTTTAAAAATATTTGAGAACATAGTATGCTGAGGAGACATAGTACCTGATGCGCTGGTGTCCATTGTCCAAGATGGATCATTGTGATGGAGTGCCAAATTATATAGTGCCTGAGTGATGTCTGTGGAAGAGTACCCAATATTATAGGACTGGGCTGAGGCACCGCTGCTGTTGGACTGATTGGGCCTTAGGCCCAATATACCTTCAACCGTGTGGTTTCCAGATTGTGAATTAGGAGCTTGGGCCAATGGATAAGGACATGGTGAGACATAAGTCCACGAGACCAATTATTATTGGATGGTTGTGGGCCATTCCAGTAGGGATAGGACCAAGGGGAAATTTTGAATTATTACTGTATCTTCCTCGATTAACGGCGGGATGAAGAGGGTGGGTCGACATGGTT
Organism: Ambrosia x helenae; assembly: GCA_030844895.1. Taxonomy (NCBI): domain Eukaryota; kingdom Viridiplantae; phylum Streptophyta; class Magnoliopsida; order Asterales; family Asteraceae; genus Ambrosia; species Ambrosia x helenae. The sequence continues at coordinate 20,037,379 of CM061225.1, read as the reverse complement.
GTTATGAAAAGAAGGAGAGACTATTTAGATTGAAGTAGAAAATTGAATAAGAAAGAAAGAATCGGCAGAAGGGAATACCGAGAGGATTGAAAGGCAGAAGTTGGAGAAGAAAGCTAGGGTTACCTAGACTCTTGATACCATGAAGAATATGGATCAATTGCTTGCCCTCTTCTCATTGATCTCATCATAATATATTCAAATCCCTAAACTTGGGAAGAAAGGAATTACCAAAAATAATTACAAGAGAGAAAATTGCAGTTTTCGTCTCTGTGGTTTGCCTAAACTAACAGGTTCAGCCCAGGCTTAACACCCTGAGTACCCGTGGTTTCTTTTTCTAACACTTTACGTCCCTGAGACTAACTGCCATTAGACTTGTCTGTTAGTTAGTTTGTAGTGAAATGACTATTATACCTAAGTTACATTAGAAATATTTTAGAGATATTCTATTAGTTTTATTGGGTTTTTTTAATGTGTTACTTGATTTCCCAGTTATAAAATGATTTTCTAACACTTTTATGAGTTTTTAAAGTGTCCTTTGATCTTTGTTTTTGGTTGTCTATAGATTTTCAAGGTGTCTTGTTTTGAAATATATCTAGACTAAACATGTTTAATTTTGAAGTTTTTCTCTCATGCACAGTGAATGTGTAAAATGCGTTGATGATATTTGAGACCTATGATACTTTATGTACCTTGTAAACTTAACGACACCGCTAATGGCACCGAAAGAATTTGTTAACCTCAAACTTACAAAGAATCATATATTTTAAAGATTGATAACTATATTTGCCCATGTAAAGTGTACTAGAATAGAACGGCAACATCTTATACATGGAAAACAAAAATCATTGTCAAAATATGAGTTCATAAAATTCTTATAGTAGTAGAATAGAAGGCCATAAGTATTCTCGCCACTGCCACCCTATCATCGGTGGGGTGGTTCATATGGCGACGACAACTACAACGATTGAACTGATGACTTGTAGGCGGTGGCGGGTGTGGCACCTGGGAGGCTGGGGTTGTGTGATAGCGGTGGTGACGCAGATGCAGAATTATGACCGCGCAGGGGGGTTGTTTAGTTAATTTCTATGTGATTTTTTGTTATCCATGTACATTACAAATTCAAATTCTTTTAGAAATTTAAGTTTCAAATCTAATTTCTTTAACGAGTTAAACAAAATCTACACACCAAACTTCTATAGTTTGTGAAGAAACAACGAGTATAACGGTGATTAATGCTAACCACCATGAGGTCAATACTCTTGTTTGCTCAGGAACTGTCCACCCAAACCGGAGGTTAAACCGTACCCGAGAAAAAATGATATGAAGTGTGTGTGTGTGGTGAAAGTAAGAACACGAGAATGTAAGTGGTTCGGTCGTTAATAACCTTCATCCACTGTAAAGAGCCGAATGTTTATTACTTTGGAGATTACAAAGTGTTACAATAATTTCACTATTCTAGCTCTCGTGTACAATGGTAATTTTTTCGGATCTTTGATAGAGAAGATGAAGTCTTCTATTTATAGGAGAAGTCGTGGACCGAGGAGATGACCCACGAGGAGCCATGACTGATCCAGGCCTTAGTTGAGCCTATTAGTCTTTGGCCCATGAAATTGGCGGGAAAAGGGAGTTCTAGCTTGCTGGCGTTATTGGCAGGGGTTGGTCTGACGAAATGACACGTGGCGCCTTCTGGTTGGGCGCCGACGGTATGTTGTCCTGACACAGCATGGTTGACTTACCTGCCGGCGTCTGATGTGACATCTAGAGGTGCATAAATTGGGCCTATAATCTTTTAGTTGCAACACACCAAGCTACCCAACATCTCAATATAAAATTTTTGGAGCAAGAGGTGCATAAATTGGGCCAGTTTTGACCATTTGACTATCAACCAGTGCGATTTAAGCGAACCGTTTAACAATATTAAATACCTAAATTGATAAGATATACATATTCAAAGTTCTAGTCCTATGATAAAGATTGATGTAAATTTAGACGTACATTTATAGGGGGTGTACTGTGTAGCCTAGAGATGTAAAAAAAAAATCAATATGGGCTATAGCCAAATCGACTTATAACCCGGCCTAGTGCAAAATCGAAATTGGCCTGGCTCCAGAGCTTGGCACGGCGATTTGATACCGGTTCGAGATTGGAAGGAAAATATCGGTTGACATAAATAAAAGATTTGGACAGATTTCTTAAGAGTCTTATTAAAAAAGAAAAAAAAAATTATTTCCTTATAAAGTACGTTAATGTTAATTTCTTAGAAAATAAAACAAGGTTAGGTGAGATTTGGGATTTGTGGGGGTAGGTTGAATAGAAAGCAATCATTTAAACCCATTTCCGCGAACATATATTCAACTTTCCTAAAATTTCAGATGTTATAAAACTAATTATGTGACTAGACATCTACGTGTGATATGTATTATTATTATTTGTCATTGAAAGTTTCTATTTGTATTGGTCACCGTCACATTTCAATGAAACTTTTGTCTAGTGGGAGAAAAAACTAAGATTGACTAATCTTCCAAAGTTTAATTTATTAGTTATAAACTTTTATATAATCTTTTAGTATCCTTTCAAAATAATAAAACATTCGACTGGACAAAAATCCAGATAATCTATGATTATAATTACGCAGATTATAAATCATAATGACGCACGTTATAAAACACAATTAAATTTTTTTAAAATATAGCAATAAGGTGTAAATTAAAGAAAATAAAATGATTGTTTTTATATTGTATTTATTTTTAAAAATTGATGTAATATGAAAAAGTTAGGAATGTTTAAAAAATGGGGTGAAACTTGATCTAGACCTTGCCTCTAATTCTAATGATACGTTTTTACTATATTTTGATCCAAGTGGATTATATGTAACAAGATATTGGCTATCATTAAAAAGGCTTTGTCAGTAAAATCTCCATTTATCCGTGATCTATACATGCTCTGAATATCATTGACCTAGGATTTGTATTCAAAGGAGGCGATCGGGAGGCTTAACCAAACTTTTAAAAGGGGCGGTTGGGATTTTTGCCTACACATTACGCTACCTTTTTAAATTTTAGAGGGGACGCCCGTCTACTTTGGTTATAGTGTGGGCACGCCACTACTAACAATCACTCTCATTTACCATGGCATTTGGTAGTACCACCACCAACGAAAGGATCACCTTATGTCGTCATCACCATCGCCACCACCTCCAAAGAAATTATGAAATTTGAGAATAAGTGAGTTGGGGAATTGTTTGTAAAATTAGTGATCAGCACAAAACGATCTAAAAAAACATACCAACAAGTAAACCACGGTTGAAAATCACTAAATCACTCAAATTCTTCAACCCTTTTGCAAACCAATTGCTGTTTCTTTAAACATTGATTGATGATAATACAAAATCATTTTCAAAGAAATTTTATTATTTGATCAAGAACACAAACAAAATGGACGCCAAAAATACTATCTAAGGATGCGCATTCAAAAAGGCGTCAAGCTCTGGCACAGTAGGAAGGGCCGGGATCGCACCCTTTTTGGTGGTCGTGATCGCTCCACAGGCACACGAGTATCTCAGTATTTCTTTCAGCTTTGCTTCATCCTGCATTCAAAAATCAAAATGAGTCACATGTTCCAAACTTCACCCTTTATCCAAAACAGGCCGGGTCAATTTGAGTTGACCCGGAACACTTTCACTAAAAAAAATGATATAAACTTTAACTCACCTCTAGCACGGATTGGTCATCAACTATCTTTGTGAGAAGAGCACCAACAAAAGAGTCACCCGCACCCGTTGTGTCCACTGCTTTCACTGGGAATGCAGCCACTGTACCGTGGAAATGCTGCAATTATCAAGATTCATAAAAAGAAATTAAAAAACATGATGAAAGTCTTTTAGACTCAATTTTATATATTTGGAATAATTATTTTTTTATAATTTAATTCTAGATCCAAGACATGGATTAAACGCTTTTGTTAGGTGAATGTTTTACTTTCGGCATGAAATTAATAGTAAATGTATGCCACTTTGGGTGAAAGGTGTTATTTCATCTTTCATCATGAATCATGATGCAGGATTCTTTATTGTTACTATTTAATGTAAAGCAGGAATAAATAGAGCTGGATGTGGGTCCTTTTCCTGCAATAATCAACTTTATAACCAAAATTTTATATTCAAATGCTTTGCTATGTTAATTAATTAAAGTGACCAAGATGGGTCGCTTATTGGATAAGACAGAATAGAATAATAGCAGATCATAATCTAAGTTATAAAAAAATCTTCTTTTTAAAAAAAATTATATCTAATATCAAAATAAACCAAGAAGTGTTTTAAAAACTGAAACCAGACCTGTTAACCCAGAAACCGTTGATGCAATAAAAGTTGTACATTGCTTCAGATTCAAGATTTTGAGCTCTCAAGAGCAAATTAGCGGTAGTAATAATAATACAAATGGGTCAACAGGCTACATACCTTGGTGTAGTAGTTGCAACCTTTTTCACCAAGAGTGACCAACAGAAGCTTCAAATTAGGGTGCCACAAAGACATTGCTGACTCGTCATCAATCTTGTCACTTCCTGTGAGAAATTCAAGCTCGTTATCACTCACTTTGATCACCTCGGCCTTGTCCCATATGCTCATGATTTGCTCACGGGCCTCATCTGCTGATGGCCACAATGGCAGCCGGAGATTTGGGTCATATGACAGAAGTGCCCCTGCTTCCTTTGCAACTTCCATTGCTTTAAGATGTGCTGATCTGCAGGGCTCCACTATCAAGCTTATTGACCCGTAATGGAAAACTTTGGCCTGCAGATTTACAACCATAAGTTCACTTATCATTTTCTTGATTCATATATTATGACATGGTGTATTATTCCTTTATGCAAGTATGCAACACTATGTTGTAACCTTCTTTTTCCAGTTTATTACTTTGGTAAAGATTTTGGGCGAAAATCAGACATGTCAACGATATAAAAGTAAATATTTTGTCAAATAACCGAAAAACGACCCAAATCATGAGTGAAAATAGAGAAAAATGAACAATATGCCAATATACATGTCTTTCATATCCCTTAAAGAATCTACCATAAAACAAGTAACATGTTATCAAATCACAATAACATTTTGCTAATATATATTCAATAAATTAAATTCATGATTTGCTTAAGTGATTAGAAAAAATAGATCATTTAAAGACAGATTATTAGTGTGTAATTTATGGTATAAATAAATTATCCTATTTACTCCAAATACAAACAAATTAAACACATTTAAAACAAAATCATTCAAATTTATTCTTACCTTAAATAAAAAAATATAACTTAAATAATGAACAAAATATATAAAATTAAAATAAACGAAACAATAGAGATTGGTGAAGCCCTGCTACTAGTTTTACTCATTTGTACAAAACCACGTGTTTACATTGTCTTCTAATCCTGTGCATGCAAATGTGTATCACAGTTCAGCACAAAAAGTGCAGGGGTCATTATGCTCTTTTTCAGAAAGCTTAGGGACCACAAAAGATTCTTTTTTTTTTTTTACTTTCTTGCATGTGAGATAATTAAATCTTTAAACATTAATCAACCTTTTAACATCAAATAATCCATTTCACATAAAGATCTTCTAGATTACTTTCCATTAGAACCAATAGAAATTTACATATTTTAAAATAAGTAAACTCAGTTGCCTCTTTAGAATATCCACATATACATTACAAATAGTCAAAAATACATATTTGAAAAACCTTTATATGTGTAACAAATAATAATCAAAGAGTAAATATTATCAAATTATCCACATATAATATTTTCAAATTATAGATTTAAATTTTATAATCTGTTACCGGGTCTCTCTCAAATCTCAACAGCCATTATCTTTTAACATTACTCCCATATATTTTTATATAATAATGATGACTAGATCTCCAAATTTTAAAATCGCAAAAAATACCAACTTGCATTAAAAAAAATCCCACTATTACTATTATTATTTTTCTAATTTTCTTCTCAAATCACACTAAACATAGAAGTCAACAAAACCGTCCATCCACGCATTTAATTAATCACAAATTAGTAGGTGGGAAGGCGCGTGTACTTCACGCACTTCCACATTCCCAACAGCAAATGACGTCACACAAATACTAATATAGATTCTACTGGATCGCATGTGCTGGTGATCCGGTTCGTCACTAATCTAAAAAAACTCGTCGTCTTGAGACTCACTTATGACATTTTTATTTATGAACGTAAAGAAAGTCATCACCGCTAAAACAGTATACTTTACCACCAGACATAAAATTTAACATAATAATAATAAAGTTATTAAAAAAGAAAAGAAAAAAAGGAATACGTACAGATCTAATAATCTCAAAGTTAAGTTCATCAGGCGTCAGCAACATATCGGCGCTAGGGTTCCGATAAAACATAAACTCACGATCACCATCAGCTTTCAACGTAACGAACGCCAACGCAGTCCGTGCACCTTTATCAAAGCATATTCCATCACCACACACACCGTTCTCCTTCAAGATCCCAGCCAACATATGCCCAAACTCATCGTCACCGAGCTTTCCGACGAACGCCGACTTTCCGCCGAGTCTTGAGACGGCGATCGCCACGTTCGCCGGAGCGCCGCCCGGAGCTTTTAGGAAGCCTGGTGCTTCGGCTAAGGAGACGCCGGAGACGGTTGGGACGAAGTCGATCAGCATCTCGCCGAAGCTGACGATTAGGTTTTGGTTGGTTCCGTTGTTGGAAGCCATTGAAAGAAAGAAAGAAGTTGCAGGTTTTGTTTGAAGAGGATAGAGATGAGGGAGTGTTTATTAGAGGTGGTTGTGGGTGTATATATAAAGCCAAGATTGGTGATTATTATTATTAATATTAATATTAATTAATATTATTATTGTTATCTATTAATATATTGTTTAAAATTTGGAAAGGAGATAACATGATTTGGAAAGTAATTTGATTGAAATATCTTTTACTACTATTGATAAAATACTTTAGATTTAGGATTATTATTTTTTTTTAATTTTATTATTGGTATTTGATAAACTAATTAATAATTGATTTCAATTGTTATGGAATAAAGAGAGATACACGAATTAAGTTGGATATGTGACTATTGGGTGGCTGTGAGACGTAATGTATGGGGTATATGCGTTGCGTTTGTGCCACGTACGGACATGACTAGATACGTATATCATGCCTAAAGTATCAAAGTGTGTATTAAAGGTGTTTTTCGTGAATAATATTTGTTAATTTATGAGACGTTTAAAAGGTATACGAGAGTAACGTGAATAGGTAATTATGTTTTTGATAAGTAGTTGTTATTAATTTCCATAATTAAAACCTTTATGCTGTCTTCTCATCCAAGAAATACACTTGAAAGTTGAAACGAAATGTTAATTGCAATGATAAATGGATATATTGGTCAATACCATAAAATCTCCGATAAATCATCCATATGATACATCTATGCACGCAACTATTTTTGTCCTATTTGTTTTCTTTTCATATATTCTTTCATTTAGGAAAGGTGTAAAATCATTGGTGTATAATTAACTAAGGGGCTGTTTGTAGTCTCTTAATGAAGCTCTTAACTATTCAGTGCTAAATGATTCAGCATTCAGCGCGTTTGTTTCAGCCTCTAAATGGAATGGTTAAGGCTGAATCATTAAGACTTGGGATGTTGCTGAACCATTAAGCACTGAATCATTAAGCACTGAACTAGGCTGAACCTTAATGAAACTCTCATACCAATGTGGGACAAGAAAACTAACCATTAAGAGGTCCAACTTAATAATTCAGCATTTAACCATATAGACGACCTCTTAACCATTCAGACCTCTTAATGATTTAGCACTTAATCAACCAAACAGCCCAATTGTATATCTGCCTTTCAAAAAAAAAAAAAAAAAACAAACCAATTGTATATCTATAAATATCTCATTAGTAGGTTTAACATGAGAAACACAATTTGGTGGAGTGATAAAAGCAATGAAGATATGAACTAGGCATTATTTGAAGGTCGTAAGTTTGAACCCCAGCCATACGTGTGTTTTGTCCAACCAACGTTATGCCAGAGAATTTTGAATCTTGTGGTGGCACAAGTGGTATCAAGAATTATGGTTCCTTTGAGAACACGATTTGTGCCTATTAAGAAGGTGTTATGCCCTTTATGGAAAAACCGAACTGGGGTCTGTCTCGTAAACCATCATGCGGCCACCCAATCATTATACAAGTCGTCGTCCTAAAAAAGTAGGTTTAACATGAACCTAAAAGATAGTTTTAGGAGTTTTACCTTTTTCTAAAAATATAACTATATATACGTGTGTGTGATGAGGATATTTACATATAGAAGTTATGGTACATATATAATTTTATAAAATATAAAAGGTATTTACATTAAAATTTTGATAAAACTTTAGGTAGCAATTAGTTTTTTACTTTGTTTATTATCCATGCTACAAACATACAAAACTAGAGGACATAGTAAAACACTGTTGGGAGAATATTTAATTTATTATGTTATAAAAGTTTGACAGGGTTGGTGGTTGAGTGGTGTTAGAAGTCGCCCAAGGTTTTTGCTTGTAGTTTTCTAGTGTAATTCATATAGAGACACACACTCCACAATAAAGCCAGTGGACCATTGAAAACCATGTCATGTTAGTTGTTTTGAAAAAAAAAAAAAAAAAAAAAAAAACCATATTTTCAAATCAAGAACTCATGCTCTAAATCATAATTAAAGCCAGTTTAATGCTTTTATTTCGAAGTATATTATTAAAATATAATGTTTTAATTTTTAAGTTCGGAAAAGATCTAGTGAACCGGCTAAACCAGAATGTACACCAATATATGTTGGCCCGAAATCAGTCTGGAACAAACCGGCTGGTTGTAAGGCAATTTTTGAGATGAACCCGAACACCACCACTAGCAATTGGTCCAAACTCAAGATTCAAGAGAGCTTTGGGACTCTTTTTTATTTTATAGAGGGATCATGGAGTCTTGCGGTTTACATTTTAAATAGATGTGGAACAAATTGTGCAATGTGAGAATATAGGAGTATTTAAGAGTAGGTTAGTTTGTCGTTAAAAAATATGGTATAGTAAGTTTACTTGATAAAGAATATGTGAGAGGGTTATGGTTTAAGTTTTCACCAATGTGGGGCTCTCAAGTTTCAAGACCTGATAGAAATAATCGCAAGTTTAATTAGCAGACTGGTTATGAAAATATTGATAAAATAGTACATGAAATCGGAAGCTCTCATAGTTCATTGTCATAAGTAATTTGGTTATGAATTTCTAATGTGAAACGACTCTCGTTAAAAATGTTCCAACTTGTTACGAAGATACCATGCTACATTAGGACCATACACTTATAGTTAATGAAGCATTTGAGACTTTTCTATGTGTACTCTGGTAACTTCCAATTCTTAAGCATCAAGACCATATACTTAATGTCATAACTCAAAATATATTAGATAGTAGATTACCCTACACTAGTGTGCTGTTTAGTGTTTACTATGCTCCAACCATAAGAATCATCTAGTTCTACATGAAAGTGTACAAAATGTGTCATTCTCATTAATCTGACGGGTATAAATAATACAAGAGATCTCTCCTATATATGGTAAATGATAATCATACTAAATATATATATATATATATATATATATATATATATATATAGGGAAATTATAAACTGAAAACCCACTTGAGTTAAGAAAACTAAGAAAACCCTTGTAAAAACCATCTAAATCTTTTTATTTTTTTTTGAAAAAATTACACAAGGTAACATACATGTATTAAAGCGCCGATAGGATATTTTTTAAAAAAATGTTACATATGTAACAGCTATCTTACGTATGTAACATCAGTTGTTACATATGTAACAGCGCAAATTTTGTTTAATTTTTTTAAAAATATCCAATCGGCGCTTTTTTTATTTTTTTGGCCCAAAACGCTTTAATACATGTACTAGGTTTGAGACCTGTGGGGACCCACGGTGCAAACCATAGTAAATAAAAAAAATATATTAAACTAAGAGTTGCATTATTCAAGTTTAGTGGCTACAACGTAAAGTCTTAAGAATAACGGTTAGCCTGATATTTTTTTTCTTATATAAACGTCATGTTTCAATGTTGCGTTGATATGAAATGGGTATTAAAATTAAAACTAATATATAACTATGGTTTTCATGTCAAAGTGGATATTTTTTTGTAAATTATAAGTAACGTTAATAATGAAAACCGATTACCTATTATGATCAGTACTCAACCAAAGTGTAAACTTTAACAAAAAATAAAAAAAGGTATGAATACATTGTGTTTTTGTAAATTACTTTTTATCATATTTTTTTTAATGTAATTGTAATTAGGACATAACTTGTTTTATTGACCAATGGCAACGCACTGTTCAAAGCACAAAAAAAAGTTTAAAATAATACTTTATTATTGAAGTTGTATATACATAACGTCAATAAAGATAAGTAAAAAATTGCATCAAAATTACTCACATTATTCATAAATCCTGAAAGACTTCTTTGTACACAACGTTTGATATTTTGTTCGTCAATTCACCATTTTCATCTACTATAACTATCTTCAGTCCATCTCGACTTCTGACTCTTGATAGCGCAACATACAACTGCCCGTGTGAAAAAACTGGATCCTTCAAATACAACCCAACTCTGGATAAGGATTGTCCTTGACTTTTGTTTATTGTCATTGCGAAAGAAACAACAAGTGGAAATTGCCTTCTGTTCAATTTAAAAGGAATTTTTTTATCCGATGGGGATAAAGTAATTCTTGGAATAAAAGTTCGCATTCCAATGTTACTTCCTGATATGATTTTCGCTTCAGTGACACGTTTTCTCATTTTAACAACTTGTAACCTTGTCCCATTGCACAAACCGCTTTTCTGATCAATGTTTCTAAGTAACATTACGGGAACGCCAACTTTCAAAACCAAACGATGGTTTGGTATTCCAGAAAACTTAAGACCATTCAGGACATCAGGAGAAACTAATCTTTCATCAACCTGTTTGTTAATATCTTTGGACTGGCAAACACTATCCGAACTTAGATACTCAACTTCGTCACCGGGAAACATTGAAAGTAATATATCATTAATTTCATGAACAACTTCATTCTTCGGTGCCAATATAGCTCGATCTTGAAAATAAGTCGGAATGTGGATGTTATCCAAAAGTGACGGATAAACAAAGGCTATCAAATCAGAAACAGGATCCGAAGATTGAGAAATAAGTAAGTCATCAGGTATCAAAATAACATCCTGATCATCGCTTATTGTATCAACCTTTCCTTCTCCTATATCCAGAAGCCAAGATGCAAACTTTTTAGTTTCCTCAATATCAGAACTGCAGCTTCCTGAAAGCAACCTCATATTTTTGTTAATTCTAAAACAGTGCATTTGTGCCAAATGTATGATGAACTTAAAGATGCATTAACAATGTCATGCCTAGTTCCATTTGGTACAACTGGTAGAATTTGCCTAAAGTCACCCCCAAACACAACAACCTTTCCACCAAATAACAAATCAGACGACTCATCAGCATGTACACCAAATACATCTTTTAAACTTCGATCTAGTGCTTCAAAAGCATGTTTATGAGTCATGGGTGCTTCATCCCATATAATCAAGTCAGTTTGTTTAACCAGCTGTGCAACATCACTATTAGGTGGTATGTAGCACATAGAATCTTCAGTTAGGTTTATAGGAATACGAAACCTGGAATGTGCTGTCCTACCACCGGCCAATAGCAAAGATGCGATACCACTCGAAGCAACATTCAAAACAATCTTTCTTTTACATCTTATGGATGAAGATAGAGTCTTCCATAGGAACGTTTTACCCGTACCACCGTAACCATGAACAAAAAAAAAACCTCCTTTCTTCTCCTCAACAGATTTAATTACACAGTTATAAATATTTTTTTTGTTCATCTGTTAAAGAAGAGAACTGAGAATCAAATTCTTCAACCAAACTGTTTGAGTGATAGCCCAACTCCTCACAAATAAGACGATTGTCTAATAATGATAGAAACTCATTCTCAGGATATGGCATACCTACGAAATGTCGTAGACTGCAACTATTACGCAATAAGAACTTCTCAATATCAAGCAAAGCTAAATTCTTAAGTTCGTCGTCTGAAAGTATCAAATCTGGGAAAAAAATGTGTTAGAATGGAATATATAGAATAAAATTAACATATAAAATGAATAATTGAATATGTGGAACCATTAAAAATAGTATAATTTACATTCCTAATAATTATGAATCATTACAATTTAGTATATGTCCAAAAACTTCTAGAAAATCTATTTTAAAGTAATAATATATTAAAAAAAGTTAAAAACCTGGACAGTTTGAATCTATTCTTCTCTTGCGTAAAATGTCATCAGACAAATAATTCCATGTTTCCTCCCACACAATGTCAGGTCTTGACAAACTGTTGGACGCTAAAAGAGTTGCAAATAAGTTCCTTAGATAAGGGCCAGAACCTGCAAAAGCTGCTTCCTTTATTGCTTCAACATATTCTGTATCATCATCCAGGAGTCCCATTGCGTAGCATGCATCCCTATAAGATGATTGTACTTTCCCATGAACTTTAAGAATATCTTGAAATGATGTTGGTCCTTTAACCTTATTCAAAAGCATTCTCAAAAAATAAGCTTCGCCAACAGAAGCAGGAACTGAATGAATTCGACCAATTGACTTTATTCTTTGCCTAACCTCCCATTTTCGTTCTTGTGCTTTCCAAACATATTGTGAAGGGAATTGGATGTAAGTTAGTTGCCTTGCATTGGCATCAATTTTGTTGCGTTCCATCCAACCCAAAAACATAGAGGAAGCACAAGAGGGTTTATTGAGAACGTCGTCAATGTCCTGCGTAGGATCGAAAACAATTCTTTGTTCACCGGGTAGATGAAAAGGTAGTCTCATTACAGGAGGTGACCTGTAATGAATATCATATGAGAATATTCTCCATGAAGCCGCACACGCAGAAATATAACGACAATTATAAAATCCTTTGACTTCATCAACAACTTTGTCTTCACCGGGTACTTTCTTGCTTTCCACAAAATTAAGAGTAACTCTATCTGGACCCTTGTTAATGTATTTAAATAAATACTTAATGGATCCAGCTTGGTTACACCATTCAACGTTGATATGAGCCTGGTATCTTTTAAGAAGTGTCTTGTTATATGGAACAACATATCTGTTATCTAATTGCTCACCAGACTTTTCTACAAACGAACCATTATCTCTGCGTCTATACACTGCATAACCTTCAGTATCAATAGAAGTCTCATTCTGGAAATTTTTTGGGAAGTTTTTTGAACATTTGTCATTGACCATACACGGACAACTCATGTTCAAAGGACCACAAGGACCGTGAATCATAAATTCACGTACAAGTTCATACAATTCTGGCTCTTCATCTTTATTCGGTATCTCTGCTGAAATGAACTTGTCAATATGGTCAACTGTAGGAAGCTTATAACCATCAGCCATAAACAAACAAATGTGTGCGTGTGGTAATCCACGTTTTTGAAACTCAACCGTGTATACAGCTGCAAAGTATTGAGACCAAACAAAAGAAAATAAGTTAGAAAGGTTATAAAAAAAAAAAATATTGTTGTAATAAAAATTAACTTCATGTGTTCGCACTAGCTTCAACAGTCCCAAATAAGTGTTTATCTTTCAGGTCTTTAATGATAGAATTAAGTTTAATCTTAAACAACCTGCATAAAATGTCTGGCCTATCTTAGGGTCTAAGAGTGGTATCTTGAAGATATCTTCTCATCTCTGGCCATTTAGGATTACAAGTGATTGTAATAAAATAGTCAGGGTATCCGTACCACTTACATATTGCCATTGCGTCTAGATAATTTTGCATCATATATCTAGCGCCACCTGTGAAGGAAGATGGAATAATAACTCGTTGACCCATGGTTAATGTTTCTGTTTGTCCTTCTTGTCTTTGTTTGCTTAGGACATTATGCTTCTCACTCCTAAGAACGGTTTGCTTACCCCTAATATAATTTAGTCTTTCCATCTCAATCATTGTATACGAATCAACTATACATTTCTGCAAAAGCCTTCGTGCATTAAGAATTAGCGAGAATTCATTACTCCTATCTTGAAGTCTATAAGCAAAAAACTCCCTCATTGTTATACTTTCACGTTTTTTGTTTTTTGTGTTTGAAGATGAGCCCCCATCTGGTAAGGCAACATTTTCTTGACGGTCATCTTTTTTTTTTGAACTTGAAAACGAGCTTTCATTTGGTAAGGGAACATCTTTGTGAAGGATGCCAATTCTATATCCATCGTCACGATAAGGAAGCAACAATGGATACTGAAGAGCAAGATACGAAGGATGTAACTCACTAACTCTTTTTAGCTTTCCATCAATGGTCTGCACAATAATATCACGTTTATCTGTTTCTTCATTAAGGTCACCAATTATCAATCCAGCAACTTTAGAAACCGTGGGTAGGTTGTAGGTTCTAGCATCTCCTTTCCTCATTCCGTTTAATCGAAGCTTGACTTGTGCATCAGGATTCTTCTGATAACAAACTCTCGCCATTCTATAAGATTTCACCAAGGAGTTTTTGGCATCCAACATTTTTTTCAATTCCTTTACAGTTTGAAATTCAAGCGTCTTTTCTGATGAGTATTCCTCGTCTGCATTACTATAAATAAAATGAATACATTAGAATCGAAAGTATTTAGGTATCCTTAGAGTTTTCTACAAAAGACAATAAAAAAATAACATACCCAACAACATTGATTCTATTTGAAACTTCATTTTCAATATCATATATGTATAGCTGAGAGAATACTGGATTTTGTCCACGTGATGGTAAAAGATTTCCCAAAGCATAGTAGTTCTCACCACTTATACGATAGATGAATGGAGCATTACCATGATTTATAGACCTATCAATTTTTCCACCCATGGACGTAAATGCAAACATAGAGTTGAATCGTTTTATGTTCTTTAAAAAGAATTTGCTTTTAGAATCAACTCCATTAAAATACTCTTTATAACTGTGTGGGGCCTCCTTAAAAGGAGGAAGCATAACTTTTCCATAACCACAACATAGAGAGAAATTTTTTTTTAGTATTACTTCTATTAAGCCCTCTAGTAGATTCACATCTCCACAGTCTTGCATTACAATCTTCACAAGTAACATTCTGATCACCATGGTCCAAGTAATCTAAAAAAAGATATTCAAATTTATTAAATGTACCATATTTCTAAACTAATGTTGAATTAATATTAAATATATTTTTTATTAGCAGTTATTAGCGAAAAAAGACTACCTGGAGATATGCCTTGTATTACATTGTTTGTCGTTACTCCATGCAGGTTTTCTAAGCATTCTTCCAAGTCAGCCATCGGTATGGGAGTAATACTGGGGCGTTTTCGTTTTAAATTCGATGTTGACCGCGTGTTGCATACGTTAGAAAGCGGCCAACTTACACCTGAAGATCCTAACAAATTAAAATAATATAAGTTTGATAAATGTTGATGTATTATAATATACTTTGTAAACGTAACTAAACTAAACATACCAACAATGTCAACTGGGTGTGTTTGAGTGTTAGGTGTTACATTTAGTTTTCCTTTGTTACTCCGCTTAGAATCCAAGATACGCTTTCTTTCTGTACGCCTTTGTTTATAAAACTCAGATAGATTGCTATGTTGAGATTCGTGACAAACTGCTTAAAAATTAAATAAATAAATGGAATGCTTTGAAAATAAGATAAACACAAAAAGGGACAACACAATTCTATAATATACTAACATAAATAGATAACCTAACAAATGATGACATAAAAAATAACATAAATATTACCATTAGAGATGTCTGACAAAGGCGTTCTCTGCGTGTTAACTATAAAATAAAAAGAAATAAGTAAAAAAACAACAATGGAAATTAGTAAGAAATAACATATTTGGGCAATGTATAAAAGAAATTTTACCTTCAATTCTTACACGATTATTTGTTTGTGTCGAAGGAAAATTATATTTTTTTTCTCTTTGAAGACTCAGCACATTCATTAGAGATGCCTGACAAAGGCGTTCTCTGCGTGTTATCTATAAAATAAAGACAAATAAGTTAACAAAAAAAAAAGACAATGGAAAGTAGTAAGCATAACACATATTTGAAATGTAGAAAAAACATTTACCTTGTATTGTTACTAATGGCGGTGTGAAAGAGTTTGTAGAGGTTTCTATGTTTTCAACATTTGAAAGCGAACAACCGACATTTGAACTTATGCAATCCAAATATGCATTCATCCGTTTACGTCTTTCAGAGATATTAAGACTCACTAAACAATAAATTATAATAAAAACTATTATTTCTTAATCGAAACTTAAGAATTAAAGTTATAAGATGAAACATAATAATTTACGTACCATTTGATATGTTGGATAACGGTGTTCCAGTATTGATATCTCCAAACATGTTCATAATATTTGTTAGTATAAGAGAATTAAAAAAGCAATCAATGTAACCAAATGTAAACGAAAAAAAAACATTAATCATTACCGTTAGATTTACGCCTCAGGTCACAAACTTTAGATTTCGGTAAACTAAAATCATATTTTGGGAGATCGGACATTGTAAAAGATATGTTTTTCTTGAATAGAATAAGTATATACCTGAAAAATTAAAGAAAAAAATATTATTCATGATTGAAAAATAAGGAAACTTTATCCCCCCCCCCTAGTTCATAAAAGATATGTGCTTTTCATTTGTGATTTCGGTTTTTTTTTTAATTTTTATAAAATCGACAGAGGGGCTCTAGATGGCTTACATACTATCCATTTTGCTTACCAGTGTGTTAATAAACCCGACCCGATATACCATTTTCTGACCCGGTAACCCGGGTATAAATACTCTGGATCTATATTCCTTTTGATAACAAAAACAACTGACCCGTCTACTCAACCCTAATCTTCTCCTTCAACCCTAATCCTCTCCAATCATCTGCAGCCTTCAATTTTCTTTTTCAAAGTATACTTTCCATCTAATCCTATATCTTCTTCTTATAATCAATTCTTCTTTTTCAAAACGTATATCGTTTCTCATTCAACCTTCAACCCTAGACTACAATACAACGGCTCTCAAAAATCGACTTCAGGTATGGGTTCTTTTGCGCCATATCTTTTCTATCATCTAAAAGCACAGATCAATCAACATCTCTTGCAGTTTATTGTTGTCGGTTGTTTGAGTTTCGATAACGTTTTACTTTATTGGATTATGGTTTTTTAGTTGAGAATATACATTTTTCTGTATATACTTTGTTGTTATTGATAATGTTTTTTCTCCTTATCTGCATTTTTAGTTGAGGTTTTAGGGTTCCATTGGCGAATATCAGTCGACCTCTTGATTTAGATTTCAATGTTTTCTGATAAAAATTCTCTGTTTTGAAACTGATTATGGGTCGTGCTATTTTTTGTTTTTGAATCTGATTATAAAAAGTTAGGTTTCAATTTTCATGTATTGTGGATTCATTGATTAGGTTGAAATCTGTTTATTCTTTGTTCAATGATTAGGTTCAAAACTAAACTGTATAGTGTATATCCTTCTTATGTTGATGTATTGAATATAATTGATTTAGGTCTCCATCTTAATGTATATTTCATTCAGTGATTATCTTTGAAATCTGTTTTCGTCGTTTTTTCTATTATATGTCTTTGTCATATAAACATTCCCTTGCTGATTTGTATTTATTTTTATTTTTTGTTCTATTATAACCACTACTGTTTGGGAACTCCCATGACCTGCACAGGGATTATAGACAACAGTTCGAATGAAAAGGGCCGAATATGTTTTACGATCTGCGTTGTTCTCTTCAGATCTCTTTATGCTATCTTTAAAATTATATTTAATGTTCGGATTTTCTCTGCATTTCATTCCATCTTTCATAAGGGTTTTTTTATTGTGGTTTGTTATCAGTCGTAGTTTCCACATTTGCGGTTTCAAGCTTTGATTGATTCTCACAAGTCCTACGTGTAAAGATTCGTAATTTATTTCTTTTTATTGTATAGTTTTCGATGGGCAAGTGGCAAGAAAAAGAGATGTCACAGAATACCGAATTTGTCCTGAAATCCAGACTCCATATGAAAGTAAGGTAATCATATTGTAAACTTTATAAAATGAAATAAAATGTTAAAGTTTATTTCTTATTTTTTTTATTGTTTAGGAATTATATTAATTCCATATTTATTTATGTAATTTTTATCTAACAAAAGCTAACAAAGTTAATGGTGAGACTTTTCTGCAAGAACCAAGTAAAACAGACAACATTGAATACTGAAATGTCTATACAAAACAAAACACATAACACAAATTTGGGAATCACAATTCTGTCTTAAAAAAACTTTAAAATCTAAATGGCAAGTATGTAGTTAACATAAACACATTAAATGTAAAATCCATGCTTATGAATGTGTAGTAACAACTGTGGAAGACAAACCATATTAAACATAGTTGTATAACAGCTACAATGATAAAGGACTATGTTTCTTAATAAAACAAAAAAAATAAGGTAATGTAGAAATCCACTTACAAATGTCTTTGCTTCCACGGCCTGAACGAAACTCAATGTGAAAAAATCACTGTATTCGAAACACAGAGATAAGTAATTGAATGATAACAGTGTGATAATGTTGATTGAATAAGTGTGAAAGACTTGTATTGATGTAATTATATAGGTGAAGTATAAATATGGGATTAATCTAATTTTTAGCTTGATAGGTAAAAGATACTTAAAATTAGCACATTTAGTGCATAAATTAGCACATTTAGTGCATAAAATGTTGTCAAACGTATTGACTGGTGTTTGAATGAGTATCCTTATCAATATATCAATTATACCTCAATAATTGTTGTGTGATTAAAAGAATTGAATTATATTAATTTGTTTTTTTAGTATATATATTTTATATTATCAAATAATGTATATGTCAATCGGACTAAGCTAATTGGGACATGATTGAATAGTCAACCTTGGTTACAAATATAGAATTAGATAGAATTGACTTTTACAAATTAACGTAATTGTTAGTATTTATGTTTTATTTTGGACCAGAAATGTAAATTACTTTAGATTATGCCTCAATGATTGTTATGTAAATACAATCATTAGATTATATAGCTTATATCAAATATAGATAAATATTATAAAATTAGTGTTCAGTATTGAAAGTAAACCAAATTTGAACAAACAAATAAATTACAAAAAACAAAAACCATAGATGAGATAATATAAGTATAATGAAAGAGAATCAAAAATAAATTAAGACAAACAATCGTTTTATAGCATAGTAGTAACCAAGAAAGTTTTTATTTGTAATAAACATTATTAGTCTTCACATCAGACTCCATTTAAGCTTCAGTTGCCTCATCATCGTTCTTAACAGGTGATACTGTATTGTTCCCAAGCAATTCATATAAGAAAATTCGTATACATTAAAATTAAAAACATCAATAGCTAAAAAAAGTTATGAAATTTAAAAATAAGAGGCTATAATAAAAACGTGTTGTTGAGTTTTACATTTTCGTCACATAGGATCATTTCAATTGAGTACACATCATTAGGATTGCGATGATCGGGTAGACGCCAAACCCGAATAATCTTTAGCTTTAACGCCACACCGTTTCGGTTGACATGAATTTGGTTAACCATGGTAAACTCATTTGCATCTACAGCAACCATTGATCTTGTTAACTAGAAAAAAATAATGTAAAAACCAATAGATGACTTCAATAACACAAATTGTAGACAACATAATAATATTGAAACTTATATTATAGTTAGGTAATAAGTTTCAAATGTATTGTAGCATAAATGTCTGGATTGATCACTCCACAATATATGCAAAACATCAGCATAATCGATTGGTTAATAACAAATCAAAAGAAATAATGTTTATGTATTTAAAGATGAGAAACAAAAATTAACCTAATAATATATCTTTTCGATTACTCAAAGTGCATTCAACGTGTCTTATTACAATCGTATGTGAATTGCTTTGACTTGTTTATATAGGTATTCAATCAATTCAATCAATAAGAAATGGATGAAATAGTGGAGTCTAATTAGCATTCGAATTAGCATATTGTTATTATTGTTATTATTGAGATTTAAAGATATGAAATATATTTGCAATACATTCAACAATGGAGTAGAAGGAGACCATCAATTTCGCCTTAACATGTATGAAATTGGACCCGTAAATTCGTATTGAAAGTCAATATGTTATTGAAGAAGGATACCATAAATTTCGCCTTAACATGTATCAATTCCTTATGAATAATGTGAGTAAATTCGTATACATTATGTATTCAAAGTCAACGTTAGATAATCAAGGAATATAACTATTTATCTTAATGTATATTTATTGACAGTAAATTCGTATTCAAAGTCAAGGTCAATAAATATATTGACTTTCCTTATACATTCAACAATGGAGTAGAAGGAGACCATCAATTTCGCCTTAACATGTATGAAATTGGACCCGTAAATTCGTATTCAAAGTCAATATGTTATTGATGAAGGAGACCATAAATTTCGCCTTAACATGTATCAATTCCTTATGAATAATGTGAGTAAATTCGTATACATTATGTATTCAAAGTCAACGTTAGATAATCAAGGAATATAACTATTTATCTTAATGTATATTTATTGATAGTAAATACGTATTCAAAGTCAAGGTCAATAAACATATTGACTTTCCTTATACATTCAACAATGGAGTAGAAGGATACCATCAATTTTGCCTTAACATGCTTGAAAATTGGACCCGTAAATTCATATTCAAAGTCAATATGTTATTGTAGAAGGAGACCATAAATTTCGCCTTAACATGTATCAATTCCTTATGAATAATGTGAGTAAATTCGTATACATTATGTATTCAAAGTCAACTTTAGATAATCAAGGAATATAACTATTTATCTTAATGTATATTTATTGACAGTAAATTCGTATTGAAAGTCAAGGTCAATAAACATATTGATTTTCCTTATACATTATGTGTTTACATATTTATAAGATAAATGTTATATAAGGAAGTCAAAGTCAATAAACATAATGGTTTTTCTAATACATTATGCATTTTGAGTCAATACATAATTAATGGTCTAATTACATTTGCTGCATATAAATGTGTTTACATTTTTATAACGAAGAATAAACATATATAAGGCAGTCAAAGTCTATACACATATTTAACATCATTAAATTTTAGTCAAATTATATAATTGCATGTTTTCAAAATTTCCGAATAACAAATGTTTATATTAGGAAGTCAATTTCAATTCTTAAGTTAATATCAAATGGCGAAATTTCAATTCCTAAATAATCGCGTCTTGCCACCACTGATTAACGTATACACATTCTAACAATTACAACTTACCAAATATTATGTAAAAATCTAAATGTTATTGTATATAATAATGGAATATAGTTATGATTTTAATGATTATTGACTCACAGTCAATTCGTACTCATTTACACATATTGACCATAATTAAATTTTAGTCAACTGCATAATTACACGTTTAAATTCTAATTAATACCAAAGTCGAAAATTTATAGCACAGTCAAAGGTCAACTTGTATTTAATAAGCAGTAAAATTGATTTAAAATAAGTATAAAACGAACACGTAAAAAACAATTATAATAAGGAATAACTTTTTTTATTTAAAAAAAATTAGAAAGACTCATACCAAAACTCGTGAGGAAGGGTCATGAATAACCTTGAAGAATTTGTCACCCTTGTGATAAGCCATAATCAAGTTCTTTGTCCTAATGAAATCCTGTTCTTCAAATGCAAAACAAATATTTGTTAATGTAACCATAAACTCAAGCAAGTTTTTTTTTTTTTTTCATTTTCATGAAAACTATAAACTGATTTCATTTGAATCCTGTTATTAAAACCACAATCATATTACATCAATTATTTGGACAATAATACAATGATTAAACCTGATTGTAAACAGTTGTGTATCCATTTCATCCAATTCAGAAACTTGATACTAAACAGTTTATATACTTATGTTAATAAAAAAACGTTTTGATCATTACAAAAAAACGGATTTTATTTGGTAGAATATTGATGTAATACAATGTTGATTTTTCTTTGCAGAAAAAATGAATATATTAACCGATTGTATTTCTGTTTGATGTAATATGATCGTAAACAGCTATGTATGCATCTCATCCAAATCAGAAACTTTATCGTAAACAGTTTAGATAATTATGTTAATAGAAAAACGCGGTGATAATTACAAAAAAAACAAATTGTATTTTTTACAAGTTTGATGTAATACCATTCTGATTTTTCTGAGTGTTAAAAAGAAAATACATAACCGATTGTATTTCTCTTTGATGTAATATGATTGTAAGAAGTTATGTATCAATCTCATTCAAATCAGAAAAATGATAATAAAACAATTTCGTGACTTATATTAATCGTAAAACGTTTTGATCATTACCAAAAAAAACCGATTGTTTTTCATTCATGATTGATGTAAAATGATAAATATAAGATTAGATGGACAACATACCTTTTTTTTTTTTTTTTTTGAACATTGACTTTCATTAAAAAAAACGGCACGTCCTCAAAACGAGGACCGCCACCAACCGATTACATCATATACAAAGGGGAAGAACACCACTCATCCCAACTAAGATTTACATACTTCGACCTATACTTTAACCACAAAAAGGAATACGATTTTACGCTAGCCACCACATTTACACTTTTGGATCGATATTATTGAAGATCTTTTCATTGCGTGCTTTCCAAACCTCCAAAACCGTGATGACGATAATGCCGTGAATAATGTTTTTACCCCACCTGCCGCCTTAACACCTTTGTGCAGAAGCAATAAATCTCTCACATTGTTTACCAACGTAAAGGGAATATCGCACCACTTCCATATTCTAGCCCATACCTCTGTTGAGAAGCCGCAAACGGCGAATATGTGGTTTGTAGATTCTGTCATGGCATCACACAAACTACATGTCAAATGCTCGATAGGAACTCCTCTTTTGCTCAAGGCGTCTACAGTAGGGATTCTTTGTAATTCTGCCCTCCATGCTAGCGTATTACACTTTGTCGGAACCCAAGATACCCACTTAAGCTTGAAGTTCACAGGTACGTCTCTGAAATCTTTTATCTTTTTGCGGACATCTCTAACAGAGAAAGAGTTGTTCCCATCCCATTGCCAAACATCTTCCTGACTAACCAACTGAGTCTGTGCCAAAAGAGGAGAAAGATCGGACCATTCTTGGGCTTCGGCTTGCGAAAACATGGCTGTGAAATCAATGGGGAACCACCCTCCTTCTTTCCATACTTCATTAACCATAGCGAACTTGTCTGCGGATTTGTTGAATAGGAGAGGGAACCTGGATTTCAGCTCCGCATCCCCCAGCCACACATCCAACCAAAACCGAGTTTGAACCCCGTTACCGACCTTGCTGCGAAACAACTGTATGACATTCTTATCTCCAATTTTGAGTTTTTCACAATTTTTTATGATACTGGCCCAACAACCGCCCACACCTTTTCTACAAGGTAACCCGTACCAGTTCCGTTTAGTGAAATGACAGGCTATAACCACTGATTTCCACAGCGCCTTATTTTCGTTTCTGAAGCGCCAAACCCATTTTGCGAGTAGAGCATCGTTCATATCTTTAAGTCTACCAATACCCAAGCCCCCTTTTTTCTTATCTTTCGTAACGGATTCCCAGGCAACCCAATGTATTTTCCGAATATTACCAGCCCCCGACCATAAAAACCGCTTCATTAGGCCTTCCAATTTGTCAATAATACCCACCGGAGCTTTATACAAAGAAAGGTAATAAACAGGGAGAGATTCTAATACCGAATTGATGAGGGTAATCCGTCCGCCAATAGATAGAGTCCGACAACATACCTTGTAAAAAGAACAATTAGAAAGGAATGAGGAATGAGAAAGGAATTAGGATATGAAGGATGAACAATGTATTAGGCTAGGAAGGAGGAAGAATGTTTTAACATTAGGATATGAAGGATGAACAATGTATTAGGCTAGGAAGGAGGAAGAATGTTTTAACATGCAAATGGATGTTGAGAAAACAAAAAAAGAAGAGGTTTATATACTAACAACACATGGAGCTCCATTTAACATTTGGATCCTAGAAGACCCTCTCAAAAACTAGGATTCAACCCTAGTGTTTTCATTTATTATATAGATAGATGTTACCTTGTGTATTTTTTTTCAAAAAAAAAAAAATTTTTAGATGGTTTTACAAAGGGTTTTCTTAGTTTTCTTAACTCAAGTGGGTTTTCAATTTATCCTCCCCCTATATATATATATATATATATATATCAATCAATCTATTATCTATTACACCCCCGCAGTCGAACCGGGAGGTGAACGGATGCTGAGACTGGATCTAAAATCTTCAAATAGAACATGTGGCAACCCTTTTGTGAAGATGTCTGCTATCTGGTATCTAGAGGGAACGTGTAAGATGCGAACATGACCCCGTTGAACCTGTTCCCGAACAAAGTGAATATCCAGCTCAATATGTTTCGTGCATTGATGTTGCACGGGATTACTTGTTAAGTATATGGCACTGATATTGTCATAATATACCATCGTGGCACGAGAAATAGGAACAGGCAACTCTAGCAACAGGTTTCGTAACTAACAAATCTCAGCAGCAACATTAGCGACACCCCGATATTCAGCCTCAGCACTAGACCGTGAGACAGTGGGTTGTCGCTTGGACGACCAAGAAATTAAGTTTTCCCCAAAATAGATGCAGTAACCGCTAGTGGAGCGACGAGTATCAGGGCAGCCCGCCCAATCGGCATCAGTGTATGCTACTAAAGAAGAGGCCACAGAGGGACCCGGAGTTAAACCAAATGTAACCGTGCCTTTAATATACCTGATGATACGCTTCAGGGCATTCCAGTGTGCGGTACAAGGCGCGTGCATGTGCATACGGATGTAACATCGCGTAATTTTTAGTTTTACGTGTATTTTAAATTTTATATTTAACAAATTCCAAGTTCGCCTTTATTCGATTCTTGTTGGTTACTCATACCAATTCATGACGAGTCGTTATTATAATTCAATTTAGGCATTATAACTAGAAACTCATTTAGTTAAGATCTTAATATATATTTATATATATAATACTTTTAGTTAAAAAAATAAAATAAAAACACAACCTAAGTGACGGTTGGCTTTTGATAAAAAATGCATCTTGATTATTATTATTATTATTATTATTATTATTATAGTGACTTTTGTTCCAAACTATAGAATCTTGATAAAAATTGCATCTTCAATATATATTGACTTTTGTTTCAAAAAAAAATAACAACTCACAACATTTTTTGAAGTGGACGTTCATTTTTTTAGAGATGTCGACAACAGCATTAAAACAACCATGACAATCACCTAAACTCATATCCCCCACCTAATCTTCTCCTAACCACCCTATTAACTCCATTTAATACCCAACCACCTTAACCCACTTATAAACACACCTCTTCCCCACTCCTTAATCCTTTGTTCATCTCTAAAACTCTCTAATATGCAAGTTTTCAAGCCAAACTTTCTGCATCGCATCAGTAAGTTTTTGGGCTTAAAACTTCACCTTTCTTTCTAATCTTTCACTTCTTTTCTTCTCAAATCTTCTTGGAGAAACCTCTAGGACCTATCCCTTGCTTTTCCACAGCAATATAAATGGATAGAGCACCACAAAGAGGCCCCAAAGGTGATTGTTTTCCTATTATTCTTTTTTTGTAGAGATACCAACCAAGTCCACCAACAACTCAATATTGGATGGATTTGTGGTATGGTAATGGTTGACTAAGGATAGCCAAGGCTCATCAAAACAAGTCACCATACACTACTTAAATCTCCTAGTTATATTATGTAAATACTAAAATATATACTTTCAAAACTCTACTAATCTAATAACTTGTAAGGTTTGTGGATACATCCCTACCTTACCAATACTTGACTCTCTTGACCATCCGAATCACCTTTATGGTGGTTTGTGTTTTGGTTAGCCTTAAAGGCACTACTTGACTCTCATGGCCATCCGAATCACCTTTATAGTGGTTTGTGTTTTGGTTAGCCTTAAAGACACTACTTGACTCTCATGACCATCCGAATCACCATTATGGTGGTTTGTGTTTTGGTTCGCCAAAAAGGCTTGCTTGACTCTCTTGAATCCATTAATCCAACTCTTGAACCTAAAATGCCTTCCTTTTTAATTCTAGTTAATCGGAGCTAAAGCTTATTCTTCCAAGACTTACTTTTTGGAACACTATCAAACGCACCCAAAGGTGAGTTCATACTTGTCCCCTTTTTACTCTTTATCACTTTTGGGGTGTAAACATGTATCATATGCAAAACACACTAATGCTTTCATAAACACACATGCTCAATCTATTAAACATACTTATATGCTACTTGCCATGCTTATGATTCTTAGATACTTAGACATAAATCATTAACTATTATTAGCCCACTTAACATGTATAGCGCTATAGGACTAGCACACCGCCCCCTTTATGGGTCATTGTTAAGATTTAAACGGCCTAACATGAATATGTTAGGTATACGTTGTGGTACTCGCGGGTTTGAGTTATGTCTTTTGTATGATATGTATATGCAATGCTATAGTATGAGATTTGAGTAAACCATTCTAAAATACTATGTATGTAAACCAAAACTAGTATGCTCACCAATACTTTGTGTGTTGACGGATATTTTATATATGTTGCAGGAAAATCTTGATTAGACGTTACAAGAAACATCACTTAGGATTCGACCTTAGAAACAAACAAAACAATATTTATTTTACTTCATGTTTAAGTTAATGTATTTTTCTCAATGACAAATTGTATACTTGTTGAATCTTAGATACGAATGAAATCTATTTTAATCTATTATCACAATTTAGTGTTATGAAGTCTTTGAACAATCTATCACAAGTCTTACCTCGATGTTTCCGCCATCGGTTGGGGTGTGACAACGGACCTGCTGAACTGCATATGTGATGTCAGGACGGGTAAAAGTGAGGTACTGCAAAGCACCTGTTAGGCTCCGGTATAAGGTGGGGTCATGAAATGGTTCATCTGGAGAAGTGCCTAGCTTAGAGTTGGAGTCTACGGGTGTTGCAACAGGGTTTCAAGACTACATACCTGCACGAGCTATGATATCAGTAGCATAGGTCTGCTGAGAGAGGAACATAGTGTTTTGCTACCGAATGACCGATATACCTAAGAAATAACTCAAAGGACCCAGATCTTTCATGGCGAAATCTGTAGCAAGATTCGCTAGAAGGCGATGCCAGAGGCTGTCAGAGGAGGTAACCAAAAGAATATCATCGACATACAAGAGAAGACATGTCGGGTCACTGCCATGTTGAAAAGTAAACAGAGATGCGTCGCATCTGCTATGTAGAAAGCCCAAAGAAAGTATATAATCGGTGAACCTTTGATACCACGCACGGGAGCCTGTTTTAAACCATAAAGTGACTTGCGTAAGAGACACACATGATCGGGGAAATTTCTATCCCGAAACCCTATGGGTTGATGCACATAGACTGTTTCCTGGAGATGCCCATAGAGAAATGCATTAGTGGCGTCCAACTTATGCACGACCCATCCATTTGAGAGGGCAAGGGAAAGCACCGTGCGTATAGTGGTCGGTTTAACAACCAGGCTGAAAAGTCTCACCACAATCAATTCCCACCTATTGGGAGCAACCGTCACAAACAAGTCGCGCCTTGTAATGCTCTAGTGTCCCGTCTGACCTGAACTTATGTTAAAATAACCACATAGAACGTATGATATTCATGTTAGGAGAACGAGGAACTAACTCCCATGTACCGTTTCTAATTAATGCATTGTACTCGGTAGACATGGCAGACAACCACTCCGGACTGGCCAAGGCATCGGTGGGGTTTTTAGGTATAGGGATGACGGGAGGTTTGGTAGTAGCAGATAGGTTAAATGGAGTTTTGGGCTTGTGGATTCCACTCATGGAACGAGTGTGAATGGTGCGAGTGGTTGGTTGGTTATTGAGGACTGTGGACCGGGGGCGTGGTTGAGTGACGAGTTTGGTGCGGAGGGTGTCTCGGAGGTGGGCTGGGAGGGAATGGCGGTGGGCGGTAAGTGAGTAGGTGGAGTAGGTTGGGCTTGGGTAGTAGAGGGTTGTGGGCCTGAGTGAGTGTTGGCAGGTGATGGTCCGGTGTGTGGGCTTTGGTCCGGATGTGTGGAGGGCGCTAGGTGAGAGTGCAAAGTGCCATAGGTAGGTGGGAAGTGAGGCGTGAGCCATTAAGGAGCGGACCATATTATTTATGGTTCTAATTTTCCGCTTAGCCTTATCGTTTTGGGATGATGTGTGGGGGCAAGATAGGCGGTAGAGGATACCGTTGGTTGTAAAAAAGTTTTGAAAGGAATGGTTTACATACTCACCACCATTATCACATTGGAATTTTTAATGATACGTTCAAATTGGGTTTTAATGGTGGAGGCAAAGTGTGTAAAGGATGGGAAAACTTGTGATTTTTGTGCAATGGGGTAGGTCCATAAAAAGTTAGAATAATCATCAAGGAATAACACATAATATTTAGGTAGTGTTTGGTACGAAGGAATGGAAGGAGGAATGGAATGGACCATTACAAGGTAATGAAAAATAGTGTGTTTGGTTGGTTGAAGGAATGGAATCACCCATTCCACAAGGCATTCCATTCCTTCAAAACTGTAACGACCCTGGCTGTCGGAGCCAGGTCGTTGGGTCGGGTTATCGGAGCTACGCAGCGGAATTCAGGATAATAACAGTCTTTAGTCTTCCAGGATCCACGTCATCATATCTGTTGGGTTACCTGAACACATGCCAAAAATAGTTTCTGTCAACATAAAGTTGGTGAGGTCTTGTATTTTATAAAGCGAATGGTCATTTCGTTTATTTATAATTTTATATAAAACCTTCTTTTGTATAAACATGCTTTACAGTATAATTTCTGGAGGGGAAAATATATTCTATTATATTAATTCGATTATATTTCAATTATATTATTCCTATTATATTCTATTAGTTGCCATTCCTATCGGTGGTACCACTCTGCTTGTGGTAAATATAATTATTCCTACCCTATACTCGGGTAAGACTGGTTCTTGTCCTCTAACTGGACAAGAAAAGAAATGGCGATATACCGGTCAGTACTGTCCTTGTCGTTTCTATTATCCCCTTTCTATTATATAACTTCTATTAGTAATCATTCTTTTATGTAAAGCATTATTATGTTTTCTTATAAACGACATGTATTCCCTCGAAAACATTAATAAAACAGTAAAAGTGGGGAGTTCACGATACTCACAGGTTTGCGTATAATCTTCTATAGTCTCTTTTATTACAATTATATGTCATATATATACGGATACGTTTTACGCGTGGGACTTGTTAGATTGTAATATTTAGGATATATATCATATATACAATTTATACATATAGAATTCGGTATATATTAGATAGTCCTAAACCCGGGGTTTATTATTGACACGACACGGACATCCTAAATCTAGCTGGCCATTACAGCTTGGCACTCGTAGCTAATAAAGCTGGCCATTACAGCTTGGCACACAAACGTGAAGGACTCTAGACACGAACTTACCCGGATGATGGTTCGGCAGAGCATATTACTATTAACCCGAGTCTAGTATATCGTTTTATATATTGAATCGAATATATATAAACGTATATATTTTATATATGTTTATTATTCTCTTATTATTATTATCAAGTCCGTACGTTATTCGTATTATATATATATTCGTATAATTCTAATAATCCTCGTGTAGTTATTGGACCGGGTTCTATTCCGGTAGTTGACCGAGTCACTGAGTCGACTCGGTATCGGCTTGTATTCGTTAATCGATTAATGGTACCTCGCAATCAAATATAATCACTATATTAATAATAGATCATAAGATTGTAACCAATCAATCAATTAATATATAACCTTGAACTTACCGATTAATAACCAGACACCCCTCGAATATTATCCTAATTGATACCCGCTTATCACTAAAGATACTACACATACACATCATATCAGATGTATTGTGTGAAGTGTCCATCGAGTCCAACACAGAAACAGAAGCAAGGGTTCCCGAGTCAACAATAACCGATACAAACTAAGAATAAAGAGGTGGTAGGACTCGAGTTGGGTTTATTATCTGATACAAGATCTCGCTGACAGTCACCATAGCAGGTGACTGTCCAGATTCGTTGAACAGATTCAAGGGAAGTATCATGGTGGTGCTTCGGGAGACAAAAGGGTTCCCGGATTATTAACCGGAGACTCGCCGGAGTTCTAACGGAATCACATCGGCACAACCAGAAGTTAACTGGGCTTTATCAGGAACAAAAGGAGGGTTCGACAGTCACCGGAGATGGTGACTGTCCGGTCGCCTACACACAGGAAACCTCTGGTACTAACGATAAGTTATAAGGACCCGATGACAATCACTCCCAACATCAGACACAGAACAGTGAGCAACACTTGGGTTCAATAGTTCCATCGATGGGTTCCGGGTTAACAGAGGGTCACCGGTTTAGAGGGATGAATAGGTTCGATGAGGGGTAACAAGTGCCGGTGACAGTCACCATAATTTGGTGACTGTCCGTTTATGAGGGCAGGGATATGGTTACTGATTACCGGTTTAATAACTAAAACAGAGGAGGTGATTATCGGTTTTATAACAAGAACAAAGAAGAGGTTGTGGTAAAGTTATTATCGGGACAAATAATCAGAAAGATGGTGGTTATTGGTAACAAAAGAGGGGTTTACCGGAGAGGAGGAACTCACCAGAAAAGAGGGCGGCGGCGGCGCCGCCGGAGGTGGTGGCCGGTTGCTGCTGCTTTGTGGTTGACAGAACACACACAAAGGGGTGTGTGTGTGTTGGTGTGTTCTCGTGAGTCTGCAGACAAGAGAGGAGGCAAGCAAGGTTTTAAGAGAAGGTATAAAACAAGGGGTGTTTGGCAACGAGGATAATAACTGAAACTCGGGTGTTAGATAACGGTTATTAGGCTGCACAAGGGTGTTTAGCTGTAATTTTAAATGCCGAATAGGGAGCGTTTGGCCACGATAATTTAAATTAAATAATTATAATTTAAATAATAGGATAGTCGGGTATGACCCGACCCGTTAACGAGACCCGTAACACCTCGAGGTGTTACATTCTCCCCCCCCCCCCTTAGGAAATTTCGTCCCCGAAGTTTGAGTGATCTTGTCCTTTACACCCTTAATCTATAAGGATGTTACAATTAGAACCAAAATACTCGTCATCGAGACATGATAAGTGCTATTGGTTTACGAGGAAATCAATCTCATATCAATTTAAATCTACGTTTTATCCTTTCTTGCTATAGTCATGTTAATACAGATACATGGACTATCTGTATTTTCTGGTATGACTATTAAAGGTTTTCCTTATAGATTGATATTTTTTTCTTTATACTATGAACATTCTTCTTATCTTATTCCTCATTAGAGTGAGAAACAGACTGAATATTATTCTTATATAAAGACAATTCGAACATACTTTGAGACTCTAATCGTTTTTCTTCTGAAAGATTTACAAACCTCCAGCAAACATTGCTGGAGTCTCAAATCGATACGATATTCTCATCGTTTGATATTCGAATTCATTTACAATGATGGATTCTATATAGTTCTTAGGAGATAGATACGGAAGTCCCTTCATTATCATGACTTGGATGGAATCCGAGCTACTACCTCTTATATTCGAACTTTAGAATTTACCATCATTGTAGTTCTGATTCTCAGAGAGTAGAAGTGATTTCTCATAACTATCGGATTATTTCTTACGAATTCTATCCTGTAAGTTCTATCTATATTGGTGTAATATGATTGACCTCTTGGTTAACATCTATTCGTAGATATACTTAGGAGGTTTTTCAGATCATTAGATGTATCTTATCCGGAGTCTAAAGGTACCAGAAAAGACTAATTGAACTTGTTGAATTACACGGTTTCAACAATTCCTTTTTATTATCTTGATCTACTAAGATTGGTCATTGAGATTTTTCTTAAATCATTGATAATACTCTTACTGACTATTTCATCGATGATTGACTGCATTGTATCTCAATACATATTATTTGACTTTTCTTATTGTATTATCGTGAATGAGGTCTTTCACAATTCTACAGTCAATATATGTAACTATCTTTATAGTCTTTGAATCTACTTGTAACAATTGTTGTTACGATTCTTTGACTTAAGATTCTTATGGCAATGCATCAATTATTCTTTCTCAGAATCATGATTGTCATTCGGATTTAAATACTTATTGCGTTAAGTATTTCTCTATAGATTCTTCTTTACACTATTTCGGGATTCGTCGACACTCTCGATAAAATATTCTATAATTTCTTTTAATGTTTATATTCTTATAATATTTTCTTCTGGCATATCGAATGCCTTCTAATAATATTTGGCACTTCAAATGCCTTCTCGTGATACCTGGCATTTCCAATGCCTTTTTATTATTCAGACATATCGAATGTCTTTTCAAATTATAATTCTTTTTATTTGTCGATTTATATTCCTTCAAAGATGGCTTGGTGGCAAATGTCCGGATATACTTTCCGTAAGGGTCCGGATATCTTTTACCACCTGGATTGTACCGAGGACATGCACTGTCTTTGTTTTTTTTTACATTTTGGTTGGCAATCAAAAATCAATAAACTGATTCTTTGATTCATAGAATTTAACCAATCGATGGTTTTTATTCTGCGAATATATTCTTAGTCGTATTTCACGAAGAAATTTCAACTAGATTGCCAATGATATAGTCGTATTCTCCAGATACGATACGCTGATAGTTCGGATTTATATTTCTTCTTATTATTATTTCTTTTAATATGCTCATTACACAGACAAACTGTGATCTTGATAAATTCCTACTCGAATGTTCCTGTGCCTGTGACATTCATAATTATGTCGCGATCATAATTACTATTTCACCTCACCTAACATTCCAGTATTTGTTTATCTTAATCACAATTGGTATGTATTCTTCGCATATTATTCTGATATTCTTTTCTTTATTTTCTCTTAGATTTGAAATTATATATTCTGGAAGGAAACATGTTGATCTGAGTCTAACGAAATAGACTGTCAATCGTTCAAGAATTTGATCGCGTCAAAAGATGTCCAATATAACCATCCAATCTTTTTAATATCCCTGACTTGTTCGAGTCATAGGATTAAGACGGTACTTATATTGTCGTATAATCGAGCGAGTAAGAATTCGGTTTCTTCAGATAGATTTCAAAAATATTTCTATCACGGAATTCTGGGATAATGATGTTTCTGTCCGAAATATTACTTAATTCTCAAAAGGAAAATATTGAAGATATGATATAGCTGAGATTCTTAGATATACACAAAGAGATTTGGATTATAAAACGGAATATATAATATTCATCGTTCATATTGGAATAAAATATCAAGGAAGTTATACGATCGAATATAGATATAGAATCGTGCCGGAAATACTATTAACTTATATATGGATACAGATTTGATTAAAGATCTTTTACGAAAATGGTACTAAATATGGGGTGAATATATTCGGGCAAAATGATACGACCGTGGTTCTTTCATATTTTGAAATAAAATTTCTAGGGGGAATTTTAAAATAATAATACTGCTTAATGTTGATATCAAAATACTTAAATTCTCAATAAACGGATTTCTTATTATGGATTTAGAAAAAATGAAACAAAATAGATTTCTCAAAAACGTTAGGGTTAAAATTTTAATGTTAAACGAATAATCCCGGATAAATCCTGAGACAAATTCTGGGGTTTTTCAATAATATAAGAAATATCAATACTTGGTTTGATAAAAAGGAAAATTATAGTATTGACGGATTTTCTTAATCTTATAAATTTGAATAAAACGTCTATTTTGAAATTTAAAAGCGGAGGAATATATTTTTTACTCAAAATTGAAATACTTGGTTCACTATAAAATATAAATGACTGGAAATAAATTCAGTAACTTCAAAGTCATACCGAAAAGATTTAAAACAACTTGAGTTACCGAGGAATCTGTCCGATTTCTGATTAAATAATTGGAGGAAATTCTTTAGAAACATAATACTCGTATGTCTCTAGCATATCTGATTTTATCGAAATTTCGGAATTTAAAATAATATTTCTGGAAACTCGATCATAGGAATGTTCAAGTTGGAGCATAATATTTGTATTTTATTTATAAATACTGGAATAACCGTAAGGTTTAATGATCTAAATAATCATTGAGACCGGAATAATTCGATAATTTATACGAAATTTTTGGAATATGCGACGAATGATTATAAATCAACGAGTTTTCTAGAGAGTGAAAAATAATTCTACACTCTCGTACAAGTCGATTAAACTATCGAGGAATAATTTTAGTAATTTGATATCTATTTATATATATATATATATATATATATATACTTCTATAATTTTCGTTATTTCTTTTATATCTGGATTCATTTTCTGTTTTATTTCAATATCATGGTTTCCGTTCTGTATTCTTTCTTATTTTCTTATAGCCTTAATATCCTGTAAGATTTCCCAGAAATTAAATGTGCATGTAAATTCACAATTGTGTACATAATTGTCAATTTACCCCACAAAATCATTCTAGTAATATCCTGTAGTGGATTCGTTTTAATTTCTATTATACCGTTATGGTTCTCACCAACTTTACAATGGTTTAGCATTTAGGTACCCAAAGATTGTATCGTCTAATATTCTTTTACTTTATATATATTTCTAATCAAAATTTCTTTTAGAAGACATTATGGTAGATCCTAGACTAGTAAAGACTTCAAGACTGTCATTAAGCGCCGCTCTGATACCACCTGTAACGACCCTGGCTGTCGGAGCGGGTCATCGGGTCGGGTTATCGGAGCTACGCAGCGGAATTCAGGATAATAACAGTCTTTAGTCTTCCAGGATCCACGTCATCATATCTGTTGGGTTACCTGAACACATGCCAAAAATAGTTTCTGTCAACATAAAGTTGGTGAGGTCGTGTATTTTATGAAGCGAATGGCCATTTCGTTTATTTATAATTTTATATAAAACCTTCTTTTGTATAAACATGCTTTACAGTATAATTTCTGGAGGGGAAAATATATTCTATTATATTAATTCGATTATATTTCAATTATATTATTCCTATTATATTCTATTAGTTGCCATTCCTATCGATGGTACCACTCTGCTTGTGGTAAATATAATTATTCCTACCCTCTACTCGGGTAAGACTGGTTCTTGTCCTCTAATTGGACAAGAAAAGAAATGGCGATATACCGGTCAGTACTGTCCTTGTCGTTTCTATTATCCCCTTTCTATTATATAACTTCTATTAGTAATCATTCTTTTATGTAAAGCATTATTATGTTTTCTTATAAACGACATGTATTCCCCCGAAAACATTAATAAAACAGTAAAAGTGGGGAGTTCACGATACTCATAGGATTGCGTATAATCTTCTATAGTCTCTTTTATTACAATTATATGTCATATATATATGGATACGTTTTACGCGTGGGACTTGTTAGATTGTAATATTTAGGATATATATCATATATACAATTTATACATATAGAATTCGGTATATATTAGATAGTTCTAAACCCGGGTTTATTATTGACACGACACGGACATCCTAAATCTAGTTGGCCATTACAGCTTGGCACTCGTAGCTAATAAAGTTGGCCATTACAGCTTGGCACACAAACCTAAAGGACTCTAGACACGAACTAACCCGGATGATGGTTCGGCAGAGCATATTATTATTAACCCGAGTCTAGTATATCGTTTTATATATCGAATCGAATATATATAAACGTATATATTTTATATATGTTTATTATTCTCTTATTATTATTATCAAGTCCGTACGTTATTCGTATTATATATATATTCGTATAATTCTAATAATCCTCGTCTAGTTATTGGACCGGGTTCTATTCCGGTAGTTGACCGAGTCACTGAGTCGACTCGGTATCGGCTTGTATTCGTTAATCGATTAATGGTACCTCGCAATCAAATATAATCACTATATTAATAATAGATCATAAGATTGTAACCAATCAATCAATTAATATATAACCTTGAACTTACCGATTAATAACCGGACACTCCTAGGAATATTATTCTAATTGATACCCGCTTATCACTAAAGATACTACACATACACATCATATCAGATGTATTGTGTGAAGTGTCCATCGAGTCCAACACAGAAACAGAAGCAAGGGTTCCCGAGTCGACAATAACCGATACAAACTAAGAATAAAGAGGTGGTAGGACTCGAGTTGGGTTTATTATCCGATACAAGATCTCGCTGACAGTCACCATAGCAGGTGACTGTCCAGATTCGTTGAACAGATTCAAGGGAAGTATCATGGTGGTGCTTCGGGTGACAAAAGGGTTCCCGGATTAGTAACCGGAGACTCGCCGGAGTTCTAACGGAATCACATCGGCACAACCAGAAGTTAACTGGGCTTTATCAGGAACAAAAGGAGGGTTCGACAGTCACCGAGATGGTGACTGTCCGGTCGCCTACAAACAGGAAACCTCCGGTACTAACGATAAGTTATAAGGACCCGATGACAATCACTCCCAACATCAGACACAGAACAGTGAGCAACACTTGGGTTCAATAGTTCCATCGATGGGTTCCGGGTTAACAGAGGGTCACCGGTTTAGAGGGAGCAATAGGTTCGATGAGGGGTTACAAGTGCCGGTGACAGTCACCATAATTTGGTGACTGTCCGTTTATGAGGGCAGGGATATGGTTACTGATTACCGGGTTTAATAACTAAAACAGAGGAGGTGATTATTGGTTTTATAACAAGAACAAAGAAGAGGTTGTGGTAAGGTTATTATCGGGACAAATAATCAGAAAGATGGTGGTTATTGGTAACAAAGGAGGGGTTTACCGGAGAGGAGGAACTCGCCGGAAAAGAGGGCGGCGGGCGGCGACGCCGGAGGTGGTGG
Organism: Ambrosia x helenae; assembly: GCA_030844895.1. Classification (NCBI taxonomy): domain Eukaryota; kingdom Viridiplantae; phylum Streptophyta; class Magnoliopsida; order Asterales; family Asteraceae; genus Ambrosia; species Ambrosia x helenae. The sequence continues at coordinate 20,000,223 of CM061225.1, read as the reverse complement.
CCGGTTGCTGCTGCTGCTTTGTGGTTGACAGAACACACACAAAGGTGTGTGTGTGTGTTGGTGTGTTCTCGTGAGTCTGCAGACAAGAGAGGAGGCAAGCAAGGTTTTAAGAGAAGGTATAAAACAAGGGGTGTTTGGCAACGAGGATAATAACTGAAACTCGGGTGTTTGGTAACGGTTATTAGGCTGCACAAGGGTGTTTAGCTGTAATTTTAAATGCCAAATAGGGAGCGTTTGGCCACGATAATTTAAATTAAATAATTATAATTTAAATAATAGGATAGTCGGGTATGACCCGACCCGTTAACGAGACCCGTAACACCTCGAGGTGCTACATTCTCCCCCCCCCCTTAGGAAATTTCGTCCCCGAAGTTTGAGTGATCTTGTCCTTTACACCCTTAATCTATAAGGATGTTACAATTAGAACCAAAATACTCGTCATCGAGACATTCCATCCACCCCCTCATGTTTTTTTTTTCATTCCATCTCTCATTCACCCTTTACTAACAATACCATAACCCACCAACCACCACCACCATCGTCACCACCCATCACCGTTGCCCACCACCTACCACTGTCTCCCACCACCGTCACCCACACCGCTTCCACCACCACCCACCACCGCTATCGCCGCCACTAACCACCACCACCTACTACCTTCACCCACCCACCACCGCCGCCACCCACACCGTCACCATCCAACACCACCCAACACCGCCCACCACCGTCGCTCACCACCTACCACCATCACCCACCACCACCTTCACCCACCCACAGCCGTCGTTGCCACCTACCCACCATCACCGCCATCCACCTCCACTCATCGCCATCATCGCCACCACCCACCACCGTCGTCGCCCCCACCACCACGCTACCGCCACACACCACCACATACCATCACCGTCGCCACCCACCACCGCTACTACTCACCATCGTCGCCCACCCACCATCACGACCGTCCTCCTCCACCTTCCACCGTCGCCACCAGTGCTGCCGCCACCCACCACCACCGCTACCGCCACATATCACTACTGACCACCACCCACCACAACAACTCACCACCGATTTTTTCCTTCGTCTTTTCCTGTCTATTCAACAACACAAAGTAATGTTTTTTTTCATTCCTACATAGCAACCAAACAAGACATGGAATGGTAATGATCGATGCCATTACCTTGTCCATTCCATTACCTCGTCCATTCCATTCCCTCATCCATTCCATTACGCCATACCAAACAGACCCTTATGGCCTGAGGAGCTAACAATGGGTGATGTCCACACGTCACTATGAATAATGTCAAACGGTTGTAAAGTAACTGAAGGGATATGGTATCAAAACATCATAAATACCATATCATCGTCCAACTAAAACAGGCATCGTCTGGCGTCCATCCACCCGTTTTACGTCAACGGATCGTCTAGCGTCCATCCGCCCGTTTTACGTCAGTGGGAACGTCTAGCGTCCACCCGCCCGCTTTATGTCGGGGATACATCTGGCGTCCAACCAACACCAGACGCAAACTCACCCGCCCGTTTTACGTCGGCGGGCCTAGTACACTCCAAAGCTTCCCAAGCAAGCCAGATGAAGCTTCTTCAGCATGACTGGAAGATGCCTTCTGGGGCAGCCTCGGGGCACACACCCCTTGTCACACCCTCAAAATCCACTTGCGGAGTTTTACCGCGAGGCGCATGACAAACCAGAATCCAAACCAACGATCAAATTAACAAGTCTAAATGAATATAAATGCAATTTCAAAACATAGTTTAAAATCCCGTTTACAGCGGAAGCTTATTCAAAACAGTATCTCAACAGTGAAACAATAGTTCAACGTTTATAAGACCATGCAACCCTAGTTAGACGCCGTGCAGACGCATGCGCCCTAGTCCAGTCATGCTACCTTAGCGACCTGAGAAAACATGTAAAAGTTTACGTCAGCACAAAAATGCTGGTGAGTTTACAGGTTTTGTAATCCAAGTACCAAGTCCACCTGTCCATACTATAACAAATCGAAAACCAGTATACGCTAGCTAGGCGTACGTTTTGTTACTACCACGATTGGAAAACCATTACTAACTCGAATACCAGATGTTGTGCCCGAAAAGTACCAGTTGTTCCTGTTTGAGACAATATGCACTCGCCCGGCCCTCCAAGCCGACGAGCGGGGTTGGTCACTCCCAATAGCGCTATTCACATTTCCCCGTTGTGCAAACCCGCACATTCATGGTTCCCCCGGGACTTCCAAAGATCGTGTAGTACACAATAGAAACCCATAGTATGACAGTAGTTACCAAATAATCGTTTTAACACATGTTTTCTCCCCCGAAAAGTATGAAACCAGTTTAAAAGAGGGGCCGTAAACTCACCTTAAGTTGCGTTACTCCTTAACCCGAGTAAACTCAGCTGCTATGCTAGTCCCGTAAAGCGGCGACCTAACATATGACAGTTACACGTACTTAGACTAATAACCCGCAGGTTAATTAGTCCCTAAATGTCCAGACCATAACCAAGTTTGTTTGAAAACACCGTGACTGTTTAACTGACCCAAAGTACAAGACTCGACATCCCATTGGTGACCCGAGACTCCCCGTGTTATGTTTACGCTCTAAAACATACAATAACGCAATCACACTTAACATACGTTAACGCACAACAAGTTATAGCACCTAGTTCACGTATCACCGTATTACATCCAAACATATGTTACCAAGTTATTAGACATGTTACGAGGTTCCTAGCATGTTACTACATGTCAAATCGGGTCTCGGAATGCTAATTTACACTTACAGCAGCAGTACACGCGATTAGGAAAAGTAAACTAGCATTTAGGACTGATTGCATATAAAAACTAACAATCAGGGCTGATTGCATATAAAAACTAGCAATCAGGGCTGATTGCATATAAAAACTAGCAATCAGGGCTGATTGCATGTAAAAACTAGCAATTAGGGCTGATTGCATGTAAAAACTAGCAATTAGGGCTGATCGCATATAAGTTCATGCGATTGGGCCCTAATCGCATGAAAAACTGGCGATTAGTCTCCTAATCGCCTCTAACATAGGCGATTAGGATTGCTAATCGCCTGTAACCTTGCTGTTCCAGTTTTTCGCGTGTTTAACGCTCCAAATCAGATCCAGAACGTGTGTAACTACCCAATATCATCCCAAACACTATTCTAAACATGTTTCAACTAAAACCCTTCGTTTTGCCTCGTATTATCAGCCCTGCATGCAATCACGTAATCCAAACACCATTCCCATAGCATGCAATCATCATACTAACATGCATAACAATAACCCTAATAATCAATTACTCAGATATCATCATCATAACATTAATATTATTCTGGTTTAACCTAATAACATGTTAATCCATCATTATGAATCATAAAAACCCTAGCTTTCTAATCATAAACACCCATAACACATGTATACTAGTTAGAATCCGATTAACAACCCTTATTAACGATTATCAGAAAGCTTTTTCGTTTTAGAACAGGTCTGGACCATTAGGGATTGATTTAAAAACGTTTATAAAGATTCATGGATGGAAACCAAACCTTAGAATTGTGAAAGAATGAAGGATTATGCTTGAATCCTTGTGTTTTGATCAAAAATCGCGTTCCAGAGGTTGTGTGTGTGTTGGGGCAGGTTATGGGACGACTAGGGTTTGTATAATGAAGTTTATGAGGTCAAGTATGGTATTTATAGTCGTTTTTAGTCGTCCAGCACGTAACACGCGATTATGCAGCTTTACACGCGATCAGAAGCCTAATCGCATGTAAGTTCATGCGATTGGGGCCTAATCGCATGAACAGTCATGCGATCAGTCCCCTAATCGCCCCTAAGGTCCCCCAGTCGCCCCTCCTATAGGCGATTGGGCTATCCTAATCGCCTATAGGGGCCTGTTTCGTGTGTTTTGCGCGTTAAACCCCGTTTTTAACATATGTTAACACATATTCACGTACCGACAAATCACATAATGATTGTAAACACATAACACATGTAATTACACATATTCACACCCATTCACCAATTCCCGGGACTCGAGACTTGTATGTTCCGTATGCCCTGACGATCCTACAAATCGTCACCGTTTGTACACTTGGTTAAGGACCGACATTTAATGAACCCCTAGACCAACATCCAATGATCCTCTAGACTAAACCGATAGTTCCCGAACCATAGCCCGACTTAACTAACCCAGTTAAGTACAATATACGCGTGACTCGCTAAGGTAGACTTTCATCTAGACAACGTTGTTAACCAGAATTTGCCGGGTGTCACATCATCCCACGTTAAAAGAATTTTCGTCCCGAAAATTGCACAAGTACCAAAAGAACACAAGAAATAACGAAGGAAATAAACAAAAGATAGGAACCAAAAGAGAGATTTACCCGAGTTGTCACATCATCCCCACGTTAAAAGGAATCTCGCCCTGAGATTCATTCAGCTGCAGAAGAGACATATCTCGACTCGAACGCTTCCTTAGGAAAGAGGTGAGGATATTTAGACTTCATCTGATCCTCCCGTTCCCACGTATACTCTGGTCCCCGGTTCGAGTTCCACCGAACCTTAACGATACGAATCTTGCTGTGACGTAGGCTACGAATCTTGTAATCAAGGATCTCCACAGGTTCTTCCACAATCCGAAGACGATCATCAACCTTGATCTCTTCCAGTGGAACAATGAGAGACTCGTCAGCCAGAAACTTCTTCAAGTTTGACACATGGAAGACGTTATGTACGTTACCGAGCTCCGTCGGTAAATCAAGACGATATGCCACCGGCCCAATCCGTTCCAGGATCGTAAATGGGCCGACATACCGCGGATTGAGTTTGCCACGCTTCCCAAAGCGTATGACGCCCTTCCACGGTGAGACTTTTAGAAGTACTTTGTCATTGACTTGGAATTCCAATGGTTTGCGACGCTGATCGGCATAACTCTTTTGCCGGTCCCGTGCCGCTGCCAACCGATTACAAATCTGTACGATCTTTTCCGAAGTTTCGTACACTAGTTCAGGCCCAGTGAGTTGACTCTCACCCACCTCAGCCCAACAAAGAGAAGAACGGCATTTCCGTCCGTACAGTGCCTCGAACGGAGCCGCCTTGATGCTCGTGTGATAACTGTTATTGTACGAGAATTCTACTAACGGTAGATGAGCTTCCCAACCCTTGCCAAAATCGATCACACATGCCCGCAGCATGTCTTCTAAAGTTTGAATTGTGCGCTCACTCTGACCGTCAGTCTGTGGATGATAAGCCGTACTCATGTCTAGTTGGGTACCCAAAGCCTTGTGCAAAGACTTCCAGAAGTGAGAAGTAAAATGGGAGTCACGATCCGAGATAATAGAAACTGGAACCCCGTGCTTAGAGACAACTTCCTTCAAATAAAGACGAGCCAAACGATCCATGGTGTCGGTCTCCTTAATAGCAAGAAAATGAGCTGATTTCGTCAATCGATCGACAATCACCCATATCTTGTCATTCCCGCTTGGTGATTTAGGAAGTTGTGTGACAAAATCCATAGTAATCCGTTCCCATTTCCATTCCGGAATTTCAGGTTGTTGCAAGAGACCCGACGGTTTCTGGTATTCCACCTTGACCTTAGCACAGGTCAAGCATTTGCTCACGTATGAGGCTATGTCCGACCTCATGTTTGGCCACCAGTAAAGCACCTTCAGATCTTGGTACATCTTATCCGAACCAGGATGAATAGAATACCGGGACTTATGAGCTTCATCAAGGACAAGCTCCCGTAGTCCCCCGAATAAAGGAACCCATATACGTTCTGCGAAGTAGTGCAGGCCATCAGGCCTTCGCTCGAGGTGCTTGTCGGCACCGTGCATAGTTTCAGCTTTAAGGTTTTCCTCCTTCAAAGCTTCTAACTGGGCAGAACGGAGTTGATCAGGTAGGGATGAATGAATGGTGAGCTGCAACGCCCGAACGCGACGAGGTTTAGTTGATTCCTTCCTGCTCAAGGCGTCTGCTACAACATTCGCCTTGCCAGGATGGTACTTTATGGCACAATCATAGTCGTTCAAAAGTTCAATCCAACGACGCTGCCGTATGTTCAAGTGTTGTTGGTCGAAAATATGTTGGAGACTCTTGTGATCGGTGTAGATGGTGCATTTGGTACTGTACAAGTAATGTCTCCAAATTTTCAACGCGAATACCATGGCACCCAACTCCAAGTCATGGGTGGTGTAGTTCTTCTCGTGCACCTTGAGTTGACGAGAAGCATACGCAATCACCTTCTCGCGTTGCATCAACACACAACCAAGACCATGAATGGAAGCATCACAGTAAACAACGAAATCATCAGGGCCTTCAGGTAAGGACAAAATAGGAGCAGAACAAAGTTTTGACTTTAGTTCCTCAAACGCTAACTCTTGTGATTCACCCCAGTCGAATTTCCTATCCTTCTGAGTGAGAGTGGTCAGGGGTTGAGCGATCTTCGAGAACCCCTGAATGAAACGACGATAGTAGCCCGCAAGGCCTAGGAATTGCCGCACCTCAGTTGGCGTCTTTGGTGCTCCCCAGTCCTTGATTGCTTCGATCTTAGCTGGATCGACATGAATTCCTAGTTCATTAACCACATGTCCTAGGAACTGAACTTCGCGTAACCAAAAGTCACACTTTGAGAACTTGGCGTAAAGTTGTTCCCGTCGCAAGAGTTCCAAAACTAACCGCAGATGTTCCTCGTGTTCGGTCTTGTTCTTAGAGTAGATCAGAATGTCATCAATAAACACAATGACGAACTTGTCCAGATATGGTTTACAGACGCGGTTCATCAAGTCCATGAAAACCGCCGGTGCGTTCGTGAGACCGAAAGGCATGACCAAGAATTCGAAATGGCCATAACGTGTTCGAAAGGCAGTCTTTGCAACGTCAGCTTCCCTTACCCGCAACTGGTGATAACCGGACCTCAAGTCGATCTTGGAATAATAACTAGACCCCTGGAGCTGGTCGAATAGATCATCAATACGTGGAAGAGGATAACGGTTCTTGACGGTCAATTTGTTCAGCTCTCTGTAGTCCACACACAATCGAAAACTTCTATCCTTCTTCTTAACAAATAGAATCGGGGCTCCCCAAGGGGAAGAACTTGGTCTAATGAAACCCTTGTCCAAGAGTTCCTGTAACTGACTAGACAATTCCTGCATCTCGGGAGGTGCAAGACGATAGGGGGGCCCGAGCAATAGGAGCAGCCCCTGGTACAAGATCAATACCGAACTCGACTTGACGATGAGGAGGAAGACCAGATAAATCATCGGGAAAAACATCAGGAAACTCGCGTACAACTGGAATATCGTCGATCTTCTTCTCATCTCTAGAGGAAACAGATAAAAGTGCCAAAACGGCTGGATAACCCTTTCGAAGACACTTAAGGGCTTTCATGCAAGAGATGATGTTTAGTGGAACACCACCCTTGATACCGTACACAGAAAGGAATTCTCCATCAGGGAGAGGAATCCGAATAACCTTATCGTAACAGACAATCTCCGCGCGATACAAAGATAACCAATCCATTCCTACCACAACGTCAAAACTACCCAAAGGTACCGGCATAAGGTCGATGGGGAACGATAAACCCGACAACTCTAATTGACACTCCCGAAGGATACTAGTAGCTTCAATCGTTTTCCCGTCAGCCAACTCAATAATATACTTGGTCTCTAATGGTACGGGTACTACATCTAGCAGTCGACTAACATCCATGGATACAAAACTCTTGTCGGCACCAGAATCAAATAACACACTAACAGAACGATTATTGAGAAGGAACGTACCGGTGACTGTGTCAGGGTCCTGCCTAGCCTCAGCGGCTCCAATGACGAAGGCACGTGCATTTCTGCCGCCGCCCCCGTTGTTCCCATTACCGTTGTTTCCACCCTGCTTCAATTTTGGGCAATCCTTCTTGTAATGCCCAGTGTCACCACAGTTGTAGCATCCTTGTCTTCCTTTAGTCCCTTGAGTAGTCGGAGCTGAGTTAGTAGTCGGGGCCTGGGTCGATGGAAGTGTAACCCGACAATCTTTAGCATAATGCCCTGTTCGCCTGGCAGCGGTGACAACGGTTACTGTCGCAGTTCCCTTGATGATGGCGTCCACACTTGTTGCATTTTGGGCAGTTTCCCCGCATAACCACCCTGCTTGTTACCCGAAGAAGAAGAAGAACCCCCATTGTCGAACTTCTTATTCTGCTGTGCTGGCCCAGATCCCTTCCCGTCATTTTCCCACTTGCGCTTGTTGTTCTCTGGGGCCTTAACAGTTGAACCCTTCGCAGGCAAAATACCCTCATTTACCTTTAAGTTGGTCATCCTATGAGCCGATCGAACCACCTCTGCGTATGTAGGATGATTTCCCGCAGCCACTAATCCTGCAATTTCCGGTACTAACCCCGAGACATAGTGTTCAATCCTACGGTATTCTGGCACATGCAGATCGGGACACAGCACTGCCAACTCATTCCGCCTCACAGTATACTTCTCAATTTCCGACCAGTCATCTTGAGGTTCCATACCTCGTGCTCCAGCTTCTGTACCTCTTCCCTCGGACAATACTCACGCTTCAGCAACTGCACAAAATTCTCCCATGGCATAGCATATGCCTCCCCAATACCCATATTCTGGGTGATGCCATTCCACCAAGTCAATGCCACATCCTGGAATAACGCAGCAGCATACTTAACCCGATCTTCTGGGAGACAGTTACACATCAGAAATACTGACTCCACTTTCTCCAACCACCTAAGCAAGCTCACCGCACCCTCAGTGCCAGAGAATTCCTGGGGCTTACAATCCCGGAACATCTTGTAGGTGCACATGGGTGGGGGTGGGTCAACAGGACCACCTGCAATGAAACGTATGAGAAACCACGAATAATGTAAACAAGGTTCACCAATGAGGCAAAGAAAATGGATAAATCAACTTACCACCACCGTTGTGCCCTAACTGAAAGGCAGCTTGGAGTAAGTTGTTCAGATCAGCCTGCGATAGGTTAATACCTCCGCGACCACCAGCACCACCGCGACCACCACCACGTCCACCATTGCAACCACCTCCACGTCCTCCTCGTACTCCAGACATGATCTGGCAGAAAGAACGAGAAAATTTAGTTTCGCAGATAAAGATAACCACTAATGTTCACAAGATCAAAGCTAGATCCAATCCAGGACTATCCCTTCAAACCCAGAGCTCACCAGGGCTTCCATGCATTTCGGTTTATGATTTTGTGTGCACCCAAAATGATAAACCGCTCTACATGGTCCTCCAAGTGTTCTCCTAGTTCAAAGTTCAAGTCACCGAACATAGACTCTTAGCTACACACTGTAATACTACGGTAGTTTATGGCAAGTGTTTCTATTGGAGTATGAAAGGGAGATGTCCGAGCCTTGGACAAATCTCAAGAGTACACGATTTACTCCAATATACTACCCCGCCTAGAAAGTATGTAACCCGACCTAAGATAGAACGGATGATGTAACGTAGAAAGACCAACAATTTAGAGACACCCCGACAAGACCATACGTAAACCACCTTAATGTTTAGTACCATGTGATCGTCTAGTGTGTGCGACTCGGCTATAGACTAGACTCTACATGCAGTCCTAGTTCACTATAACCATTGGCTCTGATACCAATCTGTCACACCCTCAAAATCCACTTGCGGAGTTTTACCGCGAGGCGCATGACAAACCAGGATCCAAACCAACGATCACAATAAACAAGTCTAAATGAATATAAATGCAATTTCAAACATAGTTTAAAATCCCGTTTACAGCGGAAGCTTATTCAAAACAGTATCTCAACAGTGAAACAATAGTTCAACGTTTATAAGACCATGCAACCCTAGTTAGACGCCGTGCAGACGCGTGCGCCCTAGTCCAGTCGTGCTACCTTAGCGACCTGAGAAAACATGTAAAGTTTACGTCAGCACAAAAATGCTGGTGAGTTTACAGGTTTTGTAATCCAAGTACCAAGTCCACCTGTCCATACTATAACAAATCGAAAACCAGTATACGCTAGCTAGGCGTTACGTTTTGTTACTACCACGATTGGAAAACCATTACTAACTCGAATACCAGATGTTGTGCCCGAAAAGTACCAGTTGTTTCCTGTTGTTCCTGTTTGAGACAATATGCACTCGCCCGGCCCTCCAAGCCGACGAGGGGGTTGGTCACTCCCAATAGCGCTATTCACATTTCCCGTTGTGCAAACCCGCACATTCATGGTTCCCCCCGGGACTTCCAAAGATCGTGTAGTACACAATAGAAACCCATAGTATGACAGTAGTTACCAAATAATCGTTTTAACACATGTTTTCTCCCCCGAAAAAGTATGAAACCAGTTTAAAAGAGGGGCCGTAAACTCACCTTAAGTTGCGTTACTCCTTAACCCGAGTAAACTCAGCTGCTATGCTAGTCCCGTAAAGCGGCGACCTAACATATGACAGTTACACGTACTTAGACTAATAACCCGCAGGTTAATTAGTCCCTAAATGTCCAGACCATAACCAAGTTTGTTTGAAAACACCCGTGACTGTTTAACTGACCCAAAGTACAAGACTCGACATCCCATTGGTGACCCGAGACTCCCCGTGTTATGTTTACGCTCTAAAACATACAATAACGCAATCACACTTAACATACGTTAACGCACAACAAGTTATAGCACCTAGTTCACGTATCACCGTATTACATCCAAACATATGTTACCAAGTTATTAGACATGTTACGAGGTTCCTAGCATGTTACTACATGTCAAATCGGGTCTCGGAATGCTAATTTACACTTACAGCAGCGTACACGCGATTAGGAAAAGTAAACTAGCATTTAGGACTGATTGCATATAAAAACTAACAATCAGGGCTGATTGCATATAAAAACTAGCAATCAGGGCTGATTGCATATAAAAACTAGCAATCAGGGCTGAATTGCATGTAAAAACTAGCAATTAGGGCTGATTGCATGTAAAAACTAGCAATTAGGGCTGATCGCATATAAGTTCATGCGATTGGGCCCTAATCGCATGAAAAACTGGCGATTAGTCTCCTAATCGCCTCTAACATAGGCGATTAGGATTGCTAATCGCCTGTAACCTTGCTGTTCCAGTTTTTCGCGTGTTTTAACGCTCCAAATCAGATCCAGAACGTGTGTAACTACCCAATATCATCCCAAACACTATTCTTAAACATGTTTCAACTAAACCCTTCGTTTTGCCTCGTATTATCAGCCCTGCATGCAATCACGTAATCCAAACACCATTCCCATAGCATGCAATCATCATACTAACATGCATAACAATAACCCTAATAATCAATTACTCAGATATCATCATCATAACATTATATTATTCTGGTTTAAAACCTAATAACATGTTTAATCCATCATTATGAATCATAAAAACCCTAGCTTTCTAATCATAAACACCCATAACACATGTATACTAGTTAGAATCCGATTAACAACCCTTATTAACGATTTATCAGAAAAGCTTTTTCGTTTTAGAACAGGTCTGGACCATTAGGGATTGATTAAAAACGTTTATAAAGATTCATGGATGGAAACCAAACCTTAGAATTTGTGAAAGAATGAAGGATTATGCTGAATCCTTGTGTTTTGATCAAAAATCGCGTTCCAGAGGTTGTGTGTGTGTTGGGGCAGGTTATGGGACGACTAGGGTTGTATAAATGAAGTTTATGAGGTCAAGTATGGTATTTATAGTCGTTTTTTAGTCGTTCAGCACGTAACACGCGATCAGGAAGCCTAATCGCATGTAAGTTCATGCGATTGGGGCTAATCGCATGAACAGTCATGCGATCAGTTCCCTAATCGCCCCTAAGGTCCCCCAGTCGCCCTCCTATAG